>CM060926.1:772294590-772662090 GCA_030737875.1 Allium sativum
CAGAAAAAAAAAAGGGAGAAAACCTAAATCGCACCTAGCCCTCGACCGCACGCCACCAGCCTTCAACCTCCATCGCTCCGCCGCCCTCTGGCACATCCCTCCCCCTCCTCGCGTTAGCACCCTCCCTCCCTCCTTCGAGACCCCGACACCCAAAAATCGACACAGCCATCGCCCCAACCCTAAAGCCGCCACCGCCCTGAAGACCACCACCATCATTCCGCCGCCGGCCAGAACACCTTACCCGACACCGCGACCCCCTACCTCCTCCCCGACGTACTGCGCCCCTCCTTCTCCCTCTTCGCACAACAATAGTAAGTTTTTCCAATTTTAATTAATTTAATACTTAGTTAGATTAATTTAGTTATATAAAATCTGATCTCTTATTTATTTATATAACGTTAGAATTTTTTTTTCTATATAAAGATCTAATTTCTATTTGTCACTATAAATGTTGATTTTTATTTATATGATTATAATCCTTATTATATAAGTTGCATTTTAATGAAAAGTGATTTTTTTTAAAAGCGTTCAAAAACTGTTTTTTTAGGAAATAATAAAAAAACTGATTTTAAGAAAGGTTTTAAAAGATTTGAACTTTAAAAAGTAAAAGAAAAGATTTGATCTTTGAAATGGAAAAGACGGAATTTTTATTAAGATGAAAGATGAGGATTTTTTATCTATATAAAAGGTCGGATTTTTCTCTATATGAAGTTGAAATAAAAATTTGTTTTTTTTTTAAATAAGTGGTAGCACCATAAAAATTCGATTTTTATATATTGAACTTTGAAATAAAAATTCGATTTTTATATATTGATTAGCGAAATAAAAATTCGATTTTTATATATATAGTGGCCTTGGGCAAAGAAAAAAAAAAGAGGCGATAACGACGAAGACTTCTGCAAATGAAGAGCCGTGGAGCTAGGATAGCTATATGTGAGAATTTCTCACCTTTCAATTTAATTTTCTAGTTATATATATATATACTAGGATGCAGACGGTGCTTAGTAGCACCCGACACAATCGTCCACAGACCATGGACTTGTTTGTTTGGCTGTTTGGTTATTGATTGTGATATTGGTTTGAATGTGGTTTGTGGTGTGGAAAATCGAATCGATAAATTGGTTAGGATTAGACGTGCGCCGTTATAAGGCGAAGGAGTAAGGCTAGGTTAGACTCTTACTCCAAATTTTGTGGTTTGCATAACGAATTGATTTGATTGATGTGTGAATGGCGTGGGCCTTCACTAGACCGGGGATAAGGCTAGGCCTCGTCCCGTTTCTAGTATCGTGCCGTTATGCCGCCGAAATTTTCTAAAATATGTTAGAAAAATAAAAATATCATTTTATTTAAAGAATGAATTGAATAGAAATTCATATGTTGAAATAAAATGTTTTGTCGTTAAAAATATAATTTTTAACGTAAAGTGAATAAAATAAAATATTCATTTATAAACCAGACGGTTTGTTTATGTACACCTATTTGAATGACATTGATTGGGACGATAAATTTCACACATCGCCCAACAGCACAAATAAAATTGGTGTTTGATTGTTTGAAACCCCACACGGGTGTTGGGATGAAATTTGAAGTTCACTCATCCTGATTAATTAAATATGTCGATCGATTGATTGACAGGCTGTTATAAGCGTTGAATATCTATATTTGATGCTTATACAGTGTAGTGCACTTTGGTTGATGGTTGATTATTTTTCAATGCTATGATATACATGTGTTGTATGAAAATCCATATAATTAACTTTATATGGTAATTGATTGGGCCTCATTCCAATTTGAAAAATAAAGAATAATATAAAATAAAAGTTCATGTGTTGACAGTACTCATTCATTGAGATTGGTCATGTGTTGAACGAAATATTTTGATAATAACAACTATTTTTGAAAAAGAAATATTTGAAATAGAATATTTGAAAATAGAAATTTATGAAGCCGTGTCGAGTAGATTGACGCCATTTTGACGTAATTGAAAACGATTTCGAAATGAAATGAATTGAAAACGATTTCGAAATGAAATGAATTGAAAACGATTTCGAAATGAAATGAATTGAAAACGATTTCGAAATGAATTGAATTGAAAACGATTTCGAAATGAATTGAATTGAAAACGATTTCGAAATGAAATGAATTGAAAACGATTTCGAAATGAATTGAATTGAAAACGATTTCGAAATGAATTGAATTGAAAACGATTTCGAAATGAATTGAATTGAAAACGAATTCGAATTGAATTGAAAACAAATTGAAATGAATTCAAATTGAATTGAAATTTGAATTGAATAGAAATGAATTTTGAAACGAATTTATAAAGAAGAATTCAATTTTGCTTTGAATTGAAATGGAAGTTGAAATAGGTTTTGAAACGATTTTAAAACTATTTATATAATTCGTTTTAAATAGAAATCGACGAAATATATATTATATATATTATATATATAATATAATGGCCTGAATAGAACGCGCCGCACCGCGGTAGTTCGCGAATTTCGACCATTTATTTCAAACGGACATTACGGGAGATCCGACCGTCGAATTCTCCTAAAACCGGAACCGTTGGGTTCGTATCGAAAAGAGCTTTCTAACGAATATTAGAAATTTGAAATCTAACGGTTGGATTTGGAGATACGTCCAAATCAAATTCGAAAAAGGTCGCTGTAAGTGCAGTTCGATGGCCATTGTTGGAAATCGACTGTACGGGCCTTGATAAAATTATTAAAAATAGTAATAATTTGTGTAAAATCATAAGAAATGATTTAGAAAGAATTGGGATGAAAAACTCCCTATTTGAAAAGATAAAAATAGATTTTTATCGAAATGAACTAGTTTTGAACTAGAATTATAATTCTATTTATTTTTAAATAAATAAATTGAATTTGAAAAGGGTTTTGAAAATAACCAAAATTTCCAATGATTGCATTGGAGTGGATTTGAATCGAAATTGTCTTCGGAATATTTCGATGTTGGAATTTGTGATTATACGGATGTTGTTACGAAAATTTGAAAGATATATATATATATCGTTATTTCCAATACGACATTTGTTAATCGTAGAATTTGATATTGAATATAAGCCGATATATTTTCTATTCAGAGCCTTATATTGAATATCAAATGTGATTTGGGTTTGTCGTGAATGGTGTCTTCACTAACACTGTTCTTGAACCCAGTTGAGAAAAGATTAAATCTTTTTATTTAGATTTAATGAAGTGTACCAATTAAATAATATTTAATTGGAATTGAATGGATATTGATTTTTGGGTTTATCGTGAACAGTGTTTTAAATAACACTTGTTCTTTAACCCGATAATTAATGGAATGTGATTTTGGGTTTATCGTGAACCGTGTTTTAAATGACACTGATTCTTTAACCCAGTTAACGATTAAAACTAAGTGGAGTTTTAATGAATCTTTAATTAGATTGAAAAGATCGAAAATGGAGTATCACCAGTTTTGCTCCAGGCGATAGTTAAATCTTTAATTAGATTTGAACGTGAAATGGTAATTGAATTTACCGATAACACTGTGGTGTTAGATATGAAGTATTACCAGTTTTACTTCATGGGATGAATAGGTTGGGATTGGGAAATTAAAACAAATGATTACTTCGGTAAGGTTCGCTAATCCCGACTAGTTTGAATTGATATTCAAAAATGGACTAAAGAATAAATTCAAGGAATTTATCTTTGATAAAATTAATGGGAATCTTTCCCTATGAATGTGAAATTTAGAAACTAACTGTCGGTTAGCCAAGCAGAATGGTTTTCTGGATATTGATCTGATGTTGGTTTCGGCCTTCGGGGTTAATATTTGGGAAGTTATTCTCTTGATTAATTTACGGTTAGTGACTAATGAATTGGAATGAGGCGTATGTTGTGTTTGTGTAACACTTATTTAAAATATACGCGAGTTATTCGGAAAGACCGGGTTTATCCCATTCTGAATAACTGATACGACGATAAGTCGAAGATGAAGACGATGGTCGAAGACCGGAGGTCTTCACGTCGTTTGGGTGATAACTGATGATCTTGAATGGGCTGTACACCCAAGAAGATGGAAACAGTTAGTGATCGTCCAGACGTACTTGGAGATCGATGGATATGCGGGGTACTAGGTGCCTCCGGTTTCGTTCAGACCCAGGACGGACTTGTAAATGGACTGTGTGTCTGACATCGGATTTCATTCTGTGTGACTGATATCGGTTGCATAGGATGGTTTGCCTGTGTGGCATGCTAAGATGCAAATGATCAAGGCTTCTGTTGAAAAGCAAAGTCTTGTGGTGATGATCAAAGCACGGCCTTTGTGGCGTAGCTTTGTGTAACGTTTACCTCGCGTGTTTCACACCCGGTATGAACCAAAAACGGGAGACGGACCTCAGGGAGGACTTGCGTTTCTTTCTAGTTAGAAGTGGCGTCAGTGGTTTTACACGCCCTGACGAGTTTGACTTATGTGGTTGTTGCTGTTGCGAGGCGCCTCGGTTATATCGGTTTCGGCCGATGCATTCTGGTCGGCTGACGGACCAGACTTACACCCCATAGGGTGGGGAAACGTAGTGTTCAGGCATTTTAATCCACATCGGTGGACCGGCCCTGACGATCCAAGGGCCCACCTGTGTCTGGGTCCTGAGACACGGACTAGAGCGTCTCGAATCGGTTGAGGACTATCTTTTGCCTCGGTTCATAGACGGAAATCCAATTTCCAAATACGTGACATTTGCGGTTTTAATTGTAACCCTATATATGGCGACATAGTGGGATGGGGCGCTTATGCCGCCTATGATTGATACTTATGATTTGAAGTTGTTTTATACACTTATAATAGTATCAAATGATTTGTTTTAAAACGTATCAAGCATTCTTTGGCTGTTATAAGGGAAAAC
Organism: Allium sativum; assembly: GCA_030737875.1. Lineage (NCBI taxonomy): Eukaryota > Viridiplantae > Streptophyta > Magnoliopsida > Asparagales > Amaryllidaceae > Allium > Allium sativum. The sequence continues at coordinate 772,299,482 of CM060926.1, forward strand.
CCTATCCTCGACTGCGTTGCATTGTGTGATGGGACCTGGGTCTTATAACAGCTTCATTTTTCTTTATTTAGCATTGCGCTGTTTGTTTTATGCACTGGTATTCTTGGGAGGAAACCCGTTCCGTGTTATACGGCGTGGTCCCTTGATTTACCTAATGATTTAAAATAAAGATTAATAACTGTTTTAGTTCTCACACCAGTCCCATGACTGACCTGGAGTTTATTGTTTTAACCTAAACTCTGGGTGCCCTTATTTTGACACGGGCAGCTAGTAGTTTTGGTTTTGCAGATTTATATTCACAGGATCCTGGTTTATAGCTGGAATGATATCCGGAAAGCTTTGTATCCGTATATCTCTTCTAGTTGTGTATTTATTACTTTCCGCTGCTATGTATTTAAATGTAATTTAAATCTCTGATATTTCTGTGTAATATTCTTTTATACTCTGTATATTCTTGTAATCTGATGCATTGTTGTAATATACAATGAAATGTTCTTCTGTATGCGTTCTGATTTGTCGTGTTCTCAAACGATAGGGCATTTCGAACGGTCTGGGTCGGTTTAGCGACTGGTTCGGACCGAGCGAAATTCTTTGCCGTCACAACTTCAAGGAGGATTTCCTAGATGCTGCTAAGCACGTAGTGGGATTATATGCTATCAACGCTACTCCAAGTTCGTCTAGTGCCCCTTTGGCAAAGAAAATGGGAAAGCGTATTGTCATTTAAGGTATCCTTGCCATATTCGATGTTTTTATTCGAGTTCTACTTGATATCGGGGTTGCTAATTCCTTTATATCTAAATATTTGGTTGATTGGTTAGGATTAGATACCAAAATTGTTGAAAGACCTTTAGTAGTGACAAACACCATCAGTGGCTCCGATAATCTTAGTATGGTTTGTCATAATCTTGTTTTATCAAGTCATGGATGCTCATTTTTTGATTGCTTTATCTTGGGGTTTGTACGTCGGTATTATATTTATGATGGACTGACTGAGTAAGTACCGAGTAGTGGGGAATTGCGGGAGGATGTCGATGACGACAGAGACAGATAATGAGTAGAGAGTAGTGGTATTCTTTTCACCAGTTAAGGAGGTGATGACTCGTTATCTACACTTGGTAGAGGTTCCAGATGACTAGTTGCCAATAATACAAGTTGCTTGAGAATATGTGATTATGTATAAAGAAATTACTGGACTTTTACCTCATAAAGAGATTGGATTTTGCATTGATCTGATGAAGGATGTCAGACTGATAGTGTTGCCTTTGAGGAGTGTTACCCTCAAAGAGCAAAGGAATCTCAGGGTGCAAGTGAGCGATCTTTTGGGAAAAGGTTTCATTCAAAAGAGTATATCTGAGTGAGGAACACAAGTAGTATTCGCAAGAAAGTAAAGGCAGGTGGTTTACGTAGATTGTGTGTTGATTACCATAGGATGAATAAGGTGATGGGAAAGATCAGTTATCATCTTCAGATTTAATACCAAATTGGTTCAATACCCCAAACTGACTACATAGAAAATAAAATTGAAGAAAAGTAAATTGAAAACGAGTAAAAAGACAGCATATGCAATTTATAGTGGTTTGGCTTTAGATTGCTTATGCCCCACTTGCTATACTTTATCTTTAGATAAAAAAAAAATTAAGAAATTACATGCTTTGGATCGAAATGACCTTGAATCTAAGTATAAGAAATGGCAAAAACTTACCAAAGAGCCAAAAGATCCATAGTTCTTCAATAGGTCTTCTATTTATGTAACGACCTACTATTTTTAACAGTTTAAGTCGATAATAAAGTCAACTCGGATCGTTTCAAACAGCAGACTGCTATAGTTACGGGGTTAAATATAAAATCATCACAGAATCATAGATAAATCACAAACATAGAAAAGTAGAATATCTTGTAACAGAATAAATAATATACAATAATAATTCACAAAGCTACTAAATACAAAATTTCAAAATTTATACATAATATCAGAGTTATAGAATCAAATATAGCGAAAGTCTAAATACAATGGATTCGTAATACAACTGATTGGAATGGAAAGAATTGAAACAAGTAGATAAAGATTGGGTCTTCAATAAGTCCCTAGCTCCAATAGGTGAAATTTCAATACTGTGGTATTCAAGTTGACCCGATCTTCATGTTAAACGAATGCTTGAGTCAGAATTGACATTCTCATGAAATTAAATTAACTCAAGTGAACCGTTCAAATGAAATGCACTAGGAATGTAAAGGATGTTTGGAATTCCCATTTTTTAAGGATCTGTTAAACTAGATATTATATAATATGGTATGCTGTTATAATAATGTCTACGGTAAATGTACTATTGAAAATAACATAAACAAGATTTTTTTTAACCTTACACCATTTATAATGTCGTAATCTATATAGTACCATAAATCCACCTTAAATTAGAGGCTTTACCCAAAGGTAGGATTCTACTGGATTGCGGATCCAGGTTGGTAGTAACGCATAACCGCAACTGTCGCCCACCTCAGACAACACTCTCATAATCAATGGCATGCCCAATCAATCAAAGAGTAAGAGATATGGTATCAAAGAAGCATGTCCACTAAGAGGAGATAATTAATTTGACCTGGGTATGGCACATGTTTTAGTCATTTTAATTATGACCTAAAGGTCAAGGTTATCCATCATCGTTCTTTTACTTTATTCTAGTACCGTTCGCCAAACCATGCTACGTCACTTATCCACCACTACATGCACAATTATTAAAGTAGTTGATGTTAACGACAAGAGTATGACAAGTATCCGACCCTGATCTCTTTAATAATCAAATGCTTACATTTTTTACACCATGGTCATTTATATTTGAAATCATATTTCAATATCATAAATCAATTTAACTTCAATTATTGGTTTCTTTATAACCATTTACTCAAACTATTAAGTATCGGATTTAGTTTCAAATTCCATATTGTCAAATAATTCATTAGCAATTCAAAGTTTGATTTTATATTTTATTACTCAAATATTGTCATAAATTGAAATGTTTATCTTAATGAATACAAACATAATAGCTTCGATTGGTAATAATCTTTAGTTTAATATAGTAAAATACATTTAAAAATGGTTTAATTTTAAAATAATAGAAATAACTAAATTTAACATAAAAATAGTTTTGTTAAAATAATTTAAAAAAATTAATAACTAAAATATATAAAATAGTTTTATTAAAATATTTATAAAATTATAATATATAAAATAGTTCAAATATAATAATCTAATCCATGTCAAATATCTATATTTCAAAATTTGACTTATTATAAATTCATATTTCACATTCCCTTTCAAATTAACTTAAATTAAACTAGTCCACTTTTCAAATTTAGCGCTTTTTAGTTAAAATCACAATTCTAAACCATTATTTCAGTTTAGTTTAAGAGTTAAATTCTAAATTCATTTTGTTTCATCATATTATTTAAAATAACTTTCAAAGTTTGATTATCAAATTAACTTCTTAAATCAATTTCACCAACATTAAAATTTATTAAATTAACTAATTAACAATTTAAATATTTAAATCAATTTCTTCCATCCCTTTAAACAAATCTTAAATTGAAGTCCTTCTTTAAATTAAATTGATTAAAGCTATTATACTAAATCAAATCTTTATATTAAATTAAATTCAATTTTAGATTAAATATTTTAAAACTAAATAAATATTTTTTGTTTTTTCTAATAAAAAAGATATATATAACCAAAAATTAAAAAGACACCTTTCTCTAGTGGCTCACAAAAATGGTTATAGTTGAGAAACACAACTACGACTATGGCAAACAAAAAAAAGAACTACAGTCATCAACCCACAAAAATAACGACAAAATAACCATAGAATAAGTCGAAACGCCCCAATCCACCATAATACGCACTCAATAAGCACGATCACAAAAAAACCAGGCACTAACCCCAGAAACAAAGATCCTCTCCACCATCCCATAGCAACCCTAAGCTCCAAAACCAAACCCTCGGAGGACTCAAACAAGAAAGCTCTAGATAAGCACCCGAGAACCCTGCTCCAACTTCGAAGCTATTGACGGACCACTCCAAATCTCTCTTCTTCTTCCAAGATCATACCCCAAGCACCTCAGAGACCGAAGACATGCTCCCGATCCCAAAGCATCCAAAAATGTTGATCCACCAGAACCTGCATATTTGAACTCTAAAACTCCTAGCCTGAAATATAAAACTACACAATAACTCACCCCATACCTACTCTGGGGCATCCCTATTAACAGAGCAGGCACATGCCAGAGCTAAAGAAATGAGACCTAGGTTTCCTATGAAGGGTCGACCTTTGAACGCGAAGAATACATTATCCTTCACATTGCGAATGATGGACGCAGACTGCATCTGCGATTCAACAAAAACATCCTTGTTTTGAGAACACCACATACGCTAATAGTTGAAGCAAGGTAGTAAACAGAGAAGGGTGGACCGAAAAACCATACCAAACCATCCAGTCCACCAAGAAAGAAAAAAGTCAAATAAGGAATAAGTTCCTATGCTAATACCCATCAGGTCCCTGAAGAAAGACCAGACGACAATAGCGTTGTAACAACCTGCATATTTAATGATAATATATTTAAATATAACGCCGTTAATCATGTATAGGTCCAAAAAGTTACATTTTTCTTACGGAATAATTTGGACTCGAAACCAAGACCATTGAGTTCAAAATGTCGTTTGTGACTTTTAAAACTGTAAGCATCGATACCTTTGGAGTTGGTGAAATTTGGTTGAAACGACCCGAACTTCCCCGTGAAGGAAAGCACAGATTGAGTTGAGAACACGACAAATCAGAACACAAACAGAAGAACATTTCATTGTTTACTACAACAATTCCATCAGAATACAAGAATATACTGAGTACGAATTAATATTATACATCAGAGAAATATCATAGATTTAAATTACATTACATAGTAGCGGAAAATAATACAAAACACAACTGAAAGAGATAAACGGATACAGAGCTTTCCGGATATCATTTCAGCTAGAAACCAGGATCCTGTGAATATAAATCTGCAAAACCAAAACCACTAGCTGCCCGTGTGGAAAATAGGGGCTCCCAGAGTTTAGATTAAAACAATAAACTCAAGGTCAGTCATGTGACTGGTGTGAGAACTAAAACAGTTATTTAAAACTTTACTTTAAAAGAGAGCAATTCAAGGGACCACGCCATATAACACGGAACGGGTTTCCTCCCGAGAATATCAGTGCATAAAACAAACAGCGTAATGCTTTTTGTAAAAATGAAGCTATTATAAGACTCAGGTCCCATCACATAATGCAACGCAAGCCAGAGGATAGAGTTTTACCTTATAATAGCCAAACATGCTTGGTACGTTTAAAACAAATCATTTTGATACTATTATAATGTAAAGTGTATGAAAACAACTTCAAATATAAATGTATCCATCATCGACGGCATAGTATCCCATGCTACTATGTCGCCGTACTAGGCTCTACAAATAAAACCGAAATGTGACGTATTGGAAATTGGATTTCCATCATGAGTCGAGGCCAAGGGCAAGCTCCTCACCGGCTTCGAGACACTCTAGCAAATGCCTCAGGATTCCCCATAGAGAACCCTTGGAATCGACTGGGCTGGTCCACACTTACGTTAGTGGATTAGTTATTCCTGAACACACGTTTCCCGATCCTATTAGACCTATATCCATCGGCTCCGAAGAGACAGATATATCTGAGGCGCCTCGCATTCCAACATCCATAAAGGTGTAATAATCAATGATGTCAGGGCTAGTAAAACGCTGACACAACCCATAACTAGAAAGAAACGTCGTGTTCTCCCAACGGTCCGTATTCCGTTTTTAACTCTTTTCGAGGTATGAGGCTCGCGAATCAACGCAATACACAAAGTTACGTTGTATTAAAGCCGTGCTTTGGTCATCAACCACAAGACTCTGCTTTTCAACAAAAGCCTTGATCACTGCATCTGAGCATGCCACACAGGTAATTCATGCCATGTGCTGATATTTGTCGATATATAACCTCTGAGCTCATGCGTCTCAAAGAAGGGCGTTAAGCAAGAGAATAAATTCTCCGCCTCCAAACAAATATATATTTAATAGAAATCAATCAACACAAAATAAAATCCAATGTTAGACACACAATCCATTTACAAGTCTGTTATGGGTCTAAACGAAACCGGAGGCACCTTATACCTCGCATATCCATTGATCTCCAAATACGTCTGGACGATCACCAACTATTTCCCTCCTCTTGGGTGTACAGCCCAATCAAGATCATCAGTAATCGTTCAAACGATGTGAAGACCTCCAGTCTTCAACCACCTTCTCCATCTTTGACTTATCGTCGAATCAATTATTCAGAATGGGATAGACCCGGTCTTTCCGAATAACTCGCGTATATAATAAACAAGTGCTATAAAAACACAACATACGCCTCATTCCAATTCTGAATATTATTTTATTTAAATATTCACATCTTTAGGGATTTGTTCCTATTAATTTTATCAAAGATAAATTCTTTAAAATTTATTCTTTAATCTTCCTTTGGATATCATTTCAAACCATATTATGGTTTTCCAAACTAGTCGGGATTAACGAACCATACCGAAGTAATCTTTTATTTTATTTCCCAATCCCAACCTATTCATCCCATGGAGAAAAACTGTTATCACTCCATAACTAACACCACAGTGTTATCGGTAAATTTAATTACCGGTTCGCGTTCAAATCTAATTAAAGATTTAACTATCGCTCGGAGCAGAACTGGTGATACTCCATTCTCGATCATTTTCCAAATTTGATAATTTAAATTATCAATTCACCTTTCATTCTAATTAAAGATTCATTAAAACTCCACTTAGTTTTAATCTTCCAAAAAATCAATATTAATGATCATTTAACTTTGGAAAATCAAACATGTCGCATCGATAATCTACACCGTACTGTTGATTTCTGCCGATATATAACCTCTTAGCTCGTATGTCTCAGAGAAGGGCGTTAAGTAAGAGAATAAATTCTACGCCGCCAAACAGATATATATTAAGCAGAGATCAACCATGCAGTTCGAATTACAATGACAAACATGTAATTCTATCTATTACTGGTTTAAAGAACTAATGCCGTTTAAAACACAGTTCACGATATACCCAAATCACATTCCATTTATTATGGAATATTCACGGAAAAACAAATCAATATATAATCGATATCAATTTCTGTATCCGACTAATAATATAAATGGAATAACGGCAAAGCCTTTTAAATTCCATATGTATTAACAGTCTTCCTCCACAAAATTTCATTTCGATTATTATCAAATCGAATTCCATTCAATTCCAATTCAATATATTAAACTGGAAAATGTTACTTTGGAAAATCCCGTTAAATCTTTATAAAAAGATTTATAAATTCCAAATCATATTTCACTATAAATCGGGTTAAAGAACGAATGTCATTAAAAACACAGTTCACAATAAACCCAATTCACATTCCATTATAATCAGGTTAAAGAACAAGTGTTATTTAAAACACCATTCACGATAAACCCAAAAATCAATTCTAATTCAATTCCAATTAAATATATTAATTAATTGGTATACTTCATTAAATCTAAATAAAAAGATTTAACGTTTTCTCTACTGGGTTTAAGAACAGTGTTAATGAAGACACCATTCACGACAAACCCAAATCTCATTTGATATTAAATACAAGGCTTTGAATAAAAAATATACCGGCTTATATTCAATATCAAATTCTAAAACCAACAAATATCGCTTTGGAAATAACGATATAAAATATATCTTCCAATTTTCCATAACAATATCCGTATAATCCCGAATCTAACATCGAAATACTTCAATGATAATTTCGATTCAAATCCATCCCAATTTATATATTGGAAATTTTGGTTGTCTTTAAAACCATTTCAAATCCAATTTATTTATTTTTAAAAATAATTGAATTATAATTCTAGTTCAAAACTAGTTCATTTCGATAAAAATATATTTTTATCTTTTCAAATATGGAATTTTCATCCCATTTCTTTTCAAATCACTTCTTATGATTTTACACAAATTATTGCTATTTTTAATAATTTTATCAAGGCCCGTACAGTCGATTTCCATAAATGGCCATCGAACTGCACTTACAACGACCTTTTCCAAATTTGATTTGGACATAATTCCAAATCCAACCATTAGATTTCTAATTTCTCATATCCGTTAAAAATCTCTTTTCGATACGAACCCAACGGTTCTGATTTTAGGAGAATCTGATGCTCGGATCTTCCGTAATGTCCGTTCGAAGTCATTGGTTGAAATTCACGAACTGCTGCGGCGCGGCGCGTTCTATTCAGGCCATTATATATATATATATATATTATATTTCATCGATTTCCTTTTCAATCGTATTTTATAAATCGTTTTAAATTCATTTTCAAAACGATTTCAACTTTATATTCAATTTCAAATCAAAATTGAATATTCCATATCATCGATATATAAATGATAGTATTTTCAAAACAATATATTTTGAAATCATATCCTTCTCGATATTCATTATAAAAATGAATAAAATCGATATAAATATCGTTCACGTCAAAATGGTGTTAATCTAATCAACACGGCTTTATATATTTAAATATATTCGTGCCCATCCCAAATCGGGCATCAAAATCACATTTTGATTGTTACCGAATATTATTTGAAAATATTCATTATTTTAAAATATTCATTCTTTCTGAACTGGAATCAGACACAGTCAATTACCATATAATTTGATTATATGGATTTCATACAATACATGTATACAACAACAATCATACACAGTCAACCATCATCCAAAGTGTATTCTACACTACATAAGCATTAAATATAAATATTTAACGCTTATAACAGCCTATCAATCAGTCGATCTACATACAACTAAATATTAGGATTAATGTATATCCAATTTCATCCCAATACCCGTATGGGATTTCAATCAATCAAACACAGGTTTTATTTGTGTAGTTGGGCGATGTGTAAAATTTATCGTCATAATCAGTATCAGTCAAATGTGTGTATATAAACAAATCGTCTGAATTGTTTATAAATATTTATTTCATTCATATACACGTTAAAAATTATATTTTTAATTATATAAAATATTTATTCCAATCCACATCACACAATCAATTTTCACAACACATCAATCAAACAAACAAGTCATCCATGGTCTGTGGACGACTGGTGTCGGGTGCTGCTAAGCACCGTTTGCATCCCAGTATATATTTTAACTAGAAAATTAAATTAAAAGTGAGAAGTTCTCACCTTTGGGTTCCACTCCGCCAGTTTTACTTCTGAACTTCTTAACCGTTTGGATTTGTTTGAAATTCCAATGCAGTCCTTACCACGCTGTTCATAATAAATATTATACTTTTATTGCTTCATTCCAATAAATAAAAATCACGTTTTTATTTCTACTTCATATATTTTTACGATGCTTCTTTCTATATAAAAATTATATTTTTATATTCCTACTTCTGTATAAAGATCGAATTTTTATTTTGATACTATAAAAATCACATTTTTATCTCAACATATATATAATAAAAATCAGAATTTTATTTCGCTACATATATAAAAATTATATTTTTATATTCTCTATTATATAAAAATTCTATTTTCAATCCGCTACTCATATAATTCGAATTTTTATTTTGCTACAACATATATAAAAATCGTAATTTTATATTCTCTACTATATAAAAAACATATTTTTATAATCTCTACTATATAAAAATCATTTTTTTACTTTGCTACATATATAAAGATCAAATTTTTACTAACTTTACATACATATAAAAATCCAATTTTTTATAATGCCTTTCAAATGACAAAAATCCAATTTTTATCATGATGTATTTCATATAAAATTTTCATTTTTATATAATGTTATATATAATAAAAATAACATTTTTATTTAATGTCATTATAGGTAAAAGAAAATCGAATTGTAAACAATGTAATTTATAAACAATAAAAAAGGAAAAACTCACCTTGTTTTCGATTGGAGAAGGGGGTTGTCTACTGCGAACAGTGGAGGAGGAGGACAGGGAGGGGGGTAGCGGCCGACGCTGGTGGGGTGCAGAGGCGGTGGATGGCCGATGCAGGCGGCTTAGGTGGCGGCTATTTGGGTTTCAGAGGGGGAGCTAAACGGGTTCAGGTTTCTTCAAAGAAGGAGGGAGAGAGAAAGGGGCAGGAGCTGGAGGGGGGTTCCATCTGGCGGCGGCGCCCCTGGGGACCATGGCGGCGGCGATTCTCCCCCTGTGTTCTCTCTTTTTTTTATTAAAGACCCGTAACGGGTTTGTGAAAGGAGAAAGTGGGTTGATGTGACGGCCAGCCTCGCACCAGCCTGCGTTTCCTCCAAAAGTGCGCTGTACACATGCCCGACTAGCACAAGACGGTCGTCAAGAAAGGAAAGAAGGGAATGAGCTAATCAAAGAAACCTGCAGAATGTCTCACAGCGCATGGAATAAAATATAATAATAACATACTTGACGCAAAACAGGCGAGACAGTGCATAAGCTGATAACTAAAATCAACATCAATCATCAAAGCAGCGGAAATCCAAATACAGCTTATTACAATTTTCCAAATTTACTGTCTCTAAACAAAAGAAAGCTGAAGTAGAAGATACACCAACAATGCCCAAGCAGTGATCTTCAACAACACAGGGAGAATACTAAATATATATATATCACGTGGAAGCCTCCTGCTCGTCTTCGGATCATCTACCCGTGCATCACCAGCTAACCTGTCTCTAGTCTGCTCGTGTGAGCACCCAGAGTAATAAGAAGAGACATAAAACTCTGGGTCAGACATAAAGCCTGGTGTGAGCGATAAGCAGCTAAACAAAACAGAACAATAACAGGTATAATCCAATCATACCTGAACCTGGACCTGCAACCAAAGAGTTAGCACTACATACCGTACAATACTCTAAGGTGCCGCTAACATATGGTGTAAAGAATACGGGGGTGGGGGTGTGTATGTCATAGTGATGTCAAACAATCAAGCATAACAACCATCCTCACTTCTCTCACTCAGTGCGTAAAGCATACGATATCCACTACTTTGGTCACCTAATACTTTGGGCCATGGCGGAATCCAATCCCGTGTAACTATCACTACAAGCCCACTATCCATCTCTCAGTGGTGAACCAAAGTTATGAATACTGACAACTCCTTAGCACACGTCCCGCAGCAAAGCCCAACCATGAAGTGAACTCGTTGATTCCCATCTGAATCTTAAGCTCTAACTTCTCATTCGGACTTCCTTTGCATCTCGGGTTTGGTCGAATTGGAGTGGGTCTTCAGAAAAGTTGTCGCGCAGTAACAGTCCTAGAACTCGGTTCGGTTCGGTAGCGTCGGTTCGGGTCGGTCCTCCATCCTTGCCATCTTCCATTCGATTCGGGTCGGGTGCTTCACTCCGGGTCGGGTCGGGGTCCTCCTCCTTCGGGTCGGGTCGGGGTGCTGTCCTCCTTCGAGTTCACGCTCCTCCTTCGATCAGCTTCCTCGTTTTCCATCTACTCCGATCCGATCTGATCCCTTCGTCTTGCTCCAGTCGTAGCCTCCCATTCGTGAGTCGATCCGGTCTGGCCTCTATTAGGCTTCCGATCCGATCCGCTCTCTCCTACTCCGATCCGATCCTGCTCCATAGTTCCGATCCGATCCCCCTGTCCACTCCAACTCTAAGTAAACGGCCTTCCTTTTTGCCAAGTCTCTTATGTGCCAAACTCCAGTTCGGTTCGGATTGCCTTGCCCAGTTCACATGTCCGATCCGAGCCCCCCATCCGATCCGATCCGAAGCTCTGCACAGCTTTCTGCAACTTTTTCCAGCGAGTGTTTACGCCATTCGACGACGTTTTCGACCATTCTAACTATTGAAATCAATCACAAAGCATTTCATACAGTCATAGCAACATGCATAATCAACCACAAACACCAAAACAACAATATGATAGGTTAAAACGGATCAAACATACCCAAAAATCCATATTTTCCCCTTAAGCATGTTTAAGAACAACTATTGATAGGATTAGTAAAACTTAACCAAATTAGCCAAATTTTCTAACAGAGGTCTAAAACAATGTTTATGAATTTCTGAATATTTTTCCAGAATTTTGTCCCGCTTAATTTCGCTAATTAACACTAATCACCCCTTAATCCCCTAAAGCATGGTCTAACCATACTATTAGCAAAACATGTCCAAATTAACCCAAATTTTTATCAGAGCCGTAAATTATTATTTTAGAATTTTAGGAATTTTTCTAGATTTTTCTGAGCCATAATTTCGCTAATCTTCGCTAATTACCCTAATTAGCCGTAATTAGTGAAAAACAATGCAAATCACTCACCTTGGCCACAAATGAAATTCTCAGAACTGAAACTCCTCTGATTTGGGGCGAATACTGATGTCTAACAGCAGCTCTAACCTTGCTTTGGTGCTTTTTCTCCTTAATTTGGTGTTGCTAAGCCTAATCCTCAATTAGAGAGTGATTTGGGGTGTTTTAGATGTAGGAAGCCATTACTAAGGTCTCAAGGAGGTTTGTGGCGGCTCAAAACTGAAATGAAAGTGATAACCTAACCCTATTCAGTCCTCCTATACCTCTTAACCCGAAATTCCCCTTGGGCCTAACTGCTAATCACCCGGTTAAGCCCAATTAAGCTGTCTTTCACCATCTGAAACTTGTTTCAGCCATATCTCCCAAACGGTGAGTCCGTTTGGCTAATGTGACCACTCTACGGAAAGAGAAACTATCATTCAAAGCCAATGGAAGTGGTTTCAGGTCAAAATTCATTTCCAGTCAAAAGTTATGGCCAAAACAGTGCCAACTAGGGGTAAAATGGTCATTTAAAAATCGGGAAAAATCATGAACATGGGAAATGACCCCAATAGTCGTCACCCAAAGTTACATGACCATACGACTTCGTATGTGAAAGAAATAAATATCCTACGATCCTATGATGCGCAGAATGCGGGTCGTTACACTCTCCCCCCCTTAAGAAATTTCGTCCCCGAAATTCCTTAACCCCAAAACATACACAGGATCCCGCATGCCTAACACCCATATACAAAAATCAAACATGCAAAGCAAGCAAACAAGTCTATCCTAGCATGCGGAAAACTAACATGGGAAGAACCATCGCCCCTTGGACTTTCACTAATTTCGCCGTCTCTCTTCGTAATTTCTTCGTATCGTCCTCGACAATGCGAATCGGTGTCGCGGTTCCCAACCGCCTTGGGTTCTCTTTCGATATCGTCCAACCGGTATGGCGAACTAGCTAAATCAAAATCATGCATAAACTTCCTTAACTGAGAAACATGAAATATGTCATATTCTCTTGGCATCTTTTTAGGTAACCCAACCCTATCCATCAAATTACCAATTACATTCCAAATGTCGTTTCAAGTCTAACCCGAATCTTGCCTACATCCATACTGCACGTCCAACGTATATTCACCTCCTAGGGGCAAACTAGATCCATCCAATGACCCTAGGCACTACATCCATATCTGTACTGTACGTCCAACGTACATTCACCTTCCAAAGGTGAACTAGACCCATCCAATGAATCCAGGTACTCCACCTATATCTGTACTGTACGTCCAACGTACATTCACCTTCCAAAGGTGAACTAGACTCATCCAATGAATCTAGGTACCCTACCTATATCTATACTGTACGTCCAACGTACATTCACCTTCCAAAGGTGAACTAGACTCATCCAATGAATCTAGGTACCCTACCTATGAGTCCAAGTCCCACTTGAAACTCCTATATCCACTGAATCTCCAAGACCAACGGACGCTCCACAATTCCCAAACATACTTCAAGTCTAACGTAAAGTATCTTCGTATCCGTTATATCACCATGACTAACGAACTCGTCCCATTTCCATTCAACAGAATCCTACAGGTGATAGTCTACTCAAGAGAAGAAAGGTAGGAACAAACATAACAACCATAGCATCCATCAAACAAGTCCTATCTATCACCTGCTAAAAGCCATAAATACATCTACACCTATATGTCTGGTCCAACCAACATCAATAACTAATGGAAGCCCAGCCTCCAAACGGACTACCGTACGTCCAACGCACGTTTATCCTCCAAGGATAACTAGATCACGTCCAACGGATCCAAGGTAACGGGCGTCCCCAGATACCCCTGCTTTTAGTCCGCCTGAAACACTCGAGTCCCACCCAAGTCTATCCATTATCTTGCTGCCCTCTCGAGTCCAACTCGAGCTAATCCAATTCCTCGCAGCCTCCTCGAGTCTAACTCGAGTCAATCTATTACACATCCATACTAAGACCCAGTCTTGAGTATCCATTACCTACAAACTCTAGTCCAACGTGAGTCGTCTCCCTATTCGTTGCATCTCTAAGATCAATCGAACATCTATTTTCTTTTACGAGTTCAAGTCCAACTTGAATCGTCCTAACCTTCGTTGCATATTCCTTGACCAATGAACACATCCTATTCTTTCAAAAAGAACATCAACATAGGGTCCTAAACAATCCATTACTTTGCATCTTTCTCGAGTCCCACTCGAGTCATCACATACCCTTATTGAGTCTAACTCGGGAAATCTATACCATCGAACATTCCTACCATGTTATGAGCTGCACAGCACTCCCCGAGTGCACCAAGATATCATCCAATGAGAATCACAACAACCACTTATCTCTCACGCAAACCATCCTAGTCGACCTCGACATTCCCCAAGCACAAGCCCCAAAGGCCTAAACCAATATCAGACAAGCACCCAAGGAACATCTCCTCCGAGTTCAGACAATCTAGGTGAGATGATATGAGCAAAACATCCAAACACTCAAGCATCCATAACTGACTCTGGCTATCCTCGCCAATCTTGCTTGAAACTATCGTCGATCGCATGACCAAGTCCTGAACAAACTACTGTACATCCAATGTACATTTGCTTCTCTAACTCCCGTTATCATCTTCATCATAAAGTAGGCGATCCAATACCACCTTTCGTCCATCATCCACTCTAACGGTCGTCAAAGACTCTTCGCAACCTACTATCGCTCTATACCTTTGGAGTCAATCGGCTCCTAAAAATCAAGCCAAACCTAGTAAAGCTCGAAATAAAGCAATCAAAACAAACATACATCCATGACTCGATAAGACCAAATTACAACAAGTCATACTAAGGTTAGTCAAACCACCACTCGGGCTTGTCACTACTAAAGGTCTATCGACTACCTCGGGTTCCAATTCCAACCTATCTACCAGGTCACTAGGTACGAAGGAATGGGAAGTCCCGATATCAAACAAAGCTAGAACGTGAACATCTTAAATAGAAAGCATACCTCGAATAACGACACCTTTTTCCTTCTGCGCCGCAGTTGGGGCATTCGACGAAGAAGGAATAGCGTTGATAGCATATGCTTTCACGATTTGCTTCTCCCTAGGAGATTGTGGACATTCATTCTTGTGATGTCCTGCTTGGCCGCAATTAAAGCACTTCCTTTCCCCAGGCTTTTCTCGACAATCTCTGGCATAGTGGCCCTTCTTGCCACAGCTAAAGCACTCGCCATCTTTCTTATTCTTCTTACTTTGGCCATCCATGGTTTGGTCTTGTTTCCTCTTAGTTTGGGAATTATTCTTGCCTCCGCCGCCTGCTTGCGGCTTTGGCTCCATTGTAGATGCAGTAGCGACCTCAGTCTTAGGCTTAGGGTAAAGACTTTCTGACCTTAATGCTTTTCCTACAATCGATTCAAACGTCTCATCGATGTGGTTTATAAGCCTTTCCCCCAAGTACCCATCTAAACCAGTTATGAACTTCTCGTTCTTCTTCTCGGCAGTGTCGATAAGAGATAACCCATATTTCGATAAAGTATCGAACTCAGCAACATACTCTGAAACCGCCCTTCCGTTCTGCTTAAGCTCCAGAAACTTTCTAAACAATTCTGACTTCTGAGCAGCTGGTATAAACTTATCGCAAAAACGAGCCTTAAACTGATCCCATGTAATCTGATCCTCTGGAGTTGCTGCCTTAATAGCATTCCACCAATTCATTGCTCGTCCTTGAAGCTGACGGGATGCTAGCTTCCTCTTCATGGCATCTTCGATACCCAAATCCTCGAAGATACGTTCGCAACTATCCACCCAATCCTGAACATCCGTAGCCGACTCCGTTCCGTGGAACGGCTTCCCACCAAGGCTAGTATAATCCTTATTCAGCTTGGCGAAGTCGACTCTTGGCGCCTGCACCATTGGACCACCACCATTTCCACCATTGGCAGCTGCCCTCTGGACATCTCTAAGCATCTCTCTCATGAGGTCAGTAAACATCGCCCTCATGTCAGTAGCATTCCCATTATTGGCCCCTCTACCGGTACCTCTAACGTATCGGCTCATCGTCAATCTGAAAAAGGAAATGATTAACGACTCCATAGTGGTGCTAGTGCAGTACGACTTCATCCCTATACTACTAATAGTATGTATATATATATCTTTTGAAAACCAAAATAATCACAAATACGCTCTCTCGTGTACGTATACTATCTCTCCCTTATAACTTCCCTAGGTTAACTACGCAACCTAGAGCTCTGATACCAAGTGTGACGGCCAGCCTCGCACCAGCCTGCGTTTCCTCCAAAAGTGCGCTGTACACATGCCCGACTAGCACAAGACGGTCGTCAAGAAAGGAAAGAAGGGAATGAGCTAATCAAAGAAACCTGCAGAATGTCTCACAGCGCATGGAATAAAATATAATAATAACATACTTGACGCAAAACAGGCGAGACAGTGCATAAGCTGATAACTAAAATCAACATCAATCATCAAAGCAGCGGAAATCCAAATACAGCTTATTACAATTTTCCAAATTTACTGTCTCTAAACAAAAGAAAGCTGAAGTAGAAGACACACCAACAATGCCCAAGCAGTGATCTTCAACAACACAGGGAGAATACTAAATATATATATATCACGTGGAAGCCTCCTGCTCGTCTTCGGATCATCTACCCGTGCATCACCAGCTAACCTGTCTCTAGTCTGCTCGTGTGAGCACCCAGAGTAATAAGAAGAGACATAAAACTCTGGGTCAGACATAAAGCCTGGTGTGAGCGATAAGCAGCTAAACAAAACAGAACAATAACAGGTATAATCCAATCATACCTGAACCTGGACCTGCAACCAAAGAGTTAGCACTACATACCGTACAATACTCTAAGGTGCCGCTAACATATGGTGTAAAGAATACGGGGGTGGGGGTGTGTATGTCATAGTGATGTCAAACAATCAAGCATAACAACCATCCTCACTTCTCTCACTCAGTGCGTAAAGCATACGATATCCACTACTTTGGTCACCTAATACTTTGGGCCATGGCGGAATCCAATCCCGTGTAACTATCACTACAAGCCCACTATCCATCTCTCAGTGGTGAACCAAAGTTATGAATACTGACAACTCCTTAGCACACGTCCCGCAGCAAAGCCCAACCATGAAGTGAACTCGTTGATTCCCATCTGAATCTTAAGCTCTAACTTCTCATTCGGACTTCCTTTGCATCTCGGGTTTGGTCGAATTGGAGTGGGTCTTCAGAAAAGTTGTCGCGCAGTAACAGTCCTAGAACTCGGTTCGGTTCGGTAGCGTCGGTTCGGGTCGGTCCTCCATCCTTGCCATCTTCCATTCGATTCGGGTCGGGTGCTTCACTCCGGGTCGGGTCGGGGTCCTCCTCCTTCGGGTCGGGTCGGGGTGCTGTCCTCCTTCGAGTTCACGCTCCTCCTTCGATCAGCTTCCTCGTTTTCCATCTACTCCGATCCGATCCGATCCCTTCGTCTTGCTCCAGTCGTAGCCTCCCATTCGTGAGTCGATCCGGTCTGGCCTCTATTAGGCTTCCGATCCGATCCGCTCTCTCCTACTCCGATCCGATCCTGCTCCATAGTTCCGATCCGATCCCCCTGTCCACTCCAACTCTAAGTAAACGGCCTTCCTTTTTGCCAAGTCTCTTATGTGCCAAACTCCAGTTCGGTTCGGATTGCCTTGCCCAGTTCACATGTCCGATCCGAGCCCCCCATCCGATCCGATCCGAAGCTCTGCACAGCTTTCTGCAACTTTTTCCAGCGAGTGTTTACGCCATTCGACGACGTTTTCGACCATTCTAACTATTGAAATCAATCACAAAGCATTTCATACAGTCATAGCAACATGCATAATCAACCACAAACACCAAAACAACAATATGATAGGTTAAAACGGATCAAACATACCCAAAAATCCATATTTTCCCCTTAAGCATGTTTAAGAACAACTATTGATAGGATTAGTAAAACTTAACCAAATTAGCCAAATTTTCTAACAGAGGTCTAAAACAATGTTTATGAATTTCTGAATATTTTTCCAGAATTTTGTCCCGCTTAATTTCGCTAATTAACACTAATCACCCCTTAATCCCCTAAAGCATGGTCTAACCATACTATTAGCAAAACATGTCCAAATTAACCCAAATTTTTATCAGAGCCGTAAATTATTATTTTAGAATTTTAGGAATTTTTCTAGATTTTTCTGAGCCATAATTTCGCTAATCTTCGCTAATTACCCTAATTAGCCGTAATTAGTGAAAAACAATGCAAATCACTCACCTTGGCCACAAATGAAATTCTCAGAACTGAAACTCCTCTGATTTGGGGCGAATACTGATGTCTAACAGCAGCTCTAACCTTGCTTTGGTGCTTTTTCTCCTTAATTTGGTGTTGCTAAGCCTAATCCTCAATTAGAGAGTGATTTGGGGTGTTTTAGATGTAGGAAGCCATTACTAAGGTCTCAAGGAGGTTTGTGGCGGCTCAAAACTGAAATGAAAGTGATAACCTAACCCTATTCAGTCCTCCTATACCTCTAAACCCGAAATTCCCCTTGGGCCTAACTGCTAATCACCCGGTTAAGCCCAATTAAGCTGTCTTTCACCATCTGAAACTTGTTTCAGCCATATCTCCCAAACGGTGAGTCCGTTTGGCTAATGTGACCACTCTACGGAAAGAGAAACTATCATTTAAAGCCAATGGAAGTGGTTTCAGGTCAAAATTCATTTCCAGTCAAAAGTTATGGCCAAAACAGTGCCAACTAGGGGTAAAATGGTCATTTAAAAATCGGGAAAAATCATGAACATGGGAAATGACCCCAATAGTCGTCTCCCAAAGTTACATGACCATACGACTTCGTATGTGAAAGAAATAAATATCCTACGATCCTATGATGCGCAGAATGCGGGTCGTTACAGTTGACCCCCTTTTTCTATATTTTTTTATATATTTAATTATTCCAAAAAGTAACTTTTAAATTCGAACTCTAAATCAAGCCCACCGACTGTCGTCCATAACTAATTACCCCAATTTCGAACACAATGGGATATGTATCGTAGGCTGATTCGATCGTTTCGATCAGTTTTTGCAAAATCAAAATATAAATCTATATATTGAATTTGAACGCACATTTCAATTTACCGGGTCCACATACGGACTCTAAAGATTCCTGAAAAATATTTTCTAGCTTCGTATTGACGATACGGTTCTAACAAAATTAATTTCGTCAAATTCCGAGACCATTTGAAAAATGGCCATTTTCTGGTCGATCGAAATTGACTGAAAATGTCAAAACACGTTTTCTTGTGCCATGCTCACATATTGATTCAAAAAATTATGAATTTTGGAATCTAGCAATAAATCGACATCCCAGATCCAACAAAAGTGGTTTCGTCGAAAATGGAGGTCGTTTGCAAAATTTCCATTCTTAAGGGCTATATTCTCCATAACGACTATTCTGAAATTTCAACTAGGCATAACTTTTTATTCCCGCTATGAAATTTCAATTTTTTGGATTCGTTGGAAAGATATTTTCAATTAGATTCAAATATTTTTGGTTTCGCTAAAATCCGGTTTATTTTGAATCCTGTACATTCATTTGAAATTGAATTTTCAAACTACCGCGCCATTTTCAATTCCTTTTATAATTAAAAATAAATATTTATATTCTAACGTCGATTTAAATAAATATATACGTTTTAATTCTATTCAAAATAAATTTCTCCTCGTTATTATTTAAAATAATTTATTTTAAATATCCAACATTCATCAAAATTGCCAAAATTAAAATTTTAAATTGGTTCGGATTTTCCGGGTTGTTACATTGGTCTTTTTCATTTGAATGTATGACCAAAATATCACTTTTGCATACGAACGAATTTGGACTCGAAACCACTTCCATTGAGTCCAAAATGTCGTTAACGACATCGAAAAGTGTAAGCTTTGATATATTCCGAGTTTCAGAGATTTGGCACATTGGTTGGGTCTTGGTTTAGCTAACCTAGCCCACCTTATAACCCCAAATCAGCCCATTCTCCCTCATTCTCTCCCTTTCTTTCAAACTTAAGTAAAAATGGGGGAAAAGATGGGAAATTAAAATTCTTAAGCTAGGTTTTGCAATTAAGAGCTCAAATCAAGAGGAAAATTGAAGAGGTAACCTAGGTTGAAGATTCTTGAGTTCTTGTTGAAGAAAGGTTGTTCTAGCTTGCTATTGGTCAATTCCTTGCTTCTAACAAGCAAAGGTGAGTTCTTTATGAACTCACATCTATGCCACAAGCCATTGGCTTGTAAAAGTGTAACTTAGTATTCATTTGAGTTTGCATATGCTAGTGAATTGGTTATGCTAGTGTAAGTTAGTCGATTTCATGCATTTATGTTTCATTGAGTTGAAAATGTTGAAAATTATGATACGGATTGTTCACATGATCTTATGCATATGCTATGAGTTGATTTGGTGATGTTGTGAAGCTCCGCTGTCCCCCCGGCAAAGTTCTAAGTCTTCACAAGTCGCTTGAATCGTGATTGATTGCTTTGTTTAGAAAGTTAGTGCGATTTGGAATTTATAATCAAAGATCATTGCAATCTCATGTATATATGTTTGTGCATGTAAATATGGTGTTGTGAGTTGCCTCGGCAAGTCTTAGAAGCCTCATTTTCATGTATATAATATCATAGGCCTTCGAGGAATTGCCGATATCATTTTAAGCATGTTTTACAGGAAAAATTGTGCTCTAAAGCAGATTCAGACATCTAAATATTTTAGGTCAGACATCTGACCTACTTTAAATAATTATAAAAACAAACAGAGATAAATTCAGAATTCTGACTTTTTATTTCAGACGTCTGAATTGCAAATTAGATGTCTGAATTTTATTATTCAGATGTCTGAATCTCAATAGACACTTATGTCTCTGGAAAACCCAGTTCAAACGTCTGACCTAAAACATTCAGACGTCTGAATCTGTTTTTCTGTTGTTGACCAGTGGAGACCACGGTCAACAGTTTAGGTCCATCTAAGCTCATTCCCAGCCAAGTTTCGGCCCATTTCGCCTTCATTTGTGATTTTTCTGTTTCTCTGGTTCACAAATTTCTGCTCTTCAATTTCATTGACTTTTGATTTATTCGTGGTGAATGAAATTATAGTCGATAGTCACGAGTTCATGTTTATCTTATTAAAACGTGAACTCTTTGTTCGATCATTATTTCGATCGCTATTACATGAGATTTACCACTTCGAAACTGTATAAAAAGGGGTTTTAAAAGTATCTGTAGATACAAATCATTTACTAAATGGTTTCAAATTCTACTTCATTATATGAAGTTATTTTCCAAATTGTTTTACTATATACTAGTGTATGATTTCATAAATCTTTTTCTCGTTCGTTTAAAAAATCTAATTAAATGCCTTAGTAAAAACAAGGACTATGACCTCTTGTGTTTGCTTTGACGATCAATTATTGGACTCGTTCAATTGAACACCGTGGCAATGATCATTTCATATTTCTAGTGAAATAAACAACTTGTTCGTAAATATTTGAGTAGAGCAAGTGGTTATGGGACATGTAGCTTGACTCTTGTGCTTACTAGCTTGGCGTACTTTACACTAAACTTGGTCAATTCAGATCAATCCGATCTTCGGGTCACATTGATGATCTTCAGATCATCCTGAGGAGCTTCAGCTCATGCCGGATTTGCAATGATCTTCGTACCATCCTAAGGAGTTTCAGCTCATGCGATCTTCGGATTCGTGATGATCTTTGGATCATCCTGAGGAGGTTCGGCACATGCGATCTTCGGATCTGCGATGATCTTCGGATCATCCTGAGGAGCTTCGGCTCATGCGATCTTCGGATTCACGATGATCTTTGGATCATCCTTAGAAACTTCTTGTTCATCTTGGTTGAGTCTTCAGACTCCCATCTCGTTTATAAATTTTAGTTTTGTTGACATATGTGTTGTCAGTTCTCGTATTGATATTAATTTATCAATCCTAGTTCCCTTGTTACTGAGATATCCTAATATAATGCCGAGTTTTCTTTGAAATATTTTACGGACAATTTCCAAGATTTCACATTTATTAGTGATCGTTGTTCTTATTGCTCCTATGTCATTATCTGTCTATCTCTATTTCTATCTCTGTTTATTATGATGAGTACAACTAGACTGATCCGTTTATTGTTTATTCTTATAAATAATACTCGGGTCAGACCGAGTGTTACAAGTGCCTCTCCTTGACTGTAGCATGGGCTAATATTTCTTTTGGCTATCCGCACTAGTTTTAGTAGTTTTATCTTTCATGTATTTGAGATTGTGACTCTTATGTGTACATATTCTTTTGTCTTGTACATGTATTTATCATTTCATGAGATAGTGGATCTTGTATGACCACTTATGTTATGACTACCACTCTTGTAGTATTATTCATATCTATTTCCGCCTTTGTGATATGAATATCTATGTCTGACTCTTATCTTATTGTTGTGTATTTTATATTGTTTTTTGAATTATTTATAGCCACTCTGTAGTAGATTTGAACTTGATTTAGATCTTTTGGATTTCCTATTGAGATTCAAAAAATTAGACCACATTATCTGACATATTTAACACTCGTTCAAAGCTAATATACAGATGGTCGCTCCTCAATAGACTTATTCTTCTGGTTATTCGACACCATTGCTTGGAACGGCCTTGGCTAACATGAGTATAGAGGTGGGGTGTTACAAGCGTACTCACCAGATAAGAGAAGATTGGAAATTGATTCCACGTCCCCAGACCTGCAACACCTGCACCTGTACGTAAGCTGGATATTGATCCTCATGAGGTTCCCATCCTGTGGAATTCCATCATGAAGAATTCTCCACATAAGAATGGAAACCTTAGAAGGAATGCTACAGTCTCAAATGAAAGAGAAAACCAGAATTCTAAACACTAGAATTCGTGTAGATTTCCAAGCCGCTCGAAGGCAAAATGACTCCCTATTCCTTTTGATATCCCGACCGTGGGAATAAAAAACAACCCTTCACCGATTGCATTCTTTTCCACATCTTACTAGTGTAAGATGAGTTACCGTTGTAATTCGACTGTAATAGGCGACGCCCTTAGCATGAAGGAATGACGCCCGTAGAGAGTCATTATCAAGGAAATGGACTCAAAGTTTATAGGCATACGCCTTACAAACATCTCTATGGTACCGCAACCTAAGATCACCCTCATGTCTGGGATGGAGATGATCTCCTAGGACACCCAATGATGTCTCCTAGCATCGTCCTTATTACTGTAGAAAAAAGGCGAATCTAAAAAGTGATATGAATAAAAGAAGGAATCAATGGGTGTCATAGCCACGAAGACATGAGACAAAATGGATTCAACAAATGACTTGATAAGAACTATCCTACCTACCTGAGAAAGGAGAGCATAGTTCCATCTCAAAATTTTCCCCCAGCTTTATCAATTAGGGAATTGAAAATGGCGATCATTTTGCAGCCTCTATAAAGTATAATGTCTAGATATGGGAAAGGAAGAGAGGCAACTTGGAAACCTGGAAAGGACTCTATCCAAGAAATTCATCTAGGGGCCATAGACTTGGAGGAAAAGAAACAGATCTTCAAAGTTTTGAATAGTTGCCCTGAACATCTTTTCTAGAGATGGAGGAAATCCAAGAGCTATCGAAGGGATCGACGATTCCCATGTAAAAAGATAATGATAACATCTGCAATGGAAAGCGACGAGATTATGGGACAACCGCTTGGGATTCCAAAACGATGGATCTATCCAGATATTGTTAGTGATTTCACCCCTCTAACAAATACTACCGCAATAATGATGAAAAGCGTTATGGAGAGAAGAACCCCATGCCAAAAGCCCGACATGAATGGAAAAAACCCATAGACGCCCGTTGATAAGGATAGAGAACCAGTAGTTTGAAATGAGCCTCCAAACAAAATCTATAAAAGGCTCTCGAAAACCAAAAGCTCGAAGGATCCGAATAATGAAAAACTAAGACATGCGGTCGTAACACTTTGTCATATCATGTTTTATTACCACATTGGATCCCGAACCTTCCGATCGATCCGAGAGATGAGTTCCTGAGCGAGGAGGACATTGTCCGTAATTGGTCGGCCTTTGACAAAACTTGCTTGAGATGAAGAAATAATCTGATAAAGGATAGGAGCAAGCCGGGAGGACAAATCTTAGAAAGGACCTTGCTAAAAGAATTGCAAAGACGGATAGGTCTAAAATCAGAGCAGGACCGCTGGTTCTCACACTTGAATGAGAATGAGATCGGTGGAGATCCACCCTTATTGTAGAAAACCACCCGAGAAGAAGGATTGAATAGCCAAGCAGAAATCATCCTGAATGATCCGCCAGACACTCCGATAAAAACCCCAATTGTAGCCGTTCAGGCCACTCGTGCTATTTTTTCTAAGTGAGAACACACAAGATTGAATCTCATTAATAAAAGTAGGAGAATAAAGTGAAGGTGTTTCTTTTTGAAATAAAAATAGAGGAATGAAGGACAAGAGGACCAAATCGCACCAGTCGACTGATGGACACTACATAAATGATTGGAAATGGGAAACGATCGATTCTTCGATCTTCGCAGGGAAAGAAGCCATCAAAAGATCTGGGTGATCAATCCGACAAATAGTTAGGATACGGTTCCTTTTGCGAATAGCAAAGTGAAAGAAATTCGAATTAGAGTCACCATCGGCAGCCTACTTGATTCTAGCCTTTTGACGAAGTAAATCATTCTCAATGCGTAACTCCGAAAAGTCGATTTGGGCTTGGACCCATTCCACCTTGTTAGAAGTCGATGGGTCTTCATCAAAAAACAGTTAAGCTAAAATAAGAGATTCTTCCGCATTATAAATTCTGTCAAAGATATTCTAAAAAACAAGCGAATTCCAATCTCTCAAACAAGATTTAAGGCCCTTGATTTCAGAAGCGAGAATAACAATGGGGTTGCTCGTTACTGGAAGAGGCCACGAGATGGTGATGGTAGGACAGAAAGAACGATGAGATCTCCACGTGAACTGAAAGCGAAATGATAACGGACCCTACGATGTGAAGGGAAAGCAGAACAGAATCAAAGGAGCATAGTCCGAAAGCGTTCGGTGATGGTGAGAAATAGAGATCGAGAAAGGTAAGCTACACCATCCCTTTGACCCGAAAACTTGGTCGAGATGACAGAGGATCCGACTGGCACCTTCCTATTTAATACACCAGTTAAATGTAGAACCCACAAAAGACACCTCTGATAACCTCAACTGAATGACGAAAGAGTTAAAATATTCAACCGTCGCATGGTTTATCGATGAGCCACCCCGCTTCTCTGCTTGGCCCGACACAACACTGAAATTACCCCTAATTACAAGGGCACCAATACCTAGGTCAGATAGGGACAAAATAGCTTGGTACGACATAACATCGAAATCTTGTGTATTAACTTCAAAACATTTTAGAATAAATTATATTATATTAAATTAGTTTACATTATAAAACTTAGTTTAAATTAAATTTTAACTTTGAGTATTAAAACATAATTAAATTTATAAATTATTTTAGAACAACAATTTCATTCAATCAACTTAAACTTAAACTCATAATTCAAGTTCAATATTTCGAGCATTAATTTAAACTGAAATATTTAAACTAAATCTCAAACCAATACATACTTAAAATTTCAGAAAATAGTTTTATTTGTGTTGACACACTTTTTGGTAAAAGCGGTCACGCATGGAATATCTGGATAATATCGCGCTCGGGTACTGAGAACATCGTCAGAAGATGGGAAGCGATTTGGTTGAAGTCTCATCACAAACAAAGAATGGCTCAAAACTCCTATCAGATGACCTCTTTTGGGCCCAAAAACATCAATTATGGAGCTTTGCTCTGTAGCTCTTATAGACCTCTGAATTGGCTTCAGGAAGAGCTTTCGTTTGGGCAAAACGGACTTTTGGTTTGGAAGTTACGCCCGTTTCCATAAACGTGCATAGAACTTGGATTTTGGAATTGGCGACATCCCTGGTCGGATTGCCCCCCTCGGCTCGTGGGACCATTTTTAGATCGTGGGACCCACCTCGACTCGCCCCAGACTCTGTTCGCCCCCTCAGTTCACCCACATTGGTTCGCCCACGACTCCCTCGTGATGCACCCAGAGACCACGACCCGATCACCTCGCCAACATCTCCACGACCCGCTCGTGGTGCACCTTTGGGCCACGACCCGCTCGTGACAGACCCCTAGGTCACGAACTGCCTATACTAGAACAGCAACAACACACGGTTTTGACCTATTCTCAAGGCTATTTTCGCTCCAAATCGCATGGATCTGATTACACATGGCATATAATGACTTGAAGAGGATTTTTGGATGTTTTCCAACACAATTCGAGTTCTTGGGATGCGTGCCACATGTCTCACGAACTGCTATCAGGAAATGGCAATAAATACACCATTTGAAGGCATTTTCAAGGATTCTCTTGGCTTTTTGGAATTAAAACCTCCCAGACTCCATTGCCAAGTATGCAAGGACTTTGTGTACTCCTCAAATCGGTTTAACACGAGGATTTCGTGTATAAAATCACTTCTCTTTTTCTTCATGATAACACAAGGTTATTGTGTATAAATGACTCTTACGGATTGTGAGACGGCATTGTAATTGTAATTTCTCAAGATCTAAGAAAATATAAAGTGGACGTAGGCTTGGTTTGAGCCGAACCACTATAAAAACTTCGTGTGTTCTCCGTTTTTTACTGCATTATCTGCATTCTGTGATCTGAGATTTGTGATTGTGAGGTCTTCACACCGTATTTGGGTGTTAGGCCCAGATTTTGTCTAACAATGTGACCAACAATGTGCGTATATAATTTTCTATGCTATGGTCAAGTGAATCGGGTATGTATCATTTTAATCATATTAGTTAAATTTCTAGGTATATATCATTTCAATCGGTATCCCAATTCATTATCAAAAGGTATATTTATTCTTGTATATATCATTTCAATCCACAATGATTTTCATAAATCTATAGAAAACTTTTAGTGTGAGAACATAAATTAAAACATAACATTGCTAATACGTTACATAGCAATTTCATATCATCTCATTTCTGTCAACAACAGTCAAGACTTATCATACATGTCGCAAATAAACAAATATCACAAAATTTCATATTATCAGCACATTAAACTTAAGATAACAATCATGTCAACTAAAACAATCCTAATTTTCCAAATTAAGCCATTTACATGTGTTGAATCATACTTTCACAAAATGTTATTCAAGTTTGAGATAAACTCACCTTTTGTGGTACTAAACGGAGGTGACTAACGAAAGGACACGGATACATTAAGCTAGATGTGTCATTCTAACTACATGCTCTCTAGCATCACAACACAAATAAATTCAAAAATACATGCCCTAAGAAATTTTAAAAGAATAAATAAAGGGTTTTTGGTAAGGAAAGAAGGATTTAGATTTTTTTACAAAAAATACAAAACCGAAACAAAAGTTTTGTCATTTTGAATTAAATTTTTGGATCACGAACCTTGAAAAAGTCATAAACAGAAAAGTTGTTGAAATTTTGTCTCTTCAATGAAAAAATTTTGGTTTTCAGTTAAATCTAAGGAAGATACGATTGTGAAAACAACCGATAAATTTTTAGGTTAGAAATCTGGTCCCGAAAATCTATTTGAAAGATTCGCGATTTCAACACATAAAGTTTCAAAATCTGAAAAAGTGTTCAGCGAACAAGTTGTAGTTATTTCCATTTCACCCAAAATGAATAAAATAAAAAGTTGATTCGGGTTCTCTAACAATAAGTTATGGCCGTGAGAAAATTAGGAAAAAAAAATCTGAAATAGAACAGAAAATAGAAAAGAGGATTATGGGTTAGGTTTGTGGCTTGTTTGGGTTTGGGTCAGGTCAGCAGGAGGCTGAACCAAGGCTGGGGAAAAAGGAGAATGGATAAAAGGATTTAGGATTTTAGGGACATACATTTTAGAAAGGATATTATAGAGAGGGAACTAAGAGAGAGGAGATGATCTCCTTTTTTTTATTTTTGAATTTGTTTATGATTTGGGGTAGAGGAAGATATATTAGAAATTTTAGATCTTGGAAGAGGAAGGAGCCATGAATTTTTCAAGAAATTTCTATAAAGAAGAGGGGGATGGGAACATAAAAGAACACATGATTTTTATTTGAGAGTTTCCTAACCCATAAGTCTTTTTAGAAGTTTAACGTAGGAAGGTCAAGGAACTTAAGTTTGTTGGACCCATAAAAGCCCAAAATACACATTCACCTAGTCCAAATACAAACACATACCACAAGAATAACAGAAAAGAGGGGTGACAGATACATACATAAACATAGTCCAATTTGCATATTTTACATTGTAAATAACAAATTCGGAGCATACAAAAGTTTATTTTGACGAAAAAAAAAATGCTAGACAACTCATAATTCGGTATATATTCATAAAAAATGTCGGTTCAAATTAAGTTTGAACAAAATTGTCCTTTTCAGAAAAAGTTTTGTTTCAATAGATTTAGCAATGACATTATTGAATATTACTAACTTATTATTTAAATTTAAAATCCAAAAATGAACTTAAATTTAAATAATAATTTAAATCAAGTTAACTTAACAATTAAGGTCTGCATTGACTAACGTTTAATTCTCACTGTCAGATTGTCCTTAGTCATGTTTGTATACATGAATCTGATTCATTTTATATCATAAAGTCAATAGTAAGTTAAATCTTAAATTTTTAAAAACTTAATTTTCAATTAGTTCATCATTTAAATGTTTTCAAAACTTCTTGTTTTACAATCTCTCTCACTCAAACCTTTTCCTCTCCGAAAAGGAACAAGGTAGGGAAAAAGTAATTAAGTGATTCAATATATTTCAAAATCAAATTATGCATATTGTCAAATTACTTAGATTAATTTATTGAAATCTATGTAAATCAAGGTTTAAATATTTCCTAAACATTTCAATATGGTTTCAAATATTCACCAGGCATATCAATTGACAATATACATCTATCTCTCTTTCGAAATTTGAATATAAATACCGATGATGCTGTGGTCACCACCAGAATCATTTTCAAGCGACTGAAGTGCAATTCTATGTCTATATAGTATATATAGGATTTAGTATATGCATTAGCCATGTGTATGTCTAGAATCTTCATGTACTTGATAGTCCAATCTTAATGTAAAGTAAAACTTTTCTTTCTAATTAAATCATACATTTTAGTAATTCACCTGTTGTAAATTTCAAATGGGAAAAATTATATCACTCCTTTACTTATCTATTTATTAAATTTTAACTTCTATTCTTCACAAAATATAACTAACTTAAGATTTGCACACGCAAATCATGAAACATTCCAAAGCACATTTATTAACATATATTAGCCTTTACTTAAGTTACATTTGTTTAATGCACAATTCATACTTAAATCCATAATAAAGTTTACTATGTTATTCCATCTTAATTATGTTCTCAAGTCTTAATTACCATTAAGAATACTTATTAAGTTCTTGTTTATATTAGTATGCAAATCTGATTCATGTTCAATTCTATTTCATTATACCAAATTCACATAAATATTCTTCTTATTATCCATAATATAACCAAAATTTAAATTTATTTCAAACTTTTCTAAGTTCAACATTATTTCTAAATGACTAAGCTTAGATTTAAAATGAACAATAGTAAGATTTATTAGCTTTGCAGTATGTCATAAAATTATTTTTTCCTAAATTGTACTTGCAAAAATCCAATTTTCTTTATAAGTCCAATTGATTGTATATTTCATAATCATTATTCATTTTTTGTGAATTTTATATCCACTTAAAGTGGATCTTATCATTTCATAAATATCTTCCCAAATTCAGATTAATATCCCAATTCCATTTATTTGAATCAAATTAGTGTTTTATACTTATTAATGTTAACAATTTTAAAATATCATGTTTATGAAACATAATTAATGCTATTCTTATCAAGAAATAAATATTATCTCAATATCATTTCATATAAAATTTTGAATTCTATATACCCCATTTATTTACAATTAATCATCTTATAAATCCCCTTTGTACAAATTTTCTAAATATAGCATCTTTTAAGTTTAGATATTAATTTCAAAACACTTTATTTCACTAACTAATAAACTAAGCGATTATTACCTTAGTTATTAAAACATTCATATTTCTCATTGATTCAAAATATGGGTTATACTTAAAATATCATCAATTACTTATTCTATTAGGTCAAAGATAAGTCTGAACATAAGCCAGAAGGTGAATCCATGAAAAAACCTAATCAACAGAAATCTACCAAGGATGGAGACCCTAACTAAAATAAATTAAAGGATAATTAAGATTTTGAAAGCTATCAATCATCAATCTTCTAGGATACATTTAGAGCAAGACTCGAGATTAACTAAGGAACACATAATCAAAGAGAACCTTTCAAGGAAGATATATTCAAAAGAAATGAAACTCTTGGACATTGTTAAATTTAAAACATTTTTTATCTAAAAATTCTCTTAAAACCGTTTATACTTTTCAAAATACGCTCTCTCAAGAATGATTCTGGGACTGATGTTATTCATTCTAGGATATCGCAACTGTATCTCAAATGAGTTTTAATCCCATAAGATAAGGTTTACATAAAAATAAAGCTCTAAAACTAACTGCACTAGCTTGCTATGTTTAACTATTCAAGTCAATAATAAAACCAACTCAAATCATTTAAAACAACAGACTGTTATTGCTATGAAGTTAAATATAAAATAATCATAGAGTCACAGACAAATCATAGACAAAGAAAATCATAATATCTCATGGTGGAATAAATGAAATGCAATAGTAGTTCATAATTATATTAATTATAAAATTTATACATAATATCAGAGTTACAGAATCAAAGATACTGAAAATATAAATACAATGAATTTCTAACATAAGTGATTGGAATGGAAAAACTTGAAACAAGTAGATAGAAATGAGGTCTTCACCAAGTCTTTAGCTTCGAAAGTTGAAATCTCAATACAATAATACTGGGTCCGACCCAAGCATAATTTAAAACAAAAAACATACGAGTCATGACTTACATTCTCATAAAATTAAATCAACTCAAGTAAAATATTCGAATGAAATGCACAAGTACATTAAAGGATGTTTGTGAATCCCAACTTTTACGGATCTATCAAACTAGATATTGTATGATAAAATATGATATTATAATAGTATCTATGGTAAATATACTATTGAAAATAGCATGAGCAGGGTTACAATTTTATCCTTACATCATTTATAATGTCGTAGCCTATATAGTACCATAAACCCATCATAAATGAGTGGCATCATAGGGCACCCTATAGGTACGACACAAATCAAAATCGTAAGTGGCTCGATCAGGATAATATGACAAGGCACCAAGGCCATCTCCAACAGTAGGATTCTACTGGATTGCGGACCCAGGCTTGTGGTAACACATAGCCGCAATTACCACCCACCTCAAACAACACTCATATAATCAAAGGCGTTCCCAATCAATCATAGAGTAATAGATATGGCATCGAAGAAGCATGTTTGCTAAGAGGAGCTAATTCAAACGGCCTAGGTATGGCTCTTGTTTTAGTCATTTTAATTATGACCTAAATGTCAAGTCCATCCATCATCATTCTCTTACTTCATTCCAGTAGCATTCGCTAAACCAAACTACTTCATTCTGGATTCTCTAACCATGTACACAGTTGTTAAAGTGGTTTCCGATATTAACAGAAAGTATGACAATATCCAGACCTAATCTCTTTAACAACCAAACACTTACATTTTTCACACTATGGTCATTTATATTTGATATCATATTATTTTTATTTACATCTCAGATATTTAGAGCTAGTAAATTAATAATCTCAATAAAATATCACTTTCAAAAAATTCCTGAATTTACATTCTCAGTAACGACAATTTAACGGCCTCTTCTTTCTAACTCTCGTGGCCATTTTGTCTCTACTCTGATTGATTATGCTCTATTGCGAATATTTCTGCTCTTCGTTCTTGGCTTTTCAGCTCTGCTCGTCTTTGAGAGTCCCGACTCCTCCGGATGTATGATCTCGATTTATACTTTTAGTTTTGGCAATTATGCCTGGTGTCGACGAGTTTGTTCTTATTGATCCCTTCTTGAGGCCTTGTCCCGATGTCGGGGCTATTGTGTAAGCACTGATGGCAGTATCGGTGGGGTGCGATGTCAGTGGAAGTGGTTGGTTCCTCGGCAATTAGTGTTTTGGTGGTGATGTTGGACGCTTTCTCTACTCTAGCTTGTCACCGCTGCTTGGTTATTTCAAACTCATTCTTGGAGCTCTCTCCCACTTACTCTTGTTGTCTCGCTTCGCCGCAACTGCTACCTCTCTACAGCGGTCGTGGCTTTCGTCCACCTTCTATGGTTTCGGTTTCTATTGTAGTGCCTGTTGCTTTTACATACAAAGGGTAGTTAATCGCCCCGTTTATGCCATGCTTGTTGTTTGTAGGGCCTGGTGGCTACGCTACTGTGGCGCTAGTTATGGGTTTTTTGGTCGGCATGGTTTGCTGTGGGGTTTCTCTGCTGGATGGTATTGATTCAGTCTCCGTTGGCTCAGTTGCAGGGAAGGTGACGACCCCATCACAAATTCTTCCCAGGAGGTTGTCGATGACTGTTGTTTGTATTCTGTATCGGCCATGGGTGGAACAGAGTGTTCGCACATCAACTCACTCTAGACGCCATAGGCCTGATAAGCGTTCTAAGAGGGGGGTCAAGGCAGTTTCATCTTCTGTTCCACCAACTTATGCCACTGCTCGTTTGATTGGTAACCAAGCACAACAAGCTTGTTCTCAAGCTCCTCCTATAGTATGTGTGTAACACCACGTAATTTTAACAACACTAAAGAGGATAAATTAAAGAATAATTAATTTAGTATTCGGAATTAAGGGAAACAGACTAAGCCATTGCGTTTGCCTCGAAATTCTGGTCAAGATAGACATATGGTTTGCGTAAAATGGACAACGTGTAAAGAAGTTATGAAGGTTTGAAGTTTGTATACGCGTACGAAAATATATATACATATAAAAGTCCATAAATCAAGTTTCAATTCAAAATCATTCAAATCGCAGAAATTCGGGTGAGCGGGAATAATCCCGCTCAAGAGAGTCGACCCCTTAAGGGGG
The DNA here is from genome assembly GCA_030737875.1 of Allium sativum. NCBI lineage: Eukaryota > Viridiplantae > Streptophyta > Magnoliopsida > Asparagales > Amaryllidaceae > Allium > Allium sativum. The sequence continues at coordinate 772,333,100 of CM060926.1, forward strand.
TGCCGACCCCTCAAGGGGGGTGTCGACCCCCCTAGGGCACATGTGGCAGATCGGTTCTGGGGGCTGACAGCTATAAATATAGCCTCATTTCTCTAGTTTTCTTACACTAAAGTCAATGGAGGCCTAAATGCTGTTGGTGCCTGGACTGAATCAAATCTTTTTCTTCTTCTGCAATCAAGTTTATAGATTCAAGTGTAGATTCATGATCAAACCTTTGTTATTCTTATTCTATCTTTCTAGATCCAAACGTTGTGAGATCAAATTATTTTTAGATTTAAATAATTAAAAGTAGAACATGATATGACGGTAATTTGGATATATGCCTATAACTACTTGAATCATGCCAGATCTATAATAACTTGTGAATCCATGATATTCTGACATAACTATGACTTGGATCTTAAGCTTTATCATGTCAGATCTGTAATAATTTGTGAACCTATAATATTCTGACATATCTATGACTTGGATCCTAACCTTTATCATGTCAGACCTACCTTTGATTTAAGATCAAATTTGCTATTTAGATTCCCTTGTACCTATCATGTTCGTGGTTAAATTGGATCAGTTATTTGGACATCTAAATTATAGTTTAGATCTTATCATGCCTATTATGACATTGATGTTATGTTATAAACAATTCTATTATCTTATGTTCACTAGATCTGTTCTCATATGCCCATCTTATCGCTATGCCAGTATATGTTTATGTCAATTTTGTTAGTATAATCATCTCTGTCATCTTCCCTTTATCTTTCCCTTTTATTTTATATAGTCAGGCTACTTTCGAGCCTAGGCATGCCGCTGAAATATGTGAACGTGTTAAATGGGGAATGAGGGAAAACATTGAAATTGGGCATAACCTGTAAATGGGGAATTCGGCATAACTTGAATAATGTTGATATATATGAATTTAGTGCATATAATTCATAATGAACATAATTGGGAAAAAAAGGCATGAAACCTATAACAACATAGGTAGGGATTGGTTAATAATGAAATGCCTAGGATTACATTAACTAGAAACTGTAACTACGCCTAGACACGAGGTCAGATTACACTTGTGGTGGAAGTCTGCTCTGAACCGCCCGACATATCCAGCGACCACAAGTAGTGAATCTAATGCGAGGGGTCTAGCTGCACAAATACGAGACGTGCCATGACACGAGGTTAAACCCAACTTGTGGAAGAAGCCTGCCCAGAGCCGCCCGGCATAACCAACATCCGTAAGTCGTAGGTTTAATGTGGGAGGCCTAGCACAATTATAACCATAAATGAACATGGTAATGAATTGAAATACTTAACCTAGTTGAATCCATAGGGATTGCATGAAAATGAACTTGAATAGGGGTTAAGTAAACTTGTTTGAATAGTGGTTGGGTTAAGTAAATCTGAGGGGGTGGGTAATATTTATATATAGGCCCACAAACTTAACCCAAGGGGGTTATGCAATTAAAGACACCAATATGTATACATAACCTGAGGAAATCCTAGTGGGGATACAAGGCAAAGGGGAGAGCTTGTACCATCTTTTGTGTGGGACTCGTTTCAGTCAGTAACCCATATAACGGTATCGAACGAGTACTCCGTCCTAGGTCGGAGTCGGGGAACGCTTACTGGGCTGATTGTAAGAGATCCAAATGTGGAGGACGGTGTGGGTGGCACAAACTAACTGGGGACATATGCGTGCATGGGCCGGGCAGAAGGGGATAAGACGACCGTGACACCAGTAAGTATGGTTTGCACATCACGAAGGGTTGCCACTTTAGGAAGTGTTACCTTTTACTATGGGGCAAGCACAGGGTAACTACAGAGTAGGGAGCCGATCGATTAGGGTAGTCATTAGGGTACATCTGGCCTCTGCTAAAGAATATGAGCCTGTTAGGATTGGGCTTCCTGTGGATTGTATGGGGTTAAAACCTCTCACCAGAAGTACGCCTAGTTCTACCTTCTTATAGTTGTTGGGATCATCTTATTCTGGTTATACTAGTATTAGTGTAGAGAATAAGAGTAATCGTTAGAGAAGCATATAAACTCTATCATGTTTACCTTGTCTTACCTTCTTTTATGGTGATTATCTTCCTTATCCACTTTATATGCCTGTCATGTTACTTCTACTTATTTACTTGCTAAAAGTAATTGGCTCGCCAGACTTTATATCTAACCCTTTTTGTTTCCTCTTCTTTCTTCCGTTCCCGTTACCCCAGGTTCCCAAGGTGGGAATACTCAAACTTGACTAGGATTCTGCTATCATTTTGCTAGAGCTGCTTTGATGTATGGCTCAGGCTCCTATCTTTGCTACTATAGCTATGTTTTATTTGGGGATTTTGCTTCTTTTATTTTGTACTCTAGTTTATAAGCAAGACAAAAGTATTTATGATGTGCTGGTTTTTATGTAATGTAGACATATGATGTTTTAAACCACGATGCTTTATGATTAATAAAATTAGTTTTTATTCCACTGCTATTTTTATATCTGTCTTGTAATGTTTTTGTTTACCTTTAATGCTTCACGAAACTTAATGCATTCTCTTAATGAGTGACATTAACGGACATGGGGTGCCACACTTGGTATCAGAGCTGAAGGTTACCAGGTTAGATAAAAGATCTTGAAAATTATTTTCAAAAAGGTTTTAAAAGAAAGCATTTTTAAAAAGAAAAGTCTGTTTTGAAAAACATATTCCCCAAAGCCATATGTAATATCTTTCGGTCCTTCGCCTGGATCTCTTTCCTTTTCTTTTCAGCATGTCTGGGGAACCTAATATTCCAGAGGGCATTACGATACCAGGCTGGTTATATAGGTATCTAGAGGCCACGACGCTTGCCGGTGGTCAAGCTGACGTTCCTCCCTAGCTGCACATGTTGTTCCTCCTCCGCCTTCTCCTCCAAGAGCAAATGATTTTGCCAAGATCTGCAAAGATTTTTGTGCCATGGGAGGGAATCTATTCCGTGGAATTGAAACATTCGTAGAGGTAAGGAATTGGCTCAAGGATATCGAGGACCTATTTGGAATTTCCGAATTAGAAGATCGAAGGAAGATTTAGTTAGTTGTCTGGCTACTGAAAGTTGAAGCTTCATTATTGTGGGAAGTTACCTAAGCTGGACGTCCGATGGAGACATGGGATGAATTTAGAATGAGGTTTGAAATGGAGTTTCTTTCTCAAGCCGAGAAGAGCATGCAAATGGAGAGGTTCTTTCCGCTCAAACAAGGAAACATGACTGTTAAAGAATATGTGAACAAATTCAACCAGCTAGCAAGGTTTGGATTGGAACTAGTAGATACTCTACATAAGAAGGCTTTGTGGTTTGCTAAAGGGCTAAATGAACCCCTTCATGGGTTAGCTATGTCCCATATTCCAATGGGAGCTACTTTTGAAAGGCTTGGTGATATGGACTTGATGCATGAGAAAGAAAAGGAGAAAAGAAGGAAGTTAAGGCCGAGGAAACAACGCAAAACAAGAAGGTATGGACCAAGAAAGGATAGCAACAACAACAACAACATAAGAAGGGTGGAAAGAATGGCAAGGCTAAGGATAAGAGGAAGTGTCACAGTTGTGGAAAATATGGTCACATGGTCAAGGATTGCAAAAAAAGGAAGAATTCTTGCTTTAATTGTGGAGAGGTCGGACACTATGCTAGGGAGTGCCCGAAGAAACAGGGAAAACGTCAAAGGGCAGGAGCTTCTGGAGGGCAGGTGCATGTTCTCGCGACCAGTGCTTCGGATAGAGGTAGGAAAATTTCTGTGGAAGGTTTGATTTCTCTTTCAAATCATCCTATCATAACTCTTTTTGATTCTGGTGCTTCACATTCATTTATATCTACTTCGGTTGAATCTCTGCACTTAAATACTAGTACGGTAGTGGATCTCATTATTGTCTCAAACCCCATTTGTGGTTCGTCTCATTTATCCATGATTTGTCGGGGTTTGAGAATATCTGTCTTAGGTTTCGAGTTTGAGTGCGACGTGTACGTGCTCGGTTTTATGGTCTACGGCTTGATTCTAGGATGGATTGGCTGGCCATGTATGGTGCCATTCTGAATTGTGAGAAGAGCGTGGTTAGGCTTATGACTTATCATTGGAGGACCCTCGAGATTTCTTATGACCCGCAAGGATCTGTTATGCTTAGTTTCGTAGAGTCTCTTGATGCATTTATCGATGATTTGAAATTTGTTCCAGTAGTCCGGGATTATCCTGATGTTTTTGATGAGGTACGGCTTACCTCCGAGGTACGAGATCGATTTTCGTATATACTTGGTGGACGATGCAAAGCCAGTTGCATTACTTATGCGCCATATGGCTCCAAGGGAAAGGAGAGAGATTAGAAAACAAGTAAGGGGGCTACTTGAGAAAGGGTTTATTAGGCAAAGCATATTTGAGTGGGGTGCTCCAGTAGTATTCGGGACTAAGGCGGATGGCTCGCTTCACTTGTGTGTAGACTATAGAGAGTTGAATAAACTCACCAAGAAGAACAGGCACCTAATCCTAAGGATAGATGACTTTTTGACCATCTTGTTGGTGCCTCGGTATTTTCTCAGTTATACTTGGCCATGGGGTTACATCAGTTGAGGGTGGCTGAGGACAGTATAGATAAGACCGCTTTTAGGACTCTGGATGGTTTCTTTGAATGGCTAGTTATGCGTTTTGGGTTAACGAATGCACCCGCCTATTTTGTTGATCTGATGTGTAGGGTGATTCGGGAGTTTCTAAATAAATTTATCGTGGTCTTTGTTGATGACATCTTGATCTTCTCAAAGAACGAAGAAGATCATGCTCAACATTTGAAGGAGGTTTTGAAAACTCTGCAAGCGCATCAGCTTAAGACAAAGTTCTCCAAATGCCATTTTCAGAGAAAAGAGGTGAGTTTCCTAGGGCATGTGGTTTCTAAAGAAGGGATAGTAGTAGATCCCGCAAAGGCGGTTGCAGTTCAGGATTGGCAGATTCCAAAGAATGCAATGGAGGTGAGAAGCTTTCTGGGGTTAGCATGTTATTATTGAAAGTTCACACTTCGCAATGATATCAGCCCCACTCACCGGGCTGACAAAGAAGAATTTGTCGTTTTCATGGGATATAGATTGTGATGTTGCTTTCCAACGATTGAAGTGGGCTCTGACAATAGCCCCAGTCTTGACCTTGCCCAATGGAACAAAGTATTTACAGTATACACTGATGCATGTGGTACAGTGCTTGGTGCGGTTCTGATGCAAAAGGGGAGGGTAGTATGTTACGAAGGAAGACAACTAAGGGTTCATGAGAAGAACTACCCTATCCACAACTTAGAGCTAGCTGCCATAGTGTTCACACTTAAGACATGGTGTCATTATTTTCTTGGAGAGAAGTTCGAGTTGTACACCGATCATAAATCTCTCAAGTACTTGTTCTCGGAGAAGGATCTTAATTTAAGGCAGCAAAGGTGGATGGAGTTCCTAACCTCTTATGATTTCGAGATTACTTATACCAATGGAAAGGGTAATGTGGTGGCAGACGCATTGAGTAGGCAGAGGATGGCCTTAAGTCCTCTGTTTGTGGAAACAAAATGCTTGGAGTTCATATCGACTTTTGACTTTAGACTATCCACCGAGTTTTTTCCTGGTTTGTTTGCATTGCTAGACATACGACCTACTCTTATGGATCAGATAGGAGTTTCATAGCGAGATGATCCACATAATTCAGACATCTTGGATAGGCTCAGTAAAGGGGAGACTTCTAATCACCTCAATAGATATTCCATAGACGATAAAGAGTGGTTACGATGAGATGGAAGGCTTTGTGTTCCTCAAATTGGAAGTTTGATAAAGACAGTCCTAGAAGAAGCCCATCATTCTAAGATGACTATTCATCCAGGCGGTGATAAGATGTATAGAGATATGAAGAGGGTTTTCTTTTGGGTTGGAATGAAGAAAGATGTGGCAGAGTTTGTTTATCAATGTTTGGTTTGTCAGCAAAAGAAGCCTGGTGGTTTACTTCATCCTCTAAAGGTTCCACAGTGGAAGTAGGAGAGCGCCTTTATGGATTTCATATATGTTTTACCTAGATCAAAGAAACGCAACACCAGTATTTGGATTGTGGTAGGTAGACTTATTAAGAGCACCCATTTCATTCCAGTTAAGAGTAAGAGGACGGAAGCATGGTTGGCAGCAGTTTATGTTCGAGAGATAGTCCGTCTTCATAGGGTACCTTCCAGTGTTGTAAGCGATCGTGACCCCATTTTCACCAATGAATTTTGGAGGAGCATGCAAGAAGCATTAGGTACACAGTTACGTTTGAGCACCGCTTACCATCCTCAGACTGGTGGACAGACGGAGAGGGTGAACGGAGTTCTAGAGGATCTTTTGAGGCTGTGTATCCTAGACTTCGGAGGGACATGGGAAGAGCATCTTCCTTTAGTAGAGTTCGCCTACAACAGCAGTTATCATACTAGCATTTGCATGACACCCTTCGAAGCATTGTACGGACGACCCTGTAGATCACCAACTTGTTGGTAGGAATCTATAGAAAGGCTATTACTTGGACTAGATATGGTTAGGGAAATGTTCGAGAAGATTGATCTTATCTGACGACAAATGAAGACAACTCAAGATAGGAAAAAATCCTACGTTGACAAGAGAAGGACTGACATTGAATTTGAAGTAGGGGATGGTTTTCATTAAAGTGTCACCTTTGAGGAATGTGGTTCGCTTTGGATCTGTAGGGAAATTGGCACCATGATTTGTAGGGCCATTTCCCATAATAGAAAGGATTGGCCAAATGGCCTATAGAGTGAAGCTACTAGAGAGATTAACTAGAGTTCTTGATGTTTTCCATATTTCTCATTTGCGGAAGTGCTTTCATGACAAAGCAGAAGTAGTTGAGCCGAGTATATTGGAGGAAAGTAGAGGTGGAACGGAAGGCGACAGCCAGACGAGTTCCTTCCCTTCTTGGATCAGAAGTTAAGAAGCTACGCAATAAAGAAGTCAAGTTGATGAAGGTTCAGTGGGGAGAGAACCCAGAGGATGCGAATAGGGAGACTGAAGACAAGATTCGTGCTTCTTGCCCTTTTCTTTTCGAGGGTATGTTCTTAGCTCCTTTTCCAAAGCTTTTATTTATGCTTGTTTCTATCATTTAAGCGTATCCTATCGATCGAATCTTCGACCTTTAGGTAGGAATCCCACGGATGTAAACATGTGTTTGAGACATATTATGTTTGATGGATGCAAGTGGATGCAAGTATTTGCTAATGATTTCTCGTGGATACATATACACACACATTAGGCACTAGATCAGCTCAAACACTCTCATTACTACATATGAATGTATGTGCATTTTTCTTTCTTTATGGATGAAATTGAATGTATCATCATATGGATGTTGCATTTTGATGGATGATTGTGCACCCATATAGAACTTACATGTTATGACAGGATTGTTGCATACATGTTGGATTCATGACACTAACATACATTGCATTAAGGAGGTCGACTGAGTCAGTAGACCGCCTGATCTTCACATTAGTATTGGGATATATACACACACCTTTGCATATGTTTATATAAACATTTGAAATCTTTTAAGAAAAATGGATGTCAGTGATTGGTTGATGAGTAGATGGATGTGGATGGTAGGATATACATTCTTCTTAACTTGAAGATTTCAGGGATAAAATCCTTCGAGTAGGGGAGAATGTAACACCTCGTAATTTTAACAACACTAAAGAGGATAAATTATAGAATTATTAATTTAATATTCAGAATTAAGGGAAACAGACTTCGCCATTCCGCCCATCTCAAAATTCTGGTCAAGATAGACATTTGGTTTGCGTAAAACGGACACCATATGAAGAAGTTATGAAGGTTTGAAGTTTGTATACACGCAAGAATATATATATATATAGGGAGCAGCTATTGGGACACAAAATAAAACACACAAATTTAAACACATAATCCTGACCGTTGGATTCTTTTGTCTTTACATGGGAGGTGCAAATCATGGGAAGATCAAGTGGTCCAGATTTTGTGTGTTCAATTTTGTGTTAAAATTTTGTGTCCCTATAGACTTTCCATATATATATATATATATATATATATATATATGTATATATATATATATTAGGCCTAGAAATCAAATTTCAGTTGAAAATCGTTCAAGTTGCAGAAATTCAGGTAAGTGGGAAAAAATCCCGTCCAGAGGAGCCGGCCTCACAAGGAGGTGTCGATCCCTTTAGGGCACATGTGGCAGATCGGTTCTGGGGGCTGGCAGCTATAAATATAGCCTCATTTCTCTAGTTTTCTTACACTAAAATCAATGGAGGACTAAATGCTGTCGGTGCCTGGACTGAATGAAATCTTTTCCTTCTTCTATAATCAAGTTTAGAGATTCAAGTGTAGATTTGTGATCAAACATTTGCTATTCTTCTTCTATCTTTCTAGATCCAAATTCTGTGAGTTCAAGTTATTTTTAGGTTTAAATAATTAAAAAGTAAAACATGATATGACTGTAATTTGGATTTATGCCTTAACTACTTGAATCATGTAAGATCTGTAATAACTTGTGAATCCATGATATTCTGACATAACTATGACTTGGATCTTAACTGTGACACCTCACATCCGTCAATGTCACTCACTAAGGGAATCCATTAAGTTTCGTGGAGCGTTGTAGGTAAACAAACACAGAATAATTACAAGACAGATATAAATAAGATAGCAGCGGAAATTTCAAAAAAATTATTTCAGACATAAATCAAAATCCCGTGGCTTACAATACCGTAAGTCATAGAATCATTACAACAAAATACTTCTATCTTGCATAATCAGAGTACATAGAAATTAAAAGAAAACATTATTCCCCAATAAAAAGAGTAAGCCATAGTAAAGACAGGAACTTGAGTCATACTTTAGCAATAGCTCCTAGCAAAAAGATATTTGAATCCTGACTAAGCCTGGGTGTTTCCTCCATGTGAACCAAGGGGGGGAGGGAATGGAAGAAAGAAGGCAAAACAAACTAGGTCAGACATAAGTCTGGCGAGTCTGGTTACTTTTAGCCAGTAAATAAATAAAAGTAACATGATAGGCATATAAAGTGGATAAAAGAGATCGCTATACAAATGGCAGGTGTGACAAGGTAGATAAGTTGAGGTATATACATGCTTTACTAATGACTACTCTGCACTATTACTAGTATAACTGAAATGATCCCTTCCACTATAAGCTGGTAGGTTTAGGTCATACGTCCAAGTATACCCTAACCAATACCCTAATCGATCGGCTCCCTACTCTGTAGATATCCTGTGCTGGTCCCACAGTAGGGGGTATCACTTCCCTAAAGTGGCAACCCAAGATGTGCACAAGAATACCTACTTGTGTCACGGTCATCTTGCCCCCCCCTCTGCCCGGCCCATACACGCACATGTCCTCGGTCGGTTTGCGCCGTCTACACCACCCGTCACGTTTTGGATCTCTTATAATCAATCAGTAAGCGTGCCCCTTCTCCGCCTAGTACGGAGTTCTCTACTCTGATACTAACTACGGGTTACTGACTGAAATGGGTCCCACACAATATGATACAAGCTCTCCCCTTTGTCTTGTATCCCCACTAGGTTTTCCACTGACTATGTATATCCTAAAAGGGTGATCTTTAATTACATAGTCCTATACTAGTTATGTATACCCTAAAGGGTGATCTTTAATTACATAACTCCCACACAATATGATACAAGCTCTCCCCTTTGTCTTGTATCCCCACTAGGTTTTCCACTGACTATGTATACCCTAAAAGGGTGATCTTTAATTACATAGCCCTATACTAGTTATGTTTACCCTAAAGGGTGTCTTTAATTACATAACCTTTATTATTTTATCTACTCGTTATGTATACCACTTGGGTGTCTTTAATTACATAACATTTATTATTTTATCTACTCATTATATATACCACTTGGTGTCTTTAATTACATAACATTTATTATTTTATCTACTCGTTATGTATACCACTTGGGTGTCTTTAATTACATAACATTTATTGGGTTAAGTATGTGGGCCTATATATATACATATATATATATGCATGTATGTATATATATATTACCCATCCCCTCTAACTTACTTAACCCCTGCCCACTACCCATCCAACTTTTACTTAACCCTAACTTAAGTACATATTCATATTAAATTAGGTTAAGTAATCCATTTCTTTACCATGTCCAATTATGGTTATAATGGGCTAGACCTCCCACATCAGGCCTACAACGTGTGGATGTTGGATATGCCGGCCGGGTCCAGGCAGTCTTATTCCACAGTTGGGCCTAACCTCGTGTCTTAGCCTGATTCGTATTTGCGTACTTAGACCTCCCACATTAGGTTCAACATTAGTGGCTGCTAGATATGCCGGTCGGGTCCGGGCAGACTTCCGCCACTAATGTAACCTAATCTCGTGTCATAAGTACAATTAAAATTCTTAATTTTAATTACTAACATCCCATTTTTAATTAATTTACCAATTAATTAATCCTTTCCTTTTATAGGTGTTAATACCTATTTTGCAAGAATAATTTGAATTACATATCTATAAATGGTCATATTCAAATTATGCCATTTTTACCCAACTTGTCATTATAGGTAATTAATTCTACGTTTCCCCATTTGAATTATATGTCTAACTTATATAAAACATTATATAAATTATGCCAATTATAAATCCCCCCTTTTTCCCTTTTCCTAACTAATGTGATCGCATGTATTTTGGCATCATCGAGGCTACAAAGTAGCCGCGCCATAACAATAAAAAGGAACATAATAAGGGTGACAGTTCAACATGTTTTGGCATAAATATTAACATAACTGGCATAGTAACTAAGTGAATGGACATGTGATAATTATCATAATAAAGTGGTCATCAAATTAATAACTTGTGGTTAGGCAAGCATAATAAGATCTAGATTCAATATTAGGTGTCCAATTACCTAAATCTAGCATAAACAAGGTGGCATAATAATAAGTTTAGATTCTCATGTCAAGTTTACCACATATACCAAGGTATCATAATATAACAAGTGAATGGTGATTAACACCAAAGTCTAGAACCAAGTAATATCAAATTAATGGATGTACTATCATCCTAACATGGTTACAAATCAATGTTCACATAAATGTCATATCGAATCACCACAATCAGATCTAGAAAGTTAGATCTGTATTAACAAGTTCACATGTACCACAATATAATTGTAATTCAAGATTCACATAGGAGACATAGCAGAATGTCCATATATTAGATCTAGGGAAAATGACATAGTATGCTTGCATAAGTTCATGATTTACAGCATATACCCAATTCATAGTCTACCACAATTCACATTTATCTATTTAAACCTAAAAGTGACTAGCACTCACAGAAAAAGAACGGATCTTGCATTCTGGGATCTGATTTCTGAATTTGTTAAGCTTAATCCTTGATGTAGACTTTGATTTTTATCTTCTAGCTTGAATTTGATTTGTTATGGTGGAGTCTAGGTTAGTTTAGGTTGCAGCAGCATATAGGCTCATGAATGAAGTTTGTTTAGATTAGGGTTTAGGTTTATGTGTGCTTATATAGATGTGTAGGATTAATTAGAGCCCTAAGATTAGTTTAGGATCAATCTAAACCATCCAATCCACAATGGCACATCACCCAGCCAATCAGAGGATGCCACGTATGCCCTAATCCATCAAAAATCGTCATTGACCAACAAAAATGCGCCATGTGTGCAACATGATGCGCAGCAGCAGGGGTGTTGACACCCAAATGTCATATATATATATATTTAATTTTCTTTTTAATAATCTTTCCAATTAACCTTTTTCATACTAAACCACTTTTTGAACTGCGTTCACACTAAGCCACTTTTTAGCCATTCCCCTAAAACAAAAATATGACACTGGCGGGGATTGAACTCAGAACCTCTTGTATACAAGTCACTTGTTCTAAACAAATGAGCTACTAAGTTTTTTGTTTGCAAACCTTAGAACAATGCTAAACATTATTCTTTTCTCATTCCTCTTTTTTATGTTTTGTTGCAATATTTAATTTAAAGATATCTTTTTCATCCTAAATCGGTTTTCTACAAACCATAGGTCTAAATTGACTAGAAAATCCCACGAATGCAATGACGCTAATTTCGTGACCAAATTCCTAAAGCTCTTCAAATTTTCCTTTTTATTTCTATTTAATTGTTCGCATGCATTTCTTCGCATTTCATGTATTACATTTAATTTATTTTATTAATCTTTTTCCATCATTTCACTGCATGAACTTATTATATGCAATTTTATTGTCATTATTTAATTTTTCTCTTAAATATATTTATGTATATAATATATATACATATTTCCACATTTTTAATTTCATTAAAAATGTGGGGTGTTACATTCTCACCTACTTAAAGGATTTCATCCCCGAAATCTCTGAGTTAAGAAGAATGCATCCTACCATCCGTCATCCATCTACTCATCCATCATCCACAAGCATCCATTGTCCTTAAAAGATTTCTAATGCTCCTATGAATATATGCAGAAGTGTGTGTATATGTCCCAATACTAATGCGAAGATCAGGCGGTCTACTGATTCAGTTGACCTCCTTAATGCAATATATGTTAGAGCCATGAATCCAACATGTATGCAAACAATCCTATTATAAAATGTATGTTCTATATGTGTGCACACTCATTTGTCCAAATGCAACATCCATATGATGATACGTCCATTTTCATCCATGAGGAAAAAGAAAAATGTACACACATCCATATGCAGTATGAGAGTGATTGAGTCGATCTAGTGCCTAATGTGTGTGTGTATGAATCCACAGGCAACCACTAGCAAAAACTTGCATCCACTTGCATCCATTAATCATAACATGTCTCAAACACATATTTATATCCATGGGTTCCCTATCTAAAGGTCGAAGATTCGATTGATAGGATACAGACAAATGATAGAAACAAGTACGAATAAAAAGCTTTGGAAAAAGAAGTTAAGAACATAGTCCTAAAAGGAAAAGGTATGAAGCGTGATCTTTATTTTCAGTCTCCCAAGTCGCATCCTCGTTGTCTTCTCTACTTTTACTTCCTTCCGCAATTTTGTCTCCACTTCCTCGAACTCTATACATTTTATCACCACTTGGATGAATAGTCATCTTAGAATGATGGGCTTCCTTAAGGACTGTCTTTAATAGGTTTCCCATCCTAATATGATTCACCTATCAAACCTCCTCTCAAGTAGCTCCCCTACTTACTTATCAAGTTCCCAATTTTCTTTTAGGAGTCACATGTCGTACAGGCAATGCAACTGGCTTTGCATTATCCACCAAGTATATTCGAAAACCAATCTCGTGCCTTGGGGTAAACCCCGAACCTCATCAAAAACATCATAATAACCTCGGACTACTAGAACAGATTGAAAATAATCGATAGATGCATCAAGAGACTCTAGGAAACTAAGCATGACAGACCCTTGTGGGTCACAAGAAATTTCGAGGGTCCTCCCATGACAAGTTAGAAGCTCAACGACCTTCCTCTCACCGCCCAGAATGGCACCATATGTAGTAAGCCAACTTATCCCTAGAATCAACCCCTAGCCCATGAAACAAGATGTGCGTTGCATTCAAACTCGACGCCTAACACAAATATTCTCAAACCCTGACAAATCACGAATAAATGAGACGAACCACCAATGGGGTTTGAGACAACAACGGGATCCACTACCATACTAGTAATTAAGTGCAGAGATTCAACTACAGAACTAGATATGAACAAATGCTAGTGCACCAGAATCGAAAAGAGTTCTAACCAGTTGGTTGGAAAGAGAAATCAAAACCATCCATGGAAACTTTCCTACCTCTATCTGGTGCACTAGCCACAAGAGCATTCGCTTGCCCTCCAAGCCATGAGAGCATTAGCTTGCCCTCCAGAGGTTCCTGTCCTTTGACATTGCCCTTGCTTCGTTGGGCACTTCCCTAGAATAGTGACCAACCTCTCCACAAACGAAGCAAACATTCTTCCTTTTCCTGCAGTCCTTGGCCAAGTGACCCTCTCTCCCACAACTATGGCACTTCCCCTTATCCTTAGCCTTGTCATTATTTTCGCCCTTCTTCTGTTGTTATTTTTGTCCTTTCTTAGGCCATACCTTTTTCTCATCCTTGGGGTTGTGCTCCTTAGCCCTAACTTCCTTATACTCCTTTTTACCCATTTTTGTATAACAAGCTAACTAGTCTTTCGAAAGTTGCCTCCATCGCACGGAAATCCTTATGAAGCTCGAGAAAATCAACCACATGTGAAACCACTGCGTCTACGGATGGAGGTTAGGCACTTCTTTGCCCTACGACATGAGCTAAACATGCCTACGGCGTCATGCCGGAATGGGGACACCATTCGAGAAGAATCGGTTCCCCAGACAAAAAGGGAAAGAGGAATCAAGGGAAGAATCGACAGATATTATATATGGCTTTAGGGAATATGTTTTTCAAAACAGACTTTTCTTTTTGAAAATGCTTTCTTTTAAAACCTTTTTGAAAATATTTTTCAAAATATTTTTATCTAATCTGGTAACCTTCAGCTCTGATACCTAGTGTGACACCCCATGTCCGTTAATGTCACTTACTAAGTGTTAGACCAAAAAATGGTCCTAACACCCAAATCGTCGTATTTTGAGCATAGGATATGAAGAAATAATCGAAAAATAGAGAAAAAAGCAAGACAACGAGATTTTTATAGTGGTTCGGCGTTAACGAGCCTACGTCCACTTCATATTTTCTCATTTCACTCATAGATTACAATTACAATGAATATTGTCTTTCAGTCACTTGAATTCAATGAATAATTCTCTCCGAATCCATTGAATTTATTGAGGAAGATGGTGGTTATTCATGGAGAAGTGTTGGCCATGGCAGCCATGGATGAGGAGATGCCAAAAGTCCCCTGAAAATGCCCTCTGAAGGTGTATTTATAGCTGTAGGAAAGCTCCTGGGAGGACTGGTTCATGATGGGGTACGTGGCAGGCGATCCAGAAAAATAGGAGAGCCAGTAGCCTTGAGAATAGGTCAAAACAAGCTGCGTTTGAACAGGTCCGAAGGTCGGATCGCGGTCATGGGTCGGATCGCAGTCATGGGTCGGATCGCGGTCATGGATCGGATCGCGGTCATAGGTCGGATCGCGGTCATGGGTCGGATCGGATCGCGTAGGCAAGGGCGGATCGGATCGCGTAGGCAAGGGCGGATCGGATCGCGGTCATATGCCAGCTTACACTCGTTCACGGAAATGGGCGTAACTTTCAAACCGTAAGTCCGATTGAGCCAAACCAAAGCTCAAACTGAAGCTAATTCAAAGGGCTACGAGTATATGAGGTGAATAGATCCAAATGAGGTCATTTGAAAGGGGTTTTGGGCCAGTTTATACTGATGTTGTGATTTTGACCAAACTGCCTTGTGTCTTCTGACGATGCTTCCAATGCCAGAGAGCGATGTTATCCAGAGATTCCATATCAGACAGCATTTACCGAGAGGTGTGTCAACATGATCTTTGCTTTGGGTAGCCTGGTCACAAAGCAGGCTAACATTTTGCCCCCCAAAGTACATCTTATCGAAGATGAGATGTGCTTTGAATATGTTGAGCTAAATCTCTCTGGAACGTCATTTATCCTTGAGAAGGCTTCATCCAACTACTGCATTGCTTCCCTGGGAGATAGTCAGGCCAAGTTCCACGGAAGGAGTATTCGAGACGATCAAGAAATTGTTTAAACCTTGTCGGATCAAAAGATCTAATTCATCCGTCAAATGTCATGCTAAATCATTGGCTCCCGAGCGTGATTCTACACGCACAGGTCGTTGCCAAACAACATCATCATTCTATGCAAGCCAAGCGCGTGGTAGGGTTGGACTTTCTTTTTCATATGAGCCAATGTATGAAGTAGCCAACCAAATCATGGGGCAATGTAAGAATCCTTGGGCTCTGAGCTAACAATTGGACTATTGAGATAAAGCACATCAGAATCAACATATGAATTTGTCATTTGTACTCAAGATTGGACTAGCCTGATATCTTGATATTGATTCAGGACCTTAAAATCGCATTGAATCGTAATAGTAAGGAATTCAAAAGCCATGATCACTCTGGATCGTAGTCGAGAGAATCCACAACTGTTACGGATCATTTCTTAATCCAATACTCACATATGAAGTAGTCAGTAAGGGACGTTATTAAAATTATGTGGACCAGTGCCTATAGGATTGTCACCATCGCAAGGTAGTAGATAGGTTTGTCACACCTTCCATTTGGTGTAGTTTGAGTCTTTAAGTTCACATTCGATCCACAAGCTAGCTCGCTTGATCGGCAAAGATGAGTAAGGTTGTACTCCGGAGGCATGACGTACATGTTTTGAATCCCATTTCATGCCAGGATTGTCTTCAAAGTTAGTCTATGAACCGACACTTGTGCTCTCAGTGCCATCGGAGGACAAGCGAGGTCAGTACTTATGCCCCCAGTATCGATGGGGGTTGAATTGAGTCAATAAGGCATTTAATCTTGAAGATTTTATACTTCCTGTCGTTGCATCTGGTAAGAGTTGCAGGTTCAGCAATCTTAGCCGACCCAGATCATTCTGTACTGTTTCTCAATTTAGCAAAAATCGGAATTGTATATGCAAATGGTTGAACCACGTTTGCTTTGATATCATCTCTTCTATTTAGTCAGATAGTGAGGATTGCCTCATTGGGCATCAGCGACTTCGGTTACTTTCATTAGATCAGTTGCGGAGTCAAGTAAGGTTGTTGAATGCGAATGAATAAATGTCGTTATGAAGTTAGTTGGGCTTCACCGTTTATGCTTCAGCATAGTCCGAAATGGTTATCACAGTCTTATTGAGTCTCTTTCTCATGCTCGGTTCAATCGAGCTTGACAAACAAGATCATGGGCTCGATAAGTGGTATAGATTCTCTTTGGAATTGCACATTCTTGTCGTTGTTTTCCAGGGCTTTTCCTTTGTCCTTATCAGTTCGGGAGTCGGATGATGCTCCATCCTTTATCATAAAAGCATTGAGATTTTCTATCTCGACATTAACACCTTCTTATCATAGAAGTATGTCCACCTCAGGGTTGAATTCATCAAAGCTTCTAAACAACTCTCGTTAGAGAGAAAATTTAAAGTCCGGGGGAATAACAGGGGATCCTGACGTCCCACGTGTGAGGGCTGTATTGTTGTTATCCATATCATCTCGAGAAGTGCCGCCTCTCGAGAGGCGCCGAATCAGACTAGCGAGCAGGTTGCCATCAAAGAATTGATGCACATTATCAAGATCCTGGCTGGTGCCCCCAGCATCAAATCTGAGATTACAAAGGGTTTTTTTGCTGATTTCTTGTTTCCACGTCGATATTGCCCCCAGGTCATGGTTCGAGTCATTCGACCTGACCGGGTTCCTGTTTTTCGAATTGTTGCGTTCTTTCTTAGAGCTGAGTATGAAATGTCGCTCGAGTATTCATTCGAGTTGGGGTTAAAAATGGTCGTGCATGATCTGAGTTTGTCACAATTCTTGCATTCTCATCTAGGATGTTGCAGGTAGCTGTTCCATTGCCCGTGTTTCCATCCATGACGTAGGGAATCGAAACCGCATGTTGCGCGCCTGCTGATTGGTTTGTGTTCAATCCAAGCTGATGGTTGATATCTGACTGTGCCAAGTTCGTCACTACCTGAACTTCAATTTTATCATTTCCAGGGAATTGATGATTGTTGCTCGGCCTTCCAGTTCATTCCTGAAATAGGTGAAGGTCGGCCTCAGTCTTCTTGATTCATGTGCCCCCTATCTACAGGGGTTTTTGTTGAGCAGTACACTTCGAATTCACGTCTTCTCTGGATTCATGTTCACTTCTCGCATCAAGAGCCGGAGTTGAGTGCAAAAATGAATTGTTGGTATTCAGCCCATGCTAAGCCCTAGTCTCCCATCCAAGCTCCGAGGACAGAAATCAAGCGGTAAAGGGTTAGATTGTAGTCGCCTCGAGTGCTCCCGTTTGCTCTTTGCATCAAGGGAAAGGTCGGGGATGAAATGGTTGCATCATGTTCAATTATTACGTGGGATATATCCAGCCTTATCTGAGCTTCTCATTCTAGAAGTAAGTTGGGATCAGCAGATGGACGTTCTCTTTGCATCTGCTTTCTAGTCTTCAAGGGGCCTGCATCATCCTTCTGGACGCGACCCTTTGTTCGTTTTCCATTAGCACGTTGCCATCACTGCGAGTGAGGCCCTCGTGTTCTTGACTAGTTATCTTTTGTAAACCTGCGTTTAGTAATAAAAATTCTGTTCCTTTCGCATTGTCTTGTACCTGCGAATGGGCAAATAAATCATGAAGCATTATAAGTAGTCAACGCAATTATAAATGAAAATGCACTAAAGTAGTATGTGTGTATAGGTATGCTCCCAATCAATCCTTAACTTAGTGCCTGGCCAGGGCTTTGTTGAGGATTGATTAGGACCTTAACTGTTTTGCCCCCATGTCCGGACATGGAGGATCCGGGCTCGGAGTCCAGTCAGTCTCCCGACACTCTGGCGGGGTAGGAGCCCTTGTGGTGCTAAGTCTCTAGCGCCTTTATACTTTCCCTGGAGTTCGAACTCAGCTTTCAATCTGCTCCCCAATCCTTCAGCGGGGTAGGAGTTCTAGCTTGTTTCATGATATGCTCAACGATCCTTCAGCGGAGCAGAAATTATGGGGGGTGCTGAGTCTCCAGCACCTTTCTCAGCGCTTAATCATAGACGCTTTTATACTCTCCTAGCGGTCGCCAAGGTTAGAGTTCGAACTCAGCTGTTCTGTCGCTCCCCAATCCTTCAGCGGGGTAAGAGTTCTTTCTCAGCGCTCAATCAAAGACGCTTTTATACTCTCTCTCTCTCTGGAGAGTTAGAGTTCGAGCTCAACAATTCATTCGCTCCCCGATCCTTCAGCGGGGAAGGAGCTCTTTCTCAGCGCTCAATCAGAGACGCTTTTATACTCTCTCTCTCTCTCTGGAGAGTTAGAGTTTGAGCTCAACAATTCATTCGCTCCCCGATCCTTCAGCGGGGAAGGAGCTCTTTCTCAGCGCTCAATCAGAGACGCTTTTATACTCTCTCTCTCTCTCTGGAGAGTTAGAGTTTGAGCTCAGCAATTCATTCGCTCCCTGATCCTTCAGCGGGGAAGGAGCTCTTTCTCAGCGCTCAATCAGAGACGCTTTTATACTCTCTCTCTCTGCTCTGGAGAGTTAGAGTGTTGTCGAGGCGGTTCCCATCATGGTGCACCTTCGCGCCTTGTGGACGTCATCTTCGCGTCCTTTATACTCTCTCTCGAATCATGAGAGTTAGAGTCATGGATCGAGCGGTCTTCAATCAGGCACGCCCTTCAAACTCATCCAAGGTTTATATTTTAATCCAAGCTCTGAGGATTAAAGTCAGACATACAAACAGTTGGAAAACGTTTGCCAAGGCTCTGCGTTCCTCCGAACAGTCTTTGGGAGGATTGGTTGGCACCAAACTTCGGGTACCTGCGTCATTCATATCACACGAGTTAGTCATGTTAATAACTCGGAAAGCATATGAAAGTAAATTGCATGATTGAAAAGTGAGCATATCAAGGGGCAGTATTGCCTCCTTTATTTGAATTCATGTAATCCGGTGGCGTCGAGCATAAGATCGAGCCATGTAGGCGGTCACACCGCGTTCATCTGGAGTTAGACTTCGACTTTGCGATTCATTAATTTATGTACAATTGTCTTGCGGTCTGCCACGTGTAAGCCAAGGATTGGATGATCATTCCAAATCCACCTTGAGCTATATGACTTTCTTTAGACGGGGGGGCATGACTTTGCTAGCGAGCAGTTCAGTCGGGCCCGTTATGGCAGTGCTCCATAATTCTGCATGCGGGTGTTAAAAGTCTGATCAATACCAGATCCAAGGTACCTACACCATCCACATATTATTTCATTTGAGGTAATTACATCAATAACTCATAAAGGATGCAAATATAAGAGTCATGGTTATAGAATAATCCTGTTAAAGGAATGAGTATCATTCTGAGTGAAAAATGGCGTTGCATATTCATTGCAGGTCCATTTTGCTTCGCCCTATCTCTGCCAATAAAGGGCTGCCAAAGTCCTTTAGTTGATGAGGGGTGTCTTTTCAGATTATCATGGGGGTGGCAGTCCAAAAAATGAATAGACCTTGGTCGGGGTCTTGAGATGGCAAAGGCGGCTAGGTAGGTACTATAAGCGAGTGATGAGGTCGCATCTCATTCAAATCGTCTTTTTGCCCCCGTGCTGAGGGTAAGGATAGAGTGTCAGGAAGTCATGACTGGATTGCTAACGGTAGCACATCTTTGCATTAGTGTTAGGTTGTAAATTAGCATGAGACCAATGGATTCATGCTTATAGAAATTTTTTCACTTTCCATGCTAGGAAATAGGATATTACTGCTGGTGGGATAATCATATCACATAAATTTGCTGATATACCCTCGATCCCATATCGGGGACAAGGGTTGGTGCGCCGACAATCAACCAGCATTCATGCGTAAGCGTTCTAGATCTTCAACTTGCTAACTTTCAGGCAAGACTAAGTCAATTGGCCAGGCAAATTCTTGATGTATCAGCTCTGAATTAGATGATGTAATCTTGAGCAATTTATGCTCAAATCTGTAGTTGCCCCCAACTGTAACAACCCGAAAATCTGGGCCAGTTTAAAATTTTTATTTTGGCCATTTTGGCGAATTTTGATTATTTAAAATGAATTATTTTAAATAATATCGACGTGAAATTTATTTTGAATATAATTCGAACGTATATATTATACGCGTCGTCGTTAGAATATAAATATTTATATATAATTATAAATAGAATTGAAAATGGCGCGGTAGTTCGATAATTCGATTTCAAACTTCAATTGAATGTACCGGGTGCAAAACAATCCGGATTTTAGTGAAACCAAAAACATTAGAATCTAATTGATGATATCTTTCCAACGAATCCGAATAATCAAAATTTGATAGCGGGAATCAAAAGATATGTCCAGTTGAAAATTCTGAATAGTCGCTATGGAATTCAGGCCCTTAAAAATGGACATTTTGCAAACGACCTCGGATTTCGACGAAACCAGTTTTGTTGGGTCCGTGATGTCGAATTATTGCTAGATTCCAAATTTCATAATTTTTCGAATCAATATGTGAGCGTGGCAAAGGAAAATGCGTTTGACCAGTTCAGTTGATTTTAATCGACTGGAAAATGGTCATTTTTCCAGCGGTCTCAGAATTCGACGAAACTAGTTTTGTTAGGACCGTATCGTCAATACGAAGCTAGAAAATATTTTTCTGGAATTTTTCTAGTTAGTATGTGGCCCCGGCAAATTAAAATGTACGTTCAAAGTTAAAATTAACTGTTTTATATTTTAATTTGAAGAATAACTGACTGAAACAGTCGAAATGGCTTACGAAACATATTCCATTGTGTCCGGAATGGGGGTAATTAGCTAAGGGCGGCAGTCGTTGGGTTTGATTTCGAGTTCGTATGGATAAACAAGTAAATTTGAAATTAAAATAATAAAATATAATAAAATATTTATATAAAAGCCAAGAGGGCAACCCTAGCCCCTCTCATCTCGTTCAGCCGCCAGGGCTAAGAACGACGGCCCTCATCATCCCATTTTCCCCAATCTCGTTCTTTATATCCGCTTCGAATTAATTCAAACCCCAAAACGAAAATCAAAGTATGTTCGATCCTCTTCAGATCAATCCAGGGTTCGACGAGTTTTGTTGTGTATTTTGGGAGTTCTCCCAGCGTGAAGTCGCCACGTTCGCCGGAGGTTTCAGAACGTAAGAGGGGTTGCGAGTGGGCCCCATCTTCGGGCGACGGAAGGCGGCATGGAAGGCTTTAAGATGGGGGCGGCGGAACCCTAGTTTCGAGCTCAAGTTCGACAGGGCTGAGCAATGTAAACTGTGAGCTTCTCCCTTTCTCTTTTTTTCATTTTATTTTATATAATTAGTTTATTTAATTTAGTAAGTAAAGCAGTAATTAAATTTTTGAAAAGCCATGATCTAGTTTGAAAAAAAAAACTGAATTTATATATAGTATTGATTTAACAGCAGATTTTTTTTAAAAGAATAAAAGCAGATTTTTTTTAAAGAATAACAGCAGATTTTTTTTAAAAGAATAAAAGCAGATTTTTTTAAAAGAATAACAGCAGATTTTTTTAAAAGAATAAAAGAAGATTTTTTTTAAAAGAATAACAGCAGATTTTTTTTAAAAGAATAAAAGCAGATTTTTTTTAAAAGAATAACAGCAGATTTTTTTTAAAAGAATAAAAGCAGATTTTTTTTAAAAAGAATAAAAGCAGATTTTTTTGAAAAGCATTTAAAAACTGTTTTTTTTTAAGTGATAAAAACTGAATTGAAAAGCATTTAAAAACTGTTTTTTTTAAAGTGATAAAAACTGAATTGAAAAGCATTTAAAAACTGTTTTTTTTTAAGTGATAAAAACTGAATTTGAAAAATGATTTTTAAAAAGAAAAAGGTTTGAGCTTTAAAATAAAAAGATTAGAACTTTAGAAAGGAAAGATTTGAACTTGGGAAAAAAAATTAAATATAATCTTTATTTTTGAAATGGCGGCGGAATCTATATTAGTAAAAATATAGTTTTTATATATTGAACATCGAAATAGTAAAAATATAGTTTTTATTTATTGAACATCGAAATAGAAAAATATAGTTTTTATATATTGAACATCGAAATAGAAAAATATAGTTTTTATATATTGAACATCGAAATAGAAAAATAGGATTTTTATATATTGAACTTCAATAGAAAAATAGGATTTTTATATATTGAACTTCAATAGAAAAATAGGATTTTTATATATTGAACTTCGATAGAAAAATAGGATTTTTATATATTGAACTTCGATAGAAAAATAGGATTTTTATATATTGAACTTCGAAATAAAAATATGATTTTTATATATTGAATAGCGAAGTAAAAATTCGATTTTTACATATGTAGTGGCTACGGGCAACGAAGACGACGAAGATGCGATAGCGATGAAGATTTCTATCAATGAAGTGCCGTGGAGCTAGGATAGCTATCTGTGAGAACTTCTCACCTTTCAATTTCTTTTCTAGTTATATATATATACTAGGATGCAGACGGTGCTTAGTAGCACCCGACACAATCGTCCACAGACCATGGACTTGTTTGTTTGGTTGCATAGATTAGTTGAATTATTTGTTTGAATTGAATTGTTTGGTGAGATGAAATTGATTTGATTGATGTGTGAATGGCGTGGGCCTTCACTAGACCGGGGATAAGGCTAGGCCTTGTCCCGTTTCTAGTATCGTGCCGTTATGCCGCCGAAATTTTCTAAAATATGTTAGAAAAATAAAAATATCATTTTATTTAAAGAATGAACTGAATAGAAATTCATATGTTAAAATAAAAGGTAGTATCGTTAAAAATATAATTTTTAACGTGAATATGAATATAGTGAAAGTGAATAAAATAAAATATTCATTTACAGACCGGACGGTTTGTTTATGTACACCTATTTGAAGGATGTTGATTGGGTCGATAAATTTTACACATCGCCCAACTGCACAAATAAAATCTGTGTTTGATTGTTTGAAACCCTACACGGGTGTTGGGATGAAATTTGAAGTTCACTCATCCTGATTGATTAAATGTGTCGATCGATTGATTGACAGGCTGTTATAAGCGTTAGATATCTATATTTGATGCTTATACAGTGTAGTGCACTTTGGTTGATGGGTGATTATTTTTCAATGTTATTATACATGTGATGTATGAAAATCCATATAATTAACTTTATATGGTAATTGATTGGGCCTCATTCCAATTTGAAAAATAAAGAATATTATAAAATAAAAGTTCATGTGTTGACAGTTTCATCCATTGAGATTGGTCATGTGTTGAACGAAATATTTTAATAATAAAGTTTACATCTTTATCAATATAAAATAAAAGTTCATGTGTTGACAGTTTCATCCATTGAGATTGGTCATGTGTTGAACGAAATATTTTAATAATAAAGTTTACATCTTTATCAATATAAAATAAAAGTTCATGTGTTGACAGTTTCATCCATTGAGATTGGTCATGTGTTGAACGAAATATTTTAATAATAAAGTTTACATCTTTATCAATATAAAAGTTCATGTGTTGACAGTACTCATCCATTGAGATTGGTCATGTGTTGAACGAAATATTTTGATAATAACAACTATTTTGAAAAAGAAATATTTGAAATAGAATATTTGAAAATAGAAATTTATGAAGCCGTGTTGATTAGATTGACGCCATTATGACGTGAACGATATTTATATCGATTTTAACTATTTTCAAAATGAATTGAAAACGATTTCGAAATGAATTGAACTGAAAACGATTTCGAAATGAATTGAATTGAAAACGATTTCGAAATGAATTGAATTGAAAACGATTTCGAAATGAATTGAATAGAAAGCGATTTCGAAATGAATTGAATTGAAAACGATTTCGAAATGAATTGAATAGAAAGCGATTTCGAAATGAATTGAATTGAAAGCGATTTCGAAATGAATTGAATTGAAAACGATTTCGAAATGAATTGAATTGAAAACGATTTCGAAATGAATTGAATAGAAAACGATTTCGAAACGAAATGAATTGAAAACGATTTCGAAATGAATTGAAAAGGAATTCAAATTGAATTGAAAACGAATTCAAATTGAATTGAAAACGAATTGAAATGAATTCAAATTTGAATTGAATAGAAATGAATTTTAAAACGAATTTTTAAAGAAGAATTCAATTTTGATTTGAATTGAAAAGGAAGTTGAAATTGCTTTTCAAAACGAATTTAAAACTATTTATATAATTCGTTTTAAATAGAAATCGACGAAATATATATTATATATATTATATATATAATATAATGGCCTGAATAGAACGCGCCGCGCCGCGGCAGTTCGCGAATTTCGACCATAAACTTCGAACGAATATTACGGAAGATCCGACCGTCGGATTCTCCTAAAACCGGAACCGGTGGGTTCGTATCGAAAAGAGCTTTCTAATGAATATTAGAAATTTGAAATCTAACGGTTGGATTTGGAATTATGTCCAAATCAAATTTGAAAAAGGTCGCTGTAAGTGCAGTTCGATGGCCATTGATGGAAATCGACTGTACAGGCCTTGATAAAATTATTAAAAATGGTAATAATTTGTGTAAAATCATAAGAAATGATTTAGAAAGAATTGGGATGAAAAACTCCATATTAGAAAAGATAAAAATAGATTTTTATCGAAATGAACTAGTTTTGAACTAGAATTATAATTCTATTTATTTTTAAATAAATAAATTGAATTCGAAAAGGGTTTTGAAAATAACCAGAATATCCAATGATTGCATTGGAGTGGATTTGAATCGAAATTGTCTTCGGAATATTTCGATGTTGGAATTCGTGATTATACAGGTGTTGTTATGGAAATTTGAAAGATATATATTTATATCGTTATTTCCAATACGACATTTGTTAGTCGTAGAATTTGATATTGAATATAAGCCGATATATTTTCTATTCAGAGCCTTGTATTGAATATCGAATGTGATTTGGGTTTGTCGTGAATGGTGTCTTCACTAACACTGTTCTTGAACCCAGTTGAGAAAAGATTAAATCTTTTATTTAGATTTAATGAAGTGTACCAATTAAATAATATTTAATTGGAATTAAATTGATATTGATTTTTGGGTTTATCGTGAACCGTGTTTTAAATGACACTGATTCTTTAACCCAGTCAAAGATTAAAACTAAGTGGAGTTTTAATGAATCTTTAATTAGATTGAAATGATCGAAAATGGAGTACCACCAGTTTTGCTCCAGGCGATAGTTAAATCTTTAATTAGATTTGAACGTGAAATGGTAATTGAATTTACCAATAACACTGTGGTGTTAGATATGAAGTATTACCAGTTTTACTTCATGGGATGAATAGGTTGGGATTGGGAAATTAAAACAAATGATTACTTCGGTAAGGTTCGCTAATCCCGACTAGTTTGAATTGAGATTCAAAAATAGAATAAAGAATAAATTCAAGGAATTTATCTTGGATAAATTTAATGGGAACCTTTCCCTATGAATGTGAAATTTAGAAACTAACTGTCGGTTGGCCAAGCAGAATGGTTTTCTGAATATTGATCTGATGTTGGTTTCGGCCTTCGGGATTAATATTTGGGGAATTATTCTCTTGATTAATTTACGGTTAGTGACTAATGAATTGGAATGAGGCGTATGTTGTGTTTGTGTAACACTTATTTAAAATATACGCGAGTTATTCGGGAAGACCGGGTTTATCCCATTCTGAATAACTGATACGACGATAAGTCGAAGATGAAGACGATGGTCGAAGACCGGAGGTCTTCACGTCGTTTGGGTAATTACTGATGATCTTGATTGGGCTGTACACCCAAGAAGATGGAAACAGTTAGTGATCGTCCAGACGTACTTGGAGATCGATGGATATGCGGGGTACTAGGTGCCTCCGGTTTCGTTCAGACCCAGAACGGACTTGTAAATGGACTGTGTGTCTGACATTGGATTTTAGTCTGTGTGATTGATCTCTATTAAATATATATCTGTTTGGCGGCGGAGAATTTATTCTCTTGCTTAACGCCCTTCTCTGAGACGTACGATCTCAGGGGTTATATATTGATGGATATCAAACGCATGGAGTGAATTGCCTATGTGGCATGCCTAAGTGGCAATTGATCAAGGCTTCTGTTGAAAAGCAAAGTCTTGTGGTGATGATCGAAGCACGGCCTTTGTGGCATAGCTTTGTGTAACGTTTACCTCGCGTGTTTCACACCCGGTATGAACCAAAAACGGGAGACGGACATCAGGGAGGACTTGCGTTTCTTTCTAGCTAAAAGTGGCGTCAGTGGTTTTACACGCCCTGACGAGTTTGACTTATGTGGTTGTTGCTGTTGCGAGGCGCCTCAGATTGATCGGTCGTTCTCGAACCGATGGAGTCATTCGTTGGCTCGTTTGCGCCCCAAAGGGCGGGGAGACGTATTGTTCAGGCATAATAATCCACATCGGTGGACCGACCCTGACGATCCAGGGGGCAGTTGCGGCTGTTCCTGAGACATGGTAGGCTAGATTGTCTCGAATCGGTTGAGGACTATCTTTTGCCTCGGTTCATAGACGGAATCCAATTTCCAAATACGTGATCTTGCGGTTTTAGTTGTAATCCTATATATGGCGACATAGTGGGATGGGGCGCTCATGCCGCCTATGATTGATACTTATGATTTGAAGTTGTTTTATACACTATGCTCTTATAATAGTATCAAACGATTTGTTTTAACCGTATCAAGCATTCTTTGGCTGTTATAAGGGAAAACCCTATCCTCGGCTGCGTTGCATTGTGTGATGGGACCTGGGTCTTATAACAGCTTCATTTTTCTTTATTTAGCATTGCGCTGTTTGTTTTTATGCACTGGTATTCTTGGGAGGAAACCCGTTCCGTGTTATACGGCGTGGTCCCTTGATTTACCTAACTTTAAAAGAAAGATATATAACTGTTTTAGTTCTCACACCAGTCCCATGACTGACTTGGAGTTTATTGTTTTAACCTAAACTCTGGGTGCCCCTATTTTGACACGGGCAGCTAGTAGTTTTGGTTTTGCAGATTTATATTCACAGGATCCTGGTTTACAGCTGGAACGATATCCGGAAAGCTTTGTATCCGTATATCCCTTCTAGTTGTGTATTGTATTAATTTCCGCTGCTATGTATTTAAATGTAATTTAAATCTCTGATATTTCTGTGTAATATTTATTCATACTCTGTATATTCTTGTAATCTGATGCATTGTTGTAATATACAATGAAATGTTCTTCTGTTTGCGTTCTGTTTTGTCGTGTTCTCAAACGATAGGGCGTTTCGAACGGTCTGGGTTGGTTTAGCGACTGGTTCGGACCGAGCGAAATTCCATTTCGTCACATTTGGTATCAGAGCTTTGGTTTACAAAGCTAGAGAACAAGACACATTAGAAACATACGAAAGAATTTATCAGATATTGGATTAGTAAAATCCAATGGGAATGACTCGTTAGAGATGGGATCAGTAGTATCCTAGAACGAGTGTGAAGAGTATATTTTTAAAATGAAAACTAAATTTGTTTTGAAAATTTAAATCAACTATTCGTATTTGATTATTTATTTTAATGAATTTGGACAATCCAGTATATATAGATTTTGCGTATACGTCTGATCCGCGTGTATTCGAAGTTTTGATATACTGGGTAGATATAGAATCACCTTCTAAGTCGCCCGGAGAGAACTCTGATGGTTGATGCATCATCATCAGAATTTATGTTCGAGTGACGAAAGGGAGATTTCTATATACTTCCTATTGACTGGTGTGAGAACCAAAATTAGATAGGGCCTATTGTTGTGATTTGGCATCAAAAATCTGATTTTTGACTATGTATCAAAGTTATCAATTTGAAACTCTAATCCACTAATTGATTGATGTTTGTGTTGTTTGTTTATTTGTTTGATAATTTTGAACCATTATGCCTAATAGCATCAAATATTGAGTTATATTGAAATTGGTTGCATTTGCTTGCATATACATATATATCATTGAACAGGTCATAGCAAGGAGGCTAGAGCCAGAGAATAAAATTTGTTTGCCCGACAAATAGGTACATGTTTACTACATAATTTACTGTTTTGTTTGGGTGATGATGATTTTGTGAGCCTATTGGCTAGTCGCTTGGCTTTTTTTTTCTTTTTTCTTTTTGAGATCTGAAGGACCGGGGAAGCTATTTGAAATTCCCCGATGCTCCCATTGCAGGGGAGGTTATGGCGAAATTTTTCGAAAATTTAGGGTGTTAGCCAAATTTTTGAAATTTTGAAAATTCTCAGAAACCAAAGGGTTGGAGAATAGAAGCCAGATCGAATGTAGAGCTGATTAATCAAACCACTTTCGACTTTGTTCCTTTTCGGGGACGAAAAATTTTAAGTGGGGGAGATTGTAACAACCCGAAAATCTGGGCCAGTTTAAAATTTTTATTTTGGCCATTTTGGCGAATTTTGATTATTTAAAATGAATTATTTTAAATAATATCGACGTGAAATTTATTTTGAATACAATTCGAACGTATATATTATACGCGTCGTCGTTAGAATATAAATATTTATATATAATTATAAATAGAATTGAAAATGGCGCGGTAGTTCGATAATTCGATTTCAAACTTCAATTGAATGTACCGGGTGCAAAACAATCCGGATTTTAGTGAAACCAAAAACATTAGAATCTAATTGATGATATCTTTCCAACGAATCCGAATAATCAAAATTTGATAGCGGGAATCAAAAGATATGTCCAGTTGAAAATTCTGAATAGTCGCTATGGAATTCAGGCCCTTAAAAATGTACATTTTGCAAACGACCTCGGATTTCGACGAAACCAGTTTTGTTGGGTCCGTGATGTCGAATTATCGCTAGATTCCAAATTTCATAATTTTTCGAATCAATATGTGAGCGTGGCAAAGGAAAACGCGTTTGACCAGTTCAGTTGATTTTAATCGACTGGAAAATGGTCATTTTTCCAACGGTCTCAGAATTCGACGAAACTAGTTTTGTTAGGACCGTATCGTCAATACGAAGCTAGAAAATATTTTTCTGGAATTTTTCTAGTTAGTATGTGGCCCCGGCAAATTAAAATGTACGTTCAAAGTTAAAATTAACTGTTTTATATTTTAATTTGAAGAATAACTGACTGAAACAGTCGAAATGGCTTACGAAACATATTCCATTGTGTCCGGAATGGGGGTAATTAGCTAGGGGCGGCAGTCGTTGGGTTTGATTTCGAGTTCGTATGGATAAACAAGTAAATTTGAAATTAAAATAATAAAATATAATAAAATATTTATATAAAAGCCAAGAGGGCAACCCTAGCCCCTCTCATCTCGTTCAGCCGCCAGGGCTAAGAACGACGGCCCTCATCATCCCATTTTCCCCAATCTCGTTCTTTATATCCGCTTCGAATTAATTCAAACCCCAAAACGAAAATCAAAGTATGTTCGATCCTCTTCAGATCAATCC
This sequence comes from Allium sativum, assembly GCA_030737875.1. NCBI lineage: Eukaryota > Viridiplantae > Streptophyta > Magnoliopsida > Asparagales > Amaryllidaceae > Allium > Allium sativum. Next base: position 772,363,209 of record CM060926.1, read on the forward strand.
AGGGTTCGACGAGTTTTGTTGTGTATTTTGGGAGTTCTCCCAGCGTGAAGTCGCCACGTTCGCTGGAGGTTTCAGAACGTAAGAGGGGTTGCGAGTGGGCCCCATCTTCGGGCGACGGAAGGCGGCATGGAAGGCTTTAAGATGGGGGCGGCGGAACCCTAGTTTCGAGCTCAAGTCCGACAGGGCTGAGCAATGTAAACTGTGAGCTTCTCCCTTTCTCTTTTTTTCATTTTATTTTATATAATTAGTTTATTTAATTTAGTAAGTAAAGCAGTAATTAAATTTTTGAAAAGCCATGATCTAGTTTGAAAAAAAAAACTGAATTTATATATAGTATTGATTTAACAGCAGATTTTTTTTAAAAGAATAAAAGCAGATTTTTTTTAAAGAATAACAGCAGATTTTTTTTAAAAGAATAAAAGCAGATTTTTTTAAAAGAATAACAGCAGATTTTTTTAAAAGAATAAAAGCAGATTTTTTTTAAAAGAATAACAACAGATTTTTTTTAAAAGAATAAAAGCAGATTTTTTTTAAAAGAATAACAGCAGATTTTTTTTAAAAGAATAAAAGCAGATTTTTTTTAAAAAGAATAAAAGCAGATTTTTTTGAAAAGCATTTAAAAACTGTTTTTTTTAAAGTGATAAAAACTGAATTGAAAAGCATTTAAAAACTGTTTTTTTAAAGTGATAAAAACTGAATTGAAAAGCATTTAAAAACTGTTTTTTTTAAAGTGATAAAAACTGAATTTGAAAAATGATTTTTAAAAAGAAAAAGGTTTGAGCTTTAAAATAAAAAGATTAGAACTTTAGAAAGGAAAGATTTGAACTTGGGAAAAAAAATTAAATATAATCTTTATTTTTGAAATGGCGGCGGAATCTATATTAGTAAAAATATAGTTTTTATATATTGAACATCGAAATAGTAAAAATATAGTTTTTATATATTGAACATCGAAATAGAAAAATATAGTTTTTATATATTGAACATCGAAATAGAAAAATATAGTTTTTATATATTGAACATCGAAATACAAAAATAGGATTTTTATATATTGAACTTCAATAGAAAAATAGGATTTTTATATATTGAACTTCAATAGAAAAATAGGATTTTTATATATTGAACTTCGATAGAAAAATAGGATTTTTATATATTGAACTTCGATAGAAAAATAGGATTTTTATATATTGAACTTCGAACTAAAAATATGATTTTTATATATTGAATAGCGAAGTAAAAATTCGATTTTTACATATGTAGTGGCTACGGGCAACGAAGACGACGAAGATGCGATAGCGATGAAGATTTCTATCAATGAAGTGCCGTGGAGCTAGGATAGCTATCTGTGAGAACTTCTCACCTTTCAATTTCTTTTCTAGTTATATATATATACTAGGATGCAGACGGTGCTTAGTAGCACCCGACACAATCGTCCACAGACCATGGACTTGTTTGTTTGGTTGCATAGATTAGTTGAATTATTTGTTTGAATTGAATTGTTTGGTGAGATGAAATTGATTTGATTGATGTGTGAATGGCGTGGGCCTTCACTAGACCGGGCATAAGGCTAGGCCTTGTCCCGTTTCTAGTATCGTGCCGTTATGCCGCCGAAATTTTCTAAAATATGTTAGAAAAATAAAAATATCATTTTATTTAAAGAATGAACTGAATAGAAATTCATATGTTAAAATAAAAGGTAGTATCGTTAAAAATATAATTTTTAACGTGAATATGAATATAGTGAAAGTGAATAAAATAAAATATTCATTTACAGACCGGACGGTTTGTTTATGTACACCTATTTGAAGGATGTTGATTGGGTCGATAAATTTTACACATCGCCCAACTGCACAAATAAAATCTGTGTTTGATTGTTTGAAACCCTACACGGGTGTTGGGATGAAATTTGAAGTTCACTCATCCTGATTGATTAAATGTGTCGATCGATTGATTGACAGGCTGTTATAAGCGTTAGATATCTATATTTGATGCTTATACAGTGTAGTGCACTTTGGTTGATGGGTGATTATTTTTCAATGTTATTATACATGTGATGTATGAAAATCCATATAATTAACTTTATATGGTAATTGATTGGGCCTCATTCCAATTTGAAAAATAAAGAATATTATAAAATAAAAGTTCATGTGTTGACAGTTTCATCCATTGAGATTGGTCATGTGTTGAACGAAATATTTTAATAATAAAGTTTACATCTTTATCAATATAAAATAAAAGTTCATGTGTTGACAGTTTCATCCATTGAGATTGGTCATGTGTTGAACGAAATATTTTAATAATAAAGTTTACATCTTTATCAATATAAAATAAAAGTTCATGTGTTGACAGTTTCATCCATTGAGATTGGTCATGTGTTGAACGAAATATTTTAATAATAAAGTTTACATCTTTATCAATATAAAAGTTCATGTGTTGACAGTACTCATCCATTGAGATTGGTCATGTGTTGAACGAAATATTTTGATAATAACAACTATTTTGAAAAAGAAATATTTGAAATAGAATATTTGAAAATAGAAATTTATGAAGCCGTGTTGATTAGATTGATGCCATTATGACGTGAACGATATTTATATCGATTTTAACTATTTTCAAAATGAATTGAAAACGATTTCGAAATGAATTGAACTGAAAACGATTTCGAAATGAATTGAATTGAAAACGATTTCGAAATGAATTGAATTGAAAACGATTTCGAAATGAATTGAATAGAAAGCGATTTCGAAATGAATTGAATTGAAAACGATTTCGAAATGAATTGAATAGAAAGCGATTTCGAAATGAATTGAATTGAAAGCGATTTCGAAATGAATTGAATTGAAAACGATTTCGAAATGAATTGAATTGAAAACGATTTCGAATTGAATTGAATAGAAAACGATTTCGAAACGAAATGAATTGAAAACGATTTCGAAATGAATTGAAAAGGAATTCAAATTAATTGAAAACGAATTCAAATTGAATTGAAAACGAATTGAAATGAATTCAAATTTGAATTGAATAGAAATGAATTTTAAAACGAATTTTTAAAGAAGAATTCAATTTTGATTTGAATTGAAAAGGAAGTTGAAATTGCTTTTCAAAACGAATTTAAAACTATTTATATAATTCGTTTTAAATAGAAATCGACGAAATATATATTATATATATTATATATAATATAATGGCCTGAATAGAACGCGCCGCGCCGCGGCAGTTCGCGAATTTCGACCATAAACTTCGAACGAATATTACGGAAGATCCGACCGTCGGATTCTCCTAAAACCGGAACCGGTGGGTTCGTATCGAAAAGAGCTTTCTAATGAATATTAGAAATTTGAAATCTAATGGTTGGATTTGGAATTATGTCCAAATCAAATTTGAAAAAGGTCGCTGTAAGTGCAGTTCGATGGCCATTGATGGAAATCGACTGTACAGGCCTTGATAAAATTATTAAAAATGGTAATAATTTGTGTAAAATCATAAGAAATGATTTAGAAAGAATTGGGATGAAAAACTCCATATTAGAAAAGATAAAAATAGATTTTTATCGAAATGAACTAGTTTTGAACTAGAATTATAATTCTATTTATTTTTAAATAAATAAATTGAATTCGAAAAGGGTTTTGAAAATAACCAGAATATCCAATGATTGCATTGGAGTGGATTTGAATCGAAATTGTCTTCGGAATATTTCGATGTTGGAATTCGTGATTATACAGGTGTTGTTATGGAAATTTGAAAGATATATATTTATATCGTTATTTCCAATACGACATTTGTTAGTCGTAGAATTTGATATTGAATATAAGCCGATATATTTTCTATTCAGAGCCTTGTATTGAATATCGAATGTGATTTGGGTTTGTCGTGAATGGTGTCTTCACTAACACTGTTCTTGAACCCAGTTGAGAAAAGATTAAATCTTTTATTTAGATTTAATGAAGTGTACCAATTAAATAATATTTAATTGGAATTAAATTGATATTGATTTTTGGGTTTATCGTGAACGGTGTTTTAAATAACACTTGTTCTTTAACCCGATAATTAATGGAATGTGATTTTGGGTTTATCGTGAACCGTGTTTTAAATGACACTGATTCTTTAACCCAGTCAAAGATTAAAACTAAGTGGAGTTTTAATGAATCTTTAATTAGATTGAAATGATCGAAAATGGAGTACCACCAGTTTTGCTCCAGGCGATAGTTAAATCTTTAATTAGATTTGAACGTGAAATGGTAATTGAATTTACCAATAACACTGTGGTGTTAGATATGAAGTATTACCAGTTTTACTTCATGGGATGAATAGGTTGGGATTGGGAAATTAAAACAAATGATTACTTCGGTAAGGTTCGCTAATCCCGACTAGTTTGAATTGAGATTCAAAAATAGAATAAAGAATAAATTCAAGGAATTTATCTTGGATAAATTTAATGGGAACCTTTCCCTATGAATGTGAAATTTAGAAACTAACTGTCGGTTGGCCAAGCAGAATGGTTTTCTGAATATTGATCTGATGTTGGTTTCGGCCTTCGGGATTAATATTTGGGGAATTATTCTCTTGATTAATTTACGGTTAGTGACTAATGAATTGGAATGAGGCGTATGTTGTGTTTGTGTTACACTTATTTAAAATATACGCGAGTTATTCGGGAAGACCGGGTTTATCCCATTCTGAATAACTGATACGACGATAAGTCGAAGATGAAGACGATGGTCGAAGACCGGAGGTCTTCACGTCGTTTGGGTAATTACTGATGATCTTGATTGGGCTGTACACCCAAGAAGATGGAAACAGTTAGTGATCGTCCAGACGTACTTGGAGATCGATGGATATGCGGGGTACTAGGTGCCTCCGGTTTCGTTCAGACCCAGAACGGACTTGTAAATGGACTGTGTGTCTGACATTGGATTTTAGTCTGTGTGATTGATCTCTATTAAATATATATCTGTTTGGCGGCGGAGAATTTATTCTCTTGCTTAACGCCCTTCTCTGAGACGTACGAGCTCAGGGGTTATATATTGATGGATATCAAACGCATGGAGTGAATTGCCTATGTGGCATGCCTAAGTGGCAATTGATCAAGGCTTCTGTTGAAAAGCAAAGTCTTGTGGTGATGATCGAAGCACGGCCTTTGTGGCGTAGCTTTGTGTAACGTTTACCTCGCGTGTTTCACACCCGGTATGAACCAAAAACGGGAGACGGACATCAGGGAGGACTTGCGTTTCTTTCTAGCTAAAAGTGGCGTCAGTGGTTTTACACGCCCTGACGAGTTTGACTTATGTGGTTGTTGCTGTTGCGAGGCGCCTCGGATTGATCGGTCGTTCTCGAACCGATGGAGTCATTCGTTGGCTCGTTTGCGCCCCAAAGGGCGGGGAGACGTATTGTTCAGGCATAATAATCCACATCGGTGGACCGGCCCTGACGATCCAGGGGGCAGTTGCGGCTGTTCCTGAGACATGGTAGGCTAGATTGTCTCGAATCGGTTGAGGACTATCTTTTGCCTCGGTTCATAGACGGAATCCAATTTCCAAATACGTGATCTTGCGGTTTTAGTTGTAATCCTATATATGGCGACATAGTGGGATGGGGCGCTCATGCCGCCTATGATTGATACTTATGATTTGAAGTTGTTTTATACACTATGCTCTTATAATAGTATCAAACAATTTGTTTTAACCGTATCAAGCATTCTTTGGCTGTTATAAGGGAAAACCCTATCCTCGGCTGCGTTGCATTGTGTGATGGGACCTGGGTCTTATAACAGCTTCATTTTTCTTTATTTAGCATTGCGCTGTTTGTTTTTATGCACTGGTATTCTTGGGAGGAAACCCGTTCCGTGTTATACGGCGTGGTCCCTTGATTTACCTAACTTTAAAAGAAAGATATATAACTGTTTTAGTTCTCACACCAGTCCCATGACTGACCTGGAGTTTATTGTTTTAACCTAAACTCTGGGTGCCCCTATTTTGACACGGGCAGCTAGTAGTTTTGGTTTTGCAGATTTATATTCACAGGATCCTGGTTTACAGCTGGAACGATATCCGGAAAGCTTTGTATCCGTATATCCCTTCTAGTTGTGTATTGTATTAATTTCCGCTGCTATGTATTTAAATGTAATTTAAATCTCTGATATTTCTGTGTAATATTTATTCATACTCTGTATATTCTTGTAATCTGATGCATTGTTGTAATATACAATGAAATGTTCTTCTGTTTGCGTTCTGTTTTGTCGTGTTCTCAAACGATAGGGCGTTTCGAACGGTCTGGGTTGGTTTAGCGACTGGTTCGGACCGAGCGAAATTCCATTTCGTCACACCAACCTTAGGGGAGTGAGTCACTTAGCAGATAATCGATGAAAAGAGTAGAAGTGTGAGTCTTCACTTTCTAACTTCAGAACGCCGTTCGCCAGAAGTTTCATTCATGTACATCTCCCATCTAATGGGTGGCTGATTGGTGATTTGGTCGAATCATTCAGGGCGGTGAATTCGGCAATTGCACTCGTTGGTGTTTTTTTTTTTTTGGGACAACCTTCCAAGAAAAATAGGCAATGTCGAATTGCATGTCATATTTCGAGGCATAAAAAACGATTGCACGCCTTTCACTTCACCTTGTCAGATGCATTCTGTGCTGTAGGAAGTTTATCATGGAGTTAACCATGACTCTCTTCCGGGTTTGGTCTCCAACGTTGGATCAACTTCCATCTGATCACTGGTTGTATTTCATAGTGTCTTGATGGGGATCATCTCTATCTTTTCTATATTGTCGGACCCTTCTAACTTGGCCGGATTATCCGCCTTTTGATCTTCTGCTCGCAGGACATGAGATATGTTGTAACGTTCCAATTCGTCCAACAACCCTTCTTCCGGTTCTAGGTAAGCTGCGAGTGGTGGTTCCTTCGTCTGGAATTCCTTTCGAGCATGGCGAACAGCAATGTGAAAGTCAAAAAATATGCTTAATGCCACTATTCCCCACTCCTTAGCGAGTTTCAATTCGATAATCAGGGTGACGTCTTTGGAGCCGTTGTTAGTAGCGGAGAATTTCAACCGCAAGGCATAGTAAATTGACCGCCCTTTAGGGGTTATTAATAAGACACCGGCGTCGGACAGTCAATCATTCTTTGCACCATCTGATTACATCTTCCAGGTGCATCTTCTACATCTGCCACATCCTCTTCGGGAGTGGTACATTCAGCGATGTAGTCGGTTAATGCTTGCCCTCGTATGGACTTCTTTAGGAGGGAGTTGAGATCAAACTGGTTTAGCTCTATGTTCCGATCAAGTAATTTTCCAGATGCCTCAGGTCGTTACAGGACCTGTCGTAGCAGTTAGTGAGGGTGCATACCATCGGATGAACTTGGAAGTAATGGGGGAGCTTTCTTAGAGCAATCAGCAAGCTGTAGACGAGTTTTTTAATCTTTGGGTATATCACGACTACTTTCTTGCTCACATTATTGACTAGTTTTCAGACCTTATCCTCCTTACACACAAGTGGTGCCAACTTTCATGCCAAGCTTCAGACGCCTTTAATTCTTTGTTGTTCATGGCTAACTATGAGGCCTTTAGGTTCATTCCAGATATTGAACATCTCTGTCAAATTCAAAACGTGGTAGGTTGACCGCTCGGACTCCATAAGACTATCACCTACATGGACTTCCATGGGCCTTGCACTTTGGTTGTGGACCATATAATTCAGTAAGCACTGGTAAGTTGCCTCGGCATCCTTCGGTCTGAATGCCAATTCCATATAACAGTACAGTTCGAGGTCAATGATAAAACATGTTTATTCATGATCAGGCACATGCATAAGAATTTAGTTGTAAGCTGCGCACACGTCCATGAGAGGGATACATTCATGTCTAGTCATTGAATCCACAAGCTGATCAATTCTGATTGACGGGATGCTTCCTTTTGGGCGAACTTTGTTCAAATCTAAGAAATCAGTGCGTGTGCGCCATTTTCCATTAGCGTTCTTGAAAAGGACGGGATTTGATATCCAAGCGGGATGTGTGGCACATCACATTGCCTCTCAACATTCCGACTTCCTCTTTCATGGTAGATGCTTTCCCTGGATTGAGCATACATCTTGTTTGCTTGGCAAGAACACACTTCAGGTTTATTCTCAACAAATGACTCATAAACTATGGTAAAATCCTGCGAATATTAGCATAGGTCCAAGCGAACACATCCAGGTTTTCCTGCAGAAAGCATGTCAGTTCCTTCGCTCGGAAGAGGTCTAAATGAGATCCGATTTCAAGACCTTAGTCAGGTCGACGTCACCAATCGGAACACGTGTAGTTGCGTCATTAGATGTCACCCTTCTGCATCCCGAATGATGATCCTTGCTGGGATCTAGATCTTCAGACAGATCCTTGGGCAATTCTCTCTGTGATGCTCCCATTATTCGCAATATTGATACCTCCTTCACACTCCATTTCATCTAGAGGGGAAGCATCTTTGGGTTTCACGCCATCTTTGTTGCGTAGCATGGTCCATCCAGCTGAATAGTCGGCTTCTCCAATAACTTGGTCACCACAGACCATTCCCGCTCCATCTTCGGTTGGCATATTTAGCAATAGGCTCTAGGGTGCAATGTAGGCTCTGAATTCTGTTGGAGCTGGTCTGTTTGTATCTTGATCATATGAGCTTGAACATGATATCATAGCTTGCGAGGTTTCAAGTAAGGTTCGTATATCCTATCACAACTGTTGTATGAAGTGGAGAGCTAATGGTTGATTCATATTTGCGTTGATCTCAAATTCTCATTTCTTGACCAATGTCATATGGTGGCTGGTGAGCAGTCAAGTTGTTATCATCTCAGCAATGATCCATATATCCAATCACGGCCTGCGGAGGTTCAATTGGTTCCTAACTCTGGGGACCAAAGTACATCGATCTAACCCTTGGACACGTGGAAATCAATCTATCTCGATGCGGTTGACGGCAAATAGGTGAACCGTAGGACATATGTTTTTCACCACGCCATTCAAGCGAAGGGTAACTTTGTAGTGCTAGGATCCTTACTTGCCGTCGGGTATCCCATTATTGAGAATCATGGTCATTGGGATCTTTTGAGTCATCCTCAGAATAGTATCCGGATTGCTCTATGTCAATGTCATCTGGGATTTCGCCTGTAGGACAGGTTTAAGTCACGTAAACTAGGTGATCACTATTCGCTCAGGAGCATCATCAGTTGCATTTGGGAAATATGCACACCATTGGAGCTCTGGAAGAGAAGGCTGTTATGAGACCATCATTATTTTGTATACTGCCATAGCCAGCGTGTCGAATCTTTTCAACAACTCCTCACATTCAATAACATCGGTAGATAGAGGTCATGGCTTCTAGAAAGAATCCTCAGAATACCTACCGAATCTTGGTTGATAAGCATTTGTGATAATTGTGGGTCAGAATGTACTCCGAGCCGAAGGCGAGCCGTGCTCCGAGCCGAAGGCGAGGCCGTCAGCGGGTCCGGGCGCAGCGCCGGCGGGGGTCCGGGGCCCCGCAGTCCCGGCGGCGGGGGTTAGGTCGAAAATGTGGGCACCGCACGATTTTTTCGATTTTGGAAGATAGAGCCTTTTCTGAAATGATCTGAAAATTACATTTTTTGGGTCGGATTGCGACCCTTGTTCGTCACCACTTTTCTGGGTCGCGGTTCGCTATTGTCGTCTGGTTCGTGGCTCGGATCGTCAATTAATCAACATCTTCGGATCGGATCGCGGATCCTACACCAGGTCGGGTCGTGAAGGTCACTCTGGGCCCGGGTCGTGGAGGTCGTTCCGCGAACTACGAATCGGATCGTGATGGCTCTTTGGGCTCCGTTCGTGGAGGTCGTTCCGCGAATCGCGAATCGGATCGTGATGCTCTTTGCGATCCGCGAACCGCGAACCGAGAACCGGCCACCTGCTCTAACCTGCTCCTGTGCATTTTCTTTATAATCCTCATTCGGTTCTCAGTGAAAGCACCAAAATGTTAGACCAAAAAATGGTCCTAACACCCAAATCGTCGTATTTTGAGCATAGGATATGAAGAAATAATCGAAAAATAGAGAAAAAAGCAAGACAACGAGATTTTTATAGTGGTTTGGCGTTAACGAGCCTACGTCCACTTCATATTTTCTCATTTCACTCATAGATTACAATTACAATGAATATTGTCTTTCAGTCACTTGAGTTCAATGAATAATTCTCTCCGAATCCATTGAATTTATTGAGGAAGATGGTGGTTATTCATGGAGAAGTGTTGGCCATGGCAGCCATGGATGAGGAGATGCCAAAAGTCCCCTGAAAATGCCCTCTGAAGGTATATTTATATCTGTAGGAAAGCTCCTGGGAGGACTGGTTCATGATGGGGTACGTGGCAGGCGATCCAGAAAAATAGGAGAGCCAGTAGCCTTGAGAATAGGTCAAAACAAGCTGCGTTTGAACAGGTCCGAAGGTCGGATCGCGGTCATGGGTCGGATCGCAGTCATGGGTCGGATCGCGGTCATGGATCGGATCGCGGTCATAGGTCGGATCGCGGTCATGGATCGGATCGCGGTCATGGGTCGGATCGGATCGCGTAGGCAAGGGCGGATCGGATCGCGTAGGCAAGGGCGGATCGGATCGCGGTCATATGCCAGCTTACACTCGTTCACGGAAATGGGCGTAACTTTCAAACCGTAAGTCCGATTGAGCCAAACCAAAGCTCAAACTGAAGCTAATTCAACGGGCTACGAGTATATGAGGTGAATAGATCCAAATGAGGTCATTTGAAAGGGGTTTAGGGCCAGTTTATACTGATGTTGTGATTTTGACCAAACTGCCTTGTGTCTTCTGACGATGCTTCCAATGCCAGAGAGCGATGTTATCCAGAGATTCCATATCAGGCAGCATTTACCGAGAGGTGTGTCAACATGATCTTTGCTTTGGGTAGCCTGGTCACAAAGCAGGCTAACACTAAGGGAATGCATTAAGTTTCGTGGAGCGTTGTAGGTAAACAGACATAGAATAATTACAAGACAGGTATAAATAAGATAGCAGCGGAAATTTCAAAAAATTTATTTCATACATAAATCATAATCCTGTGGTTTACAATACCATAAGTCATAAAACCATTACAACAAAATACATCTGTCTTGCATAGTCAGAGTACATAGGAATTAAAAGAAAACATTATTCCCCAATAAAAAGAGTAAGCCATAGTAGAGACAAGAACTTGAGCCATACTTTAGCAATAGCTCCTAGCAAAAAGATATCTGAATCCTGACTAAGCCTGGGTGTTTCCTCCATGTGAACCTGGGGGAGGGGGAACGGAAGAAAGAAGGCGAAACAAACTAGGTCAGACATAAGTCTGGTGAGTCTAGTTACTTTTAGCCAGTAAATAAATAAAAGTAACATGATAGGCATATAAAGTGGATAAAAGAGATCGCTATACAAATGGCAGGTGTGATAAGGCAGAAAAGGGTAGGTATATACATGCTTTACTAATAACTACTCTGGACTATTACTAGTATAACTGAAATGAAATGATCCCTTCCACTATAAGCTGGTAGGCTTAGGTCATACGTCCAAGTATACCCTAACCACTACCATAATCGATCGGCTCCCTACTCTGTAGATATCCTGTGCCGGTCCCACAGTAGGGGGTATCACTTCCCTAAAGCGGCAACCCAAGATGTGCACAGGAATACCTACTTGTGTCACGGTCGTCTTGCACCCCTCTGCCCGGCCCATGCACGCACATGTCTCAGGTCGGTTTGCGCCGCCTACACCACCCGTCACGTTTTGGATCTCTTATAATCAATCAGTAAGCGTGCTCCTTCTCCGCCTAGTACGGAGTTCTCTCTCTGATACCAACTACGGGTAACTGACTGAAATGAGTCCCACACAATATGATACAAGCTCTCCCATTTGTCTTGTATCCCCACTAGGTTTTCCACTGACTATGTATACCCTAAAAGGGTGATATTTAATTACATAGCCCTATACTAGTTATGTATACCCTAAAGGGTGATCTTTAATTACATAAATCCCACATAATATGATACAAAATCTCCCCTTTTTCTTGTATCCCCACTAGGTTTTCCACTGAGTATGTATACCCTAAAAGGGTGATCTTTAGTTACATAGCCCTATGCTAGTTATGTTTACCCTAAAGGGTGTCTTTAATTACATAACCTTTATTATTTTGTCTACTCGTTATGTATACCACTTAGGTGTCTTTAATTATATAACATTTATTATTTTATCTACTCGTTATGTATACCACTTGGGTATCTTTAATTACATAACATTTATTATTTTATCTACTCGTTATGTATACCACTTGGGTGTCTTTAATTACATAACATTTATTGGGTTAAGTATGTGGGCTTATATATATATATATATATATATATATATATATATATATATATATATTACCCATCCCCTCTAACTTACTTAACCCCTCCTCACTACCCATCCAACTTTTACTTAACCCTAACTTAAGTCCATATTCATATTAAATTAGGTTAAGTAATCCATTTCTTTACCATGCCCAATTATGGTTATAATGTGTTAGACCTCCCACATTAGGCCTACAACGTGTGGATACTGGATATGCTGTCGGGTCCGGGCAGTCTTATTCCATAGTTGGGCCTAACCTCGTGACTTAGCCTGATTCGTATTTGCGTATTTAGACCTCCCACATTAGGTTCAACATTAGTGGCTGCTGGATATGTCGGTCGGGCCCGGGCAGACTTCCGCCACTAATTTAACCTAACCTCGTGTCATAAGTACAATTAAAATTCTTAATTTTAATTACTAACATTCCATTTTTAATTAATTTACCAATTAATTAATCCTTTCCTTTTATAGGTGTCAATACCTATTTTGCAACAATAATTTGAATTACATATCCATAAATGGTCATATTCAAATTATGCCATTTTTACCCAACTTTTCCTATATCATTATAGGTAATTAATTCTACGTTTCCCCATTTGAATTACATGTTCAACCTATATAAAACATTATAGAAATTATGCCAATTATAAATCCCCCTTTTTCCCTTTTCCTAACTAACGTGATCGCATGTATTTTGGCGTCATCGAGGCTACAAAGTATCCTCGCCATAACAATAAAATGGAACGTAATAAGGGTGACAGTTCAACATGTTTTGGCATAAATATTAACATAACTGGCATAGTAACTATGTGAATGGACATGTGATAATTATCAAAAAATGGTCATGAAATTAATAACTTGCGTTTAGGCAAGCATAATAAGATCTAGATTCAATATTAGGTGTCCAATTACCTAAATCTAGCATAGACAGGGTGGCATAATAACAAGTTTAGATTCTCATGTCAAGTTTACCACATATACCAAGGTATCATAATATAACAAGTGAAAGGTGATTAACACCAAAATCTAGATCCAAGTAATATCAAATTAATGGATGTACTATCGTCCTAACATGGTTACAATTCAATGTTCATATAAATGTCATATCGAATCACCATAATCAGATCTAGAAAGTTAGATCTGTATTGACAAGTTCACATGTACCACAATATAATTGTAATTCAAGATTCACGTCGGAGACATACTAGAATGTCCATATATTAGATCTAGGGAAAATGACATAATATGCTTGCATAAGTTCATGATTTACAGGATATACCCAATTCATAGTCTACCACAATTCACATTTATCTTTTTAAACCTAAAAGTGACTAGCAAATCACAGAAGAAGAACAGATCTTGAATTCTGGGATCTGATTTCTGAATTTGTTAAGCTTAACCCTTGATATAGACTTTGATTTTTATCTTCTAGCTTGAATTTGACTTGTTATGTGGAGGCTAGGTTAGTTTAGGATGCAGCAACATATAAGCTCATAAATGAATTTAGTTTAGATTAGGGTTTAGGTTTATGTGTGCTTATATAGATGTGTTGGATTAATTAGAGCCCTTAGATTAGTTTAGGATCAATCAAAACCAGCCAATCCACATTGACACATCACCCAGCCAATCAGAGGATGCCATATATGCCCTAATCCATCAAAAATCGTCATTGACCAACAAAAGTGCGCCATGTGTGCAACATGATGCGCAGCAGCAGTGGTGTTGACATCCACATGTCGTATATATATATATATATATCTATCTTTTTAATTACCTTTCCAATTAACCCTTTTCACACTAAACTGCTTTTGGAACTGCGTTCACACTAAGCCACTTTTTAGCCATTCCCCTAAAACAAAAATATAACGCTAGCGGGGATTGAACTCAGAACTTCTTGTATACAAGTCACATGTTCTAACCAAATGAGCTACTAGGTCTTTTGTTTACAAACCTTAGAACAATGCTAAACATTATTCTTTTCTCATTCCTCTTTTTCATGTTTTGTTGCAATTTTTAATTTAAAGATATCTTTTTCATCCTAAATCAGTTTTCTGCAAACCATAGGTCTAAATTGACTAGAAAATCACCACGAACGCAATGATGCTAATTTCGTGACCGAATTCCTGAAGCTCTTCAAATTTTCCTTTTTATTTCTATTTAATTGTTCGCATGCATCTATTCGCATTTCATGTATTGCTTTTGATTTCTTTTATTAATCTTTTTCCATCATTTCACTGCATGAACTTATCACATGCAATTTTATTATCATTATTTAATTTTTCTCTTAAATATATTTATGTATATAATATATATACATATTTCCACATTTTTAATTTCATTAAAAATGCGGGGTGTTACATTAATGTTTATCATGTCAAATCTGTAATAATTTGTGAACCTATGATATTCTGACACATCTATGACTTGGATCCTAACTTTATCACGTCAGACCTACCTTTGATTATAGATCTAATTTACTATTTAGATCGCCATGTACCTATCATGTTTGTGGTTAAATTGGATCAGTTATTTGGGCATCTAAATTATTATTTAGATCTTAACATGCCTATTATGACATTCCTGCTATGTTGTAACAGTTCTTTCACTAGATCAGTTCTCATATGCCCATCTTTTCGCTATTCCACTATATGTTTATGTCAATTTTGTTAGTATAATCATCTCAGTCATCTTCCATTTATCTTTCCCTTTTATTTTATATAGCCTGGCTACTTTCGCGCTAGGCATGCCGCTGAAATATGCGAACGCGTTAAACGGGGAACGAGAGAAAACAATGAAATTGGGCATAACTTGTAAATGGGGAATTCAGCATAACTTGAATAATGCTAATGTATATGAATTTAGGGGCATGAAACCTATAGCGACATAGGTAAGAATTGATTAATAATGAAATGCCTAGGATTATAGTAACTAGAAACTGTAAGTGCGCCTAGACACGAGGTTAGATTACAATTGTGATGGAAGTCTGCCCGGAACTGCCCGGCATATCCAGCGACCACAAGTGGTGAATCTAATGAGAGGGGTCTAAGTGCACAAATATGAGACGTGGGGTTAAGTAAACTTGTTTGAATAGTGGGTGGGTTAAGTAAATCTGAGGGGGTGGGTAATATTTATATATAGACCGACAAACTTAACCCAAGGGGGTTATGTAATTAAAGAAACCAATAGGTGTACATAACCTAAGGAAATCCTAGTGGTGATACAAGACAAAGGGGAGAGCTTGTTCATCTTGTGTGTGGGACCCATTTCAGTCAGTAACCCATATAACGGTATCGAACGAGTACTCCGTCCTAGGTCGGAGTTGGGGCATGCTTACTGGGTTGATTGTAAGAGATCCAAACATGGAGGATGGTGTGGGCTGCGCAAACTGATCGGGGACATGGGCGACCCATTTCAGTCAGTCTACCATCTTATAGTTGTTGGGATCATCTCATTCTGGTTATACTAGTATTAGTGCAGAGAATAAGGGTAATCGTTAGAGAAGCATATACACTCTATCATGTTTACCTTGACATACCTACCTTTTATGATAATTATCTTTCTTATCCACTTTATATGCCTGTCATGCTACTTTTACTTATTTACTTGATAAAAGTAACTGGACTCGCCAAACTTTGTGTCTGAACATTTTTGTTTGCTCTTCTTTCTTCCATCCCTACCCTCTCCTAGGTTCCCAGGGTGGGAATACTCAAGCTTGACCAGGATTCTACTATCATTTTGCTAGAGCTGCTTTGATGTATGGCTTAGGCTCTTATCTTTGCTACTATGGCTATGTTTTATTTGGGGATTTTGCTTCTTTTATTTTGTACTTTGATGTTTAAAAGCAAGACAGAAGTTTCTATTATGTACTGGGTTTTATGTAATGCAGACATACGATGTTTTAAACCACGAAGCTTTATGATTAATAAATTTAGTATTTATTCCGCTGCTATTTTTATATCTATCTTGTAATGTTTCTGTTTCTGTTTACCTTTAATGCTTCACGAAACTTAATGCTTTCTGTTAATGAGTGACATTAATGGAAATGGGGTGCCACAATGTGTCTCTAGTTGTTTTACAGCTCTTGATGTGTATGACTTGGCACCTTCTTCGGACCCTCCCGATTGCTTATTTGATGTTATGAATGCGGCATCTGGTCCAACGCCTTTGCCTTATTGGCTTCGTAGTGCCAATTTTAGACGGACCCGAAATACTCGATTGTCCTTGTTGGTTGTTGTGGATTTGCGATCGGATCAGTCTCTTCTTCGAGTGCAGCCAGAGCTTGATGCTTTCAGCGTGGCAGCGAAGAGTGGACTTGTGTCTCTGGCATTGTTGCAGGTTCGGCCTTCTTCTTTTTTTAATGTTGTTTTTTCTTGTGCTAGCTCTGCATTGTCATTGTATTTGGTTCGTGTTGTGTTCCATGTTGCTTGCCTTATAAGGCCTGGGTCTATTTTCCATGTCTCATCGGCTGTTTTCCATCTGATCGTTGATGGTTGTATGGTCACTGTTCCTACCCCATGCGAGTTTTCTTTGACTCATGTTAGTTGCTCCTCCATTTTTTTGCGTGAGCTGTTGTGGCTTTGTGTGGTGTTGGATATGACAATTGGGTGTGCTACTTGGGTTTTGTTTACACCTTTTACTTGGGCTCCTCTTATTTCATCGTTGCTTTCTGCTGTTTTGTGGGCCATCTCGGCCTAAGGAGGGTGGGCTTAATCGGCTTCGACTAAGATTGCTTGCCTTAATTGTCTGATCTTGTGGTTCGTTCTGCTGCTTTGTAGCTTCGTTACTGTTTTGCGTAGGCTTTTTGTTGTTCCCTGATTTCTGTTCATGGCTGGTTTTGTCCCTCAGTTTGTCGCCGGTTTAAGTCATAACGAGCCCATTTCCATGTCGTTCACGACTCCAGGTAGTTGGTCTCGATTTGTGGTTAGCTCGGGTTTTTGTTGGTTTCCATGTCAGGAGAATTCAAGTTGGATTCGACGACTGGTTGGTAGTAGCATATAACGTTCCTAATTGCGGAATCCTATATGGGTCATACCAAAGGTTGTCGAATTCGGTCGCATTTCCTCCCTACTTCACGTCGGATCTCATAGTCAGTTCCCCACTCTAGATTGGTTCCTCTATCGGATATCAAACATATCCTTTTTTGCTAGACTGTCCACCCAATGACATCCCGACACTAGTTAAGTCCACATACAGATTGGTGTCGCGACCATGGAGCGACTTTACATTTTCCCATTGTCCCCTTGTTTTTTTCCCATTGTGTCCTTTCCTTTCCCCCGTTTCGGCCATTTCAATGGCTCGTAGCTTCTGACGCTGGGATGTCTTTGATGACTCCCAAGTCCTGTGTGGCACCGGACATCCCGGAGGTGCACCCACCACGCTCTTTGCTTGGGAGACCGTGGGAGGCGCATGAACTCCCCACTCTATTGGCACATGCTCTATAGCAGCATCCAACATATCATTAGTTCTACTTGGTTTACGCTGTATCTTGTTTGATTATGTTTCTTTTTCTATGTTTCATTCTTGTTATGCTTGTGATTTTCGCTAATTTAGGATGGCATCCTTCTTATTCTGAAATGTTCGTGGTATTGGCAATGAGGCTTCACTGGGGAGGCTTAGGAGCATCCTCAAGAAGCACTCTGTTTGCTTAGTCGCACTTCTGGAGCCTTTTGTGGGACCAGACGTGCTCTCTAGCTCTGTCTTTTATCTAGGTTTCAGGGATGCTTTGGCCAACGTATCCAATCAAATCTGGATTATTTGGTCCAAAGCAGTTGTTGTCCGTCCTATTTTCGATTTGGATCAGCTTTTATTTATCGCCTGCTCTTTGCCTCTCTTTCTTCTTATTTCCTGTTCACTGCGGTCTATGCAAAGTGCGATCGGATTGAGAGATTGGTTTTATGGTCGCATATTATCTCGCTTTCAGATTTGGGCTTCGCAGATTCGATGATTGGGGGCGACTTTATTGTCGTCGCCCCCAAAGCTGAGAAGCGGAGTGGTTTCACTATTAACCAGGCTACAGTCGGAGATTTCAACTCCGTTATTGTCAGCTTGGGACTGTATGAGGTCTCCTTCATCGGTTCGACTTTTACTTGGTGTAACAACCAAGAAGGTACAAACCGAATTCTCTCGCGCTTGGATAGAGTCTTTGGATCAGAGGGTTGGTTTAACCTTTTGTTTTCCTTCTCCATATCCTATCTCCATCGGACTTTCTCGGATCATGCTCCGATTATTCTCTGGTGTTCACCCTTGGCTCTGTCTGGCCCCTCTTCCTTCCGATTGCAGAGTATGTGGAGGTCCCGCCACACTTCTCATAGTATGGTGGAAGCTTTGTGGAACTCTCCCTCTTTTTGGTAATCCTTCTGTTATGTTCTCTCAAAAACTAAAACATCTCAAATCTTGACTTAAGGTTTGGAATGTGCAGACTTTCAAGAATATCTTTGACCGTGTTAGGGCTGCTGAGGAATCCCTTATCCTGGCGGAAGCCTCCTTTGATGAGTGCCCTTCACTACACCAGAAATGCAAATTAGGTAGTGCTTTGGGTCGTATCTAATGTGATTAGCCAATGCTCTAGGCCGTATCAAATTTTGGCGTCTTTAAATATTTGATACGACCTTAAGCCGTATCTAACTGTCAAAAAGATACGGCCTTAAGCAATGACTGATTCTAAAAAAGATACGACCTTAATCAATGCCTGATTTTTAAATAGATACAACCTGCTGCACTATCTAATTTATGTATTATATACCTGATTCAGGCTTTATAACCATAGCTAATTTCAAATAGATACGGCCTTAAGTCGTAGCTAGTTTTTTTAAGTACAATTATCTTTATAACCCATGAGAACAACTTTAGTACCATAATAAACCAAGAATGAACAACATTAGGCAACTGCAATACATAACTCTTTGATTTAACCAGTTAACCAAAAAAACATTATACAGCAACATATACACATTACACAACAATCATTTTTCAGCACAACAAAACCACAACATAACTATTATAAAAAAGAAGATAATCTACAATGTACTAATTTAGTTTTTGGATGCTTCAATTTTGATATGTTCACAAGTTTGGTGTTTCCTTTAACCAACAACCGAGTTGCCTTCACTAGCTCTTCCTTGATCATAAATAATACTACAGCAGCAAATACACTATTTACAATTTTTGTGCCCATTCCCTGGTAGAATCCAACAAAGCCTTCATATTGAATCATCTTTGCAATTGCATCGGATGTAAATATAAAGTTGACATACAAAAAAATATATCATCTTTAGCTCTAGAATTATTTCAGAAATTCTCATGATTTTCTATGCTGCAAATGATAGCATTAGAACATAAAAATTCCATAGCTTGTGGAATTATTTGTTCTTTGTTCTTACCTTTGTAATGATGCTTCTTATCAATATCAACTCCTTGCTTCGCTTAAATCCTAGTCTGTAATGAAAGGATAAAAAAAATGCCGTCAAAGTTGAAAGATGATGGTGTTATTAGATCATTCAACTTATTCTCATCCAAATTTATTCATCAGAATAGGATTTACTCCAAAGAAATTTTCAAGTATAGACTGAAAGGATAAAGCTAATACCTTGACAACGTTAATGGGGTATGTTACAAGAGTGGCTCCTAATTTAGAAATGCTCCAAGAAGAAAATATGTACGTGATGTCGAAAATATGTACGTGATGTCAAGACACATTAACACCTTTAGCGTTTGATGTTTGTTCATTCTATAATATAAGTAAACATGAATTTCACAGATGAATATCACATGGTTTGCGATAAAGATTGGAAATAATATCGGCTAGAGGGGAAATTTTACTATTTTAAACTGAAGTAATATTGATTTGCCACAAGCCAGCAATCTCTTGACACGGAAGCTGCTAGCTTTCAAATGCTTATCAAAAACCATCTTGTTGAATGTGTGAAACTATGTATATCAAGTGATTTAAAGCTAGCTTAATGTTACCTCAAGAGCTGTAAAACCATCAACAGATTATGCACCATTTGAAAAAATATAATGTTGCCTTACCACGAATTTTTAGTAATGCTCCATGATCGAAATGTAAAATTTACCAAGTCCAGTATTCCAGATTTTTTCAAATGAGACCCGGAATTTTATTTTTTTATAATTTGTCATTCATTTTAGAACACATTCCTTAAACACTCACACCCTTATTATCACTAACTTTAAATCCAATGCCATCATCAATGTAACAATTCCCTTTAAGTATAGTAATTCTTGGCATATGCATGAAAATTACATGGATGTGTTTCAACAGGCTCTTAATTTTAATTTATTTCTTCTTTGGAAATTAAACGGGGCTAAGGCAGCGTTATCGTAGTGAAGCACCACAGATGATTATCAATAGGTAGAAAAACCACCAAGAGTACCACATATGATTATCACAGCTGTAACTAATATTATAATTAACTATTCAAGTTGCCTGACCAAGACCTAATGTTGTCCGCGTGATTTCCCGTTTCATCCATCTATAGGAAGAACACATTTTAAATATGCATGTATAAGTTGGTCACCAAGATAACTAATTAATTTAAAACTTATTGTCATGAGCAAGTTTGTTAGCTTTTGAACTTTATTCTGTAATCCAGTAACTTGGGTTTTAAGTGCAAATACTTTCTTCGACAAATCTACGTGCGCCCCCATTTGATATTACTCCATTTATAATAAAAACATGTTGTTTAAACTGAGTTAAATAAAATCGGAGACCGGCTAAGTACCGTTTATATGTCTTCAACAAAAAAATTACGAAGGCCAATTTGTAGTCCTCTAATCAATGCATTAACAAGGACAATCTAACTAAACCTAATCTAGAATCTGTTATAAACAGGTTACTAAAAGGATTCAAATAAGAATTGATGAAAGATGACCTTAAATACAGATAACCATCTGAATGGATAGCTCTGAACTAACGGTCACCTCCTCCAGATCTACTTTCTCTCAAATCGAAATCGGATCAATGAAAATCTTCATCCATTCAACGGTGACCTCCTTGATTGTAAATGACGAACGATTTGTAAACATGTGACGAAGAAGCCGATTTGAGAAGGAAATTTTCCGATTATTAAACTTTGTAGAGGACGCAACGATTTAGGAAATGAAGAGGGGACTAAATACTAATGTAAGAGGGAAATAAAGAAAAAAAAAAGGGGAGAGGTGCAAGGAAAATAATAAAAGGAGGGAGAGGCATGCGTTTTAGTATGAAATTTTTACATGTGAACATGTACGAATTTGATGAGTATTACTGCCATATCACATTGAACTAATTAGAAGCATTCAAGATGTAGGGTTATATTTTAGGTGTTAGAGGTGGTGCAGATTGTAAAGGGAAATTTGATATAGCTATGAGCTATAGCAAATTTGATACGACTTATAGCCGCATCAAATCTCTGCATCCTGGTGTGTCAAATTTGTTGTTTTGGTGTAGTGCTTCTTCCGATAACAAGGAGGCTTTGGCGCTTGCCCAACTCGCCTTTTCATTGGAACTTCATATCGAGAATGATTTCCTTTGCAAGAAGGCTAGGATTAGGTGGATCGTTGATGGAGATTCGAACTCCAAATTCTTCCATTCTTCGATTCGTATTCTTCGATTCGTAAGAAGAATGACCTTCTTTCAATTCATCAGATTCTTCGCCTAGACTTTTCACTGGCTCATCCCTGCAGAAGTGAAAGACTATTCTCTCTCACTTCTCGTCCTTCCTTGGCTCTCTCTACGAGTCCTTTGCTGATCTGGCAATGCTAGGATTTATCCTTAGGATAGTCCTCCCGGAGGAAAGTGGTGCTCTGCCCTCACCTACTTCTTTTGAGGAAATCGGGGCTTGCATTTTCGCACTGAGTAAAGATAGTGCAAGCGAGCCCGATGGTTTCAACGGGGTTTTTTCAGAGGTGTCAGGCCGATCATTCATGCAGACTTTTTTCTGGCTATCCGCTTCTTTTTCTCCGGTGGTACTCTTTCCCGAGGTTGGACTTCCACCAATTTAGTTCTCATCCCAAAGAGCCAAAATCCGCGCTCCTATGCGGATTTTCGTGCTATCATCCTATGCAAATTTTATAACAAGGTTATCTCTAAGGTGCTATCTTCTAGACTAGCACCTTTTCTTGACTGCATTATTTCCTCATCTCAAGATGGGTTTGTTAAAGGACGCCTTATTACGAAACAACATTCATTTGGCCCAAGAGCTGATTTCTCGTATAATCATAAGGTCAGGGGTTCTAACGTCATCAAGTTGGACATGGGCAAGGCATAAGATCGTATGTATTGGTTTTTTGTTATTAAAGTTATGAGGGCTTTCGGGTATCCCGATCCCCTTATTAATCATATTTGGAGGCTTATCTCCAACTGCTGGTTCTCCGTTCTGATCAATAGGGATGCCCATGGGTATTTCAAGTCTAGGAGGGGGCTTCATTAAGGAGACCCCCTGTACCCGACTTTGTTCGTCATCGCCGCAGAGGCTTTTATCCATGGTCTGCACTCAGTTATGATAGTGGGTCAGTTTCACCTCTTTGGCACCCCTAGGGGTTGCCCACTCATCTCTTCCATATCGTTTGCTGATGACATTATCCTCTTCACAAATGGTAATCACTCTTCCTTCCATCGGCTCATAGCCTTTATTCATCATTACGAGAGGTGCTATGGCCAACTTGTAAATGCTGATAAGAGCTGATTTGTTCTAGCAAAAGATTTAACTTCGGATAAGTCTTCTTAAATTGTAATCTTCTCGGGTTTCAAGGCCTCGTCTCCTCCCTTTCCTTACCTAGGGGTGGTCCTTTACATAGGGAGGAAATTTAACGCTATCTTTGACCCCCTAACTGACTGGGTAAGGGGTAAGTTTATTCGTTGGAATGTGAATCTCCTTTCTTAGGAAGGCAGGCTGGTGCTTACAAAATCTGTTCTTGAATCTATAGGTTAGCATGTCTTCATTGTTATGACTCTTACTTCTTCCTTTTTCTGCTTTTATCGTTCCTTAGCTGCGTCCTTTTTCTAAGGTAAAAAGGACAATGCTAACCGACACCATTGGATTTCCTGGGACACCATCTGCCGCCCCAGACTTGAGGGAGGTTTGGGCCTCCGAAATCCAAGGGATGTCTGCATTGCTTTCGCTTGTAAGTTTTGGGTTCGGTTTAGAGCAAATAACTCTCTATGGGCATTGTTTGTCCATGCCAATACCACAGGCTCATGGTCTCGGACTACAATGGTACCCCTTCTTATGGTAGTGAGACGTGGAAGCATATGCAATCCATGAAAGCTTTCTCCGACTCTCACGGGGGTGGAGTTGGGTAGGATGGTAACCCGTTCTGTGTTAAGGCAGCTTGGGAGTCTGCACGGTCTCCGGTTCCCATGGACCCTATCTTCTCCTTCATTTGGGTTGAAAGTATGCCTCCCAAAATTTTCCTGTTTATATGGAAAACTCTTCATAATGGGTTATCACTAGACGACAACCTCATGAGGATTTGCATCCCTCTCGTGTCTAAGTGCAGGTGCTGAGGAGCAGGAGATGTGGAATCGAGTGCTCATTTATTCTATCGGGGCAATTCTGCCTCTGCTATCTGGAAATACTATGGGAATTTGGTGGATCTCCATGGTAATGCCTCTTCCCTTATAGAGTTGTTGAGTTTTTGGTGGTCCGGCAAGTCATGGTAAACCCTCTCTTTATCCTCTTTCGTCTAATTCCATGCCTTATCTGTTGGCATCTTTTATGCTCTCAGAATAAGGTGATATTTGTCGAAACTCCTATGGATCCTCCTTCCATTATCCGAAAGATTAGGAATGATGTTTTCCTAGCCTTTGGTGGCAGGCCGTTTAGGGGAGCTATTGGCTCACAGTCAAGAGGCTTGGCTAGGTCTTTCGATGATTCATCCATTTCACTTCATCCCAGTGTCAGGATTGGGTGAATTATCCTTGGTTTGTGTGTTCCTGCGTGTTTGTGTGCGTTCGTGGTTGGTGTATTCATGTGTGGTCCCCTCACCTCCCCTTTTTTTACTTCTCATTTCATGGGTTAGTTGTGAAGGTGCTGGATTCTAGGTTTTGTGTAATGATCTAGAATTTTAACCAATTTAAAATTGGAATTTTGAATTCATGTAACAATCTAGAATTTTAACCAATTTAAAATTGGAATTGTCAATACTTAATTTGAATTTTTGGATATGATATTGATTTCATATGATATGAATTTAGTATAAATATATTGATTTCTATCAAAATACAACAGTATGATTTTGATAAGAAATTATTGTGCTTTTACAAATTCGTATTTGTTAAACTATTTTGTTAATATGATCTTTTATCAGATATAAATATAATTTTATGAATATTAGAACCATTGGAAGTATTTGTGATAAGTGTTGTCTTTGAGTTTCTGTAGCATTTTTGAGTAAAATGCTACATAAAGTAGCTTCTTCCTTATTTTAACAAGTGTCTAGGACACTTGTCTACATGCATGAACCTAAGCATGCATGAGAGACAAATGTCCTATGAGGTGACATGGTGCATGTTAAAGAGTGTTTTATGTAGGACATGAGTCAACATGCATGTTAAGTAAGCTTTAGGACAAGACAAGTGTCCCACGATGTGTAAGCTTCTTACACACTTTGAATTCCTATATAAACCCACACTTACCTTCTCATTTCATTCATTCTCCACTTCTCCTTCTTTCACCTTCCTTCCTTCTTCTTGGCCATGGCTACCTAAGCCACATTTCCCACCTCTTCCTTTCCTAATTCGACCCTAGGCCTCTTACTCCCTCTTCTCCCTCCTTCTTCTCCAATTTCACTCCGTCACCACCACCACCTTGCCAAAGTACACCCTCCTCCTCCTTCTCTTATTAAAAAATAGATTAATATATTATATTATATATTTTTTGGCAAAGAAGACGATGCGCCGAAATACAGTCCGACGGTTCGTTCGCAGTAAACTAGGCTTGCTTACCATGAAGAATGGGAAAGCTATATTGGTGAGAACTCTTTAAACTTCTACACTAGTTTATTATACACAAATTAGTGAAGAATTAGTTATAATTTGGATAGTTAACTATTGTAATCAGTTTGAACCGATTACGGATGTTAATGGTTGATGGTTGTTGTAATGGATGATGGTTGCGTAGTTTAGAACACACACACACACACACACACTATTAAGCATTAGTGTTATAACGCTTACGCATAATTTTATTTATTTAATAACGTTTATGATGGCTGGAATGGATGTTTATAATGGTTTTTGATATTGTTTCTCACACACTTTTACACGATAATTATGGTATTGCATTGGTGATCATAAAATCTCCTTCGTAATTGGAAGCAATATTATTATTGAAAACTGGAGTTTGAAATTTATTTTCAAATTTGAGATTTGAAATATTTTGAAAATGGAATAGAAATGTTACAAATAGTCTTCATAAAAAAAGGAACGTCTTGTTAAACGGGTTTTTGACGATAAAACAAGGTTTTGTCGTAAATCAATGAAAACGGTTTCGTTTTGAAAAGGTGAAGTTTGGTTTTTCTATCTAAAAACATATCTAGTAAATGGTTTATATAAGTATATAATGGTTTTCTAAAGTATTTTAAAGCAGTTTGGAATACATTTTTATATGAGATTATATTACGATCAAAAAAGAGTTTGTCGCATAGCGGCAGTTCACGTATTTTAATTGCAAACTTTAAACGCTTATAACTTTTGAAATTTAAATCGAAAAAAAAATTGATTTCTATTAGCAAGGGCTTTGATATGAGTGAAAGCAGATTTTAATTTCGACTTATAATTTTCAAGTTATGTTTAAAACCGTTTTGAAAAAGAACGTTGTAAGTGCAGTTTGCCAACCATAACTGTAAACAACTATTTTAAATATTTTAAAAATATGGATTTTTTTGTAAAATCATTATAAGATATTTTAAATTGTTTTGAATTGGAAATTTTAAGTTTTGGCTAAGATAAACAATATTTTAATAAACTAGTTAAGATAACTGTTTTGTAACACTTTTGAAACGCTATTGTAAAACTTCTTTTGGAAACAATATATTTTGAAAGTTGTAACTCGTAAATTGTTTTCTGAATTATAAGTAATCATTTTTAAATGATTTTTGAAGTGTTTTCAAAGGTTTAAAAGTATCAAAAATATTTTATATGGAATTTAAAATGATTTATTTAAATTAAAACGGGTTTTCCAATTTTAAATAATTGGATATGGTCGGAGATAAATCTTCGGATGTTTGATATTAATTATGTAGATGATGACTCTTATTATTCAAGGAATTAGAAGGTAGTTTACCGTTATTCTGCTTATAGTATGAGCTGGATACAAAGATTAGTATTGAGGATAAGTTGATGGTGTTTCTATCCAGATCCAACAACAAAGGGTTTGATAAATTTTTGAATTAAGATAAGGATTTCCCGATTTGATTAAGACAAATTGGATAAAAATAAACTTTAGATATTTGATATGAAATTCCGTGGTGTAGATGTATACTGTTTGAAAAATATTATTATCGTTATTCTTCTTATAATATTCGTTGATTATGATAATTGATATTGAATATAAGTAGATACAATTTCTGTGTAACTTATGTTCAATATCAATTGATTTGGGTTTTGTCATGAATGGTATCTTCAATTATATCATTCTTGAAACCGATAAGATTGAGTTGTGGAAATTCATATTGTAATTTGGGGATTTAATCAAATCTTTGACTTGAGGAAATTAAAAGTAAGGAATCGGGAAGGAAGTGTAATCTTTTAATTAAGATTAAAGAGTTGAATGTTGGGAAATTGTTTTAATTGGAAACTATGGTTGAAATATGGATTAAAGATTTTCAAAAGAAATTGGATTTGGATAACGAATTATCGAACAAAAAGTTAGTTGAGGTTTTGAGGCTAGATTATTTTTTATTTAAAGGATGTGTTTTAAAGGAGAAAAGGTAAAATATGGATTTTGTTAAAGATAATTTGAGAATGAGTTTAAAGGACGTTTAATTTAACAAATCCAAGATGGAAGGAGATTTGATTGAAAGCCTGTGTGTTCCATAATTGTGTTTTAAAATTTGTGCTTATTATTTGGAAAGACCGGGATCAGATTTGTGTCTGAAAACCATTCCAAGGAATAATACGACGTTGTGGAGTATTTGAAGACATGGAAGACATGGAAGACGGTATTGAAGATCGGGACCCTTCATATCGTGAGGACGATTTGCTGAATGTCTCAAATAGGTAGCTCCTATTTGCAGATGGATTTTATATCAGTTAAGTGGCAAGAAGCCAAACGTATGTGAAGTTTTTCATCCAGACCCAAAATGGACATGTATGGATTATGTATCTAACATTGTAGTTGATTGCATAGCACTGATTTATGTTAAATATATATCTACTTGGTGGTAGAGAATTTATTCTCTAAGCTTAACACCCTTCTCTAAGATGTATGAACTTAGAGGTTATATATTGATGGAAATCAGTGATGCATTTTGAATGGAAAATGTAGCATACTTAATTTATTTGATGAGCTATGGATGATTAAAGCATGGATTATTTAAGCGTAGCTTTTTGTATATCGTGACCTTGGCAAGCCTCACACCCCGATAAATGGCCAAAATTGATAGAATTGCAGTAGGGATATGGGGTGTTGTCTCCTTCAAGATAAAAGGTGTACCATGGTATGGAGCCTAGGTATTAACCTATGTGGAAAAACAACTACTTTTGTGGTTGTTCTTGGCGTGCGCTTGGAAAGGTCAGTAACAACCGGGAGATGACATACTTAGGCTTTGTCAAAGTTACCTAGTTACAAAGGTAACCTGGCCTTGTGTTAGCATGAGGAGCATCACTGTTGATCCTCGAACATCCCTCTAGAGGTGTTCAAAATTCGGTTCCGTAAGGAAGTTCCGTTGCCTGGTCATTGTTGGAAAGCCAATCTCCATTACGAGCCCGTATGTAATAACCCGAAATTTTGTCTATAAGAATTAATTATTAAAATTTCAAAAGTAGGTATTTCTGCAAACGATGGAATTTGACCATGAAACTTTAACTAATGCTTTCGTCTCAGAATTAGGTCAACTTTCATGTTTGGATTGTCGCAAACGGAGCCTGTACGAAAAAGTACGGACGAAATACGATAATGGGCGAAAAATAAATAAATCAGAATTTATATATATTATATACCATCTTTAACTAGCCTTACTGACGACCCAAGCAGTCGACCCACTGGGCGTTAGAACACCCACTGATGGCTAGGGTTAAGAGGGTTAAGTTATAATGTATTATTAACGAATGGACGAATATGAGCTAAATTGAATCTAACGATTCAAGGCCAATTCCACTACTATAAATAAAGGGCTAAGGCCTCATTCTTTTCCATACAGATCTGTAGCAGCAGCGGAGCTCCACTATTTCCCTCTCTCTTCAAACCTAATTTCTAAATTAAAAACATATTCATATACAACAAATCATATAGAATTGAGTGGATTATCAGATCCAATGGAAAAAAACGTAAACTGACGCTCCAAATCAGATTCTCACCTCTCTTTGTATTTTCTTACATAACTACAAATCTGAAAATATCCCCTTTTCAGATAAATTGTAGATTTAAAATAATTTTGGAATTGTAGGCCAAAAGGTTATTCAAACTTCGGATTTGGATGCTTTCAAGTGAGCGGAAAATTTATATACAAAGTTATAATACCATGTTTATCTCGTTTATACTAGATATTAAGTATATGCCTATTTTTCATCAGATTTGTTCATAATATTGTTGTAATTGAATTGACACATATCAGGTCTGGCTGTAAGCATTGTTAAAATTTGTAAATTGTGAATTGTGGTTAAGCATAATATTAATTATAAGATTCCTAAATTTGTTTACACATATTTCCCACAAATTATGTGTAAATTTATTGTGGTTGTTGCAAAACACTAAAAATCTGGAAATCTATCCCATTGAACACCATTTAAATGTATCATATTGCAAATCTCTAGTTCATTGTTAAAAGATAAATTATGTGAATTTGGATAGAAAGATACATTGGTGAATTATGTGATTGTAATTTTAAAAAGAAACATGCTTGTTTGTATTCAATATTGTTAGGTTCTGACTTGATTATTATAAATATGTCATTTTCCTCTTTTTGAACAGAAAGATGTTATTTTGCATTCACAAGAGATATGACAAAAAGATTGAAAAAGGAAAACGTGGTGCAAACGTACATATAAAAATAAATATACATAAGATGGAAAAAGGAAAAAGTGGCGCAAACATACATATAAATATAAATATACATATTTGTGCGTAGTTTGCATCAACTATTCTAAAAATATATAAACATATATATTTCTTATGAATTTGAAATATGTCTAATCAGGCATGATTTATAATAATTATAGCTAATGGTCTTTTTGTCAGATTTGGAACCTTTTGGCAAGATTAAATGAAAAAGGGAATGTTTGGTTATTGATTTAAACCAAATTATTAAATTAATTAAAATGATAATAAAGAAAGTAACTATGTTAACCACATGAAAATATAAAAATAAATATATACATTATCCATCCAAATCTACGTAAAACAGTAAAATATAGATTGTATTGAATGTTGGAATGTTTGAATGATATTCAATTATGGAATTATATATGAAAATAAGATCCATATTGAATTAATATATTTGTGGTGACCATTGTAGCAATTAATATAATTAATTGCCATAAATTGGGCCATAAATTAATAAATAACATTTGTAACCGACGTTGATTGGGGAAAAGTTAATATAATGGGATAATGGTTACAATTCCTAAATTGATTAGGATAAATGTTGTAAACCCCAATTAGGGAATTTTAATTATAACCTCATTTAGACACGAGGTTAAGCTCAACTTGTGGTAGAAGTCTGCTCAGAACTGTCTGGCAAATTCAGCATCCATAGGTAGTCAGCTTAATGCGAGGGGTCTAATGCGTAAATATAAGTGTACTAAGGCACAAGATTAAGTCCAACTTGTAGTAGAAGTCTACCCGGAACCGACTGGTAAATCCAACACCCACAAGTGATCAACTTAATGTAAGAGGTCTGGTGCACAAATATATATATATATATATATATATAACAGGCAACAAATACATTACTAAATAAGAATAATACTTGTCTGTTGGGGTACAACAAATAGATACTTCGAGATTGATAAAATAAGGATGTGTATGTAAATGGTTGCCTTAGGAAAATATGATTGTTATGGTCATAAATAGTAATAAATTTATGGATAAAAGTAAATGGTATAAAAAAGGGATTAATGAGTATTGATTGTTATTTAAATACTAAGTCCAATTAGGAAGTAATTAAATAAATATCCTAGGGTAAGGAGGATATGATTTTCCTTATTTACAACTAGTAAAAATAGAACTTATAATTAAAAGTTAGAATTGGACTCAGTAGGATAGTGATGTGAAGCTTTATTAACCATGGAAAATCATTACGATAATTAATCGTGTACGTATAGTATTTTTGTAAAAAGGAACTAGATGGGAATGACTTAATAACGTAGCCCACTTTATTACAATAGGGAAAGGTATTAAAGGCAAATGGGGTACAAACCTGATAATCTTCGCGTATAGTCCGCTTCCTTGGGTCCTAAGTGGCTTGGGTTAAAGAGTCCACCTGGGAGTAGGTCTTTTAGTTTAGGGGTATAAAATGGCATGTGTGTAGGGCCTACCCAAACCTAGAAACTAGTATGTCAAATATGACTATCTATCCTACGGGAAGTAATAAACGACTAAGGAGATTATGCAATATAATCAGTGTTAACCACGCTGTGAAATGCGGTTTAAAGATAATGTGTTAAATTGCATGTTCGATAAATTAGTCGTGTTTACAATACCATAGATCAGACGTATTTTTATATAATTGATCGACGTCGATTAACCGTTTGGTCGGCACATTTTAGCAGTGGATCGGTTCTATAAATAACATGCAAATAATGGTTTGGAAATTCTACTGCCAGTGGGCCATTTACACTTAATACAACGTATGGATTGTGTGTTTGGGATACTTAGAATGCCATGTCAGCATGTGTCTTCAAATCATAGAATTTGCCAAGTAGGGGTTAGACGCATGTGCAAGTATTAGATCCAACGTATTACATGGCTTGGCATAAGTCCATTTCATGGGTCATGTTAGCTAGAAACATACAAGAATATGAGCTATGCTTTCAGATCGTTCAGGAGTTTTGACACGCACAAGTCAGTTAAGTAAACGTATAGGTTTGACTACACTTAATTATAAGAGACAACATGGCACTAAATTATGTAAAAAACTGGCATAACTGTTTCATGACAAATAAATATGCAGGAAGCTAAAACATGGACCAGATCATGAATAAACATATATAGTAAATAATGGTTTGGTACTTGGCAATTTATATTTAACATACACGACAAAGATGGGACTGATGAACTTAGTATATGAGTTGTTTGATGTATATATTAGATTAATCGGTCCATATCATACACGCGTGAAACTTGCATGCGAACTGCAAAAGAACCGGAAATTATATGAAATATATGGGTCATATTATCCACGTAATGAATGGTTTAGCTGCATCCATATTCCCTATTACAGCACACGTGGCAGGCGTATTGAATAAGTCAGCGTGGAGTTCCAAAAATCAGGCTGTTAATGAAGTGTGGCTTAAGTCGTTAACACTGAATTATGATAGATTGTTGTAAGGTACAGTCAGACCGTTCGTTACATCAAGTCGTAAAAACCAAGTGGCCAGGTTATGGATCCCTTCAGCATGCTAAGTCGTTCATGCATCTCAGCCCGCTCAACGATCTAAGCAATGAAACAGGTCGTTACTTGTCTTAAGACGTTACATATATTACACGCCAACACGTAGAATGGATCTTTATGGCTAAGTGAGGCAACGTGATTATTTGGTACAACAAGGTCGGTTCACTTATGAAGAGAGGATGAGTTATTCATAACGTAGGGTACAAATGAAGACGTGGGCCATTCTTATGATTTAAAGCTAGATCGTTATTATAAGTAAAGGAGTATGCTGACGTAAATCATTCTGGAAAAGCCACATAAGGTGAAATATGTGTACACTGTTCATTTCATCATAAAAGAAAAGTCAGGTCGGTTATGGTATACATACGTTAGTGCCTATTTATGGCTTGCGCCAGCAATACATATACAAATGCATAAAAGATAGTTGCACGTGAAGCCAGCTATTGCCAAGTTGTAAAGCATCAAGAGCGGCTCATCATTGCTATATCATCCACATATAAATGAAGGCAGATCACTCAAAATATAAGATGGGTCGTCTCTACTTTTAGATCGTAAATGATGGAACGTGGAAATAGGTTGTGGTAAAAGCACGTCGTCTTCTAGAACAATCAGGTCGTTCGCTCATTTATAGTACTACACCCATATAATTACAGCTTTTCCACTCCCTCCAAACTACACCTATAGATACCCCACTTTTCCTTCATTCAAGGGACTGATTTTGGACCTTAGAGGGCTGTCCAATTCATTTTTCCACCACTCTAAACTTCTCCATATTCCACTAATGGCTTCTCGAGCTTAATCCATCCTTCCCCGATGGCAAATCGATCAAGTCTTCTTCAAACTCCATTAGAAATCTCTCAAGCTCAATTCAGACTTCTCCAACCACTATTAATTCTCTCTCAAGCCTAGATCTAACACAAATTCATCATGGAACCAATAAAGATCATCTAAGTGTTTAAGTGGTTGAAGACCAACACAACAACTGCCACAATTCAAGTGATCTCGTCCATCTCTTCATGAATTCAAGTGATCTCGTCCATCTCTTCGTGAATTCAAGTGAAATCTAGAGCAAAAAGAGAGGAAAAAGAGAGAAATGTCATAAATGAGTGAAAAGAATGAAATGATGTATTTTATAAATTCTATTATGATAATGAAAATAGCTCCTATAGCGGACATAGGCCAATTTTAGGCCGAACCACTCTGAAATTTCTGTGTCTTTACTTGCTTTTATATTTTGTGGCTCCATATTTTCAAATCCTACTTTTGTGAAGTGTTACACAAACACCTTGGGGTGTTGTGATCAATTTTTGATTTCAACATTCTTGGCACCCACCGTGGGGCTACGTTCACATTCTCAAGTTCTAGTGCTTTGTGGTTGTATTAAAGTGCGACGCCCGCTTCTACAGTAGATTCTCCAAATCTATGACCGGGCCAATTGATGAATTCTCTTCAAAATTTAGAAATTTGTCTGAGATAATGCTGCCAACTAGTAAAACCATGATTGCTACAGGCTCAGGAAATGCAACAGATGATCTTGCCACTCCGCATACTAATTTTGAAGTTGGCCAATCTTCTAGGGCAGGAATTGACGTAACAAAAGATGAGCTAAATGAAACCGTTACCGGTATAACTCAGCAAATGGATATCTCTAATAAAGCCGTGATGGATAGAATAGAAGCTTTTCTCGCCATCAAACTTATACGGCAAAGGCAAACGTCAATGTACACTCTGCAGATAATGCCAACTCTTCCTCTTCAATCCCCAACCATGATCGTTCAGCTTAAGAGATCGATGAGTCGGATAATGGCGAGAGTGAAAAATCTAAACCATTCCGCAGGAGGAGCTTATCGAACCGTGGTTGGTCCCACAAATGGGGCACCTCCTATAGAAGGAGGCATAGGGCCCTGGATCTGGAATCGAGATCGCTCGCTCAAACGAACATCCAACAAAGGTAACGGCGCCCGCCCCATGAGTCAACACAATAAAGAAGAGCGGCTTTCGGATATGGTAAGGAAGATCATGCAAGAGAACATGGAAGGAAGTGATGATGAGAAAGAATGGGAATTCTCCCCTAGTAAGACTCCTCTCACCGATAGAATTCGTAAGGCCAAGTTCCCAAAGAAGTTTGCTCCACCAACGATTTTAGCTTATGGTGGAACTGGTGATCCTAATTTGTTATTATACAAATACGATCAACACATGGATGGTGCACGAGCCACCGATGAAATCAAATGCTTATACTTTCCTACCTATCTCGAAGGAGTGGCATCACTCTGGTTCACCAGGTTGCCATCAAAATCTGTAGATAACTTTTCTGTCTTAGCAAAGAAATTCTAGGATCAGTTTAGGATGCAGACCACTAAAGTCAGAGACGTGATGCCACTCAATGACTTTAAACAAAGAATGGGAGAATCGGTAAAAACCTTTCTAACTCGATTTAACGCTGCTACAACAGAGTTGGCAAATCCTGAACCTTGATTAGTCCTTATGGCACTGAAACGGGCTATAATCAAAAAGTCAAAGTTCGAGAGGTGGATCAAGATGAAGAAGCCAAGTACCTTGGAGAGATTCTATAAAAAAGCAGAGGAGTTCATCAGTGTTGAGGATGATACTTCCTTCATTTCAGATGTTGCTAAAAGCAGTGTCGTGGAAGATAAGAAAAGTAATGATACTCAAAGTGATGAGAAAAATGCCAGAGGTCTGAAAAGGAAAATTGAGGACAACGTAGAAGCAGAGAATGATAACAAACGATTCTGCTTTATCAAGTCTGACGAGTTAACTCCTCTAAATGATACACCGAAAAACAACTTCCTTTCCATCAAGGATGCTGGATGTTATCAAGCTCCATGTCCAATCAGAGTAAACAATAAGGCAACTAATTCTGGAATGTTATGTTGCTACCACAACCAGCCTAGTCACGATATTAATGAATGCAGATACTTAGAGACCCTGATTGAGAAACTAATTAGGAAAAATAAGCCGCAACAGTATGTGAAATAGGCCACCAATTGTAACACCCCGAATTTTCTATTAACACTAAAGTTGCTAAAATAATAATAAGTGTGTAGAAGAGGGGATGTATCTAATATGAATATAAAAATATTAATAAATATGTAAGAGAGGGGATGTATCTAATATGAATATAAAGATATTAATAAGTATGTAAGAGAGGGGATGTATCTAATATGTACATTGTAGAAAATATATATATATTTATGACATGAATAGAAGTTTATTAATATGCTGAGTGTTTGCTGAGTCACTTCTGACTCATTGCTGAGTCAACAAGATAAACCCCATCTTGTCTGGACGACTGCGGTTATTTCTAGGTTAAATCTAATGGCCTAAACGCATTCTAAAATCTATAAATAAGTGGGTAGAACCTAGACCTAAATCACTTGTAAAATTAGAGAAGCTACCGTCATGCTGCTGCCATGGAGTTCAGCATAGCCGTCACAAACTAAGAAGAGGAAGCCTAATCTACTACAACTAAATTCTTCTCAACAAAACAAATCAAACCAAAGAACTCTCTCTCTAATTCTCTTCTTTTGTTGGTGAGTATGATGATTCTCACAAGACTATTACAAACTAATTTGACTCAGTTATGAATGGATCACAAGAAAGTGATGTGATTTGTAATTGTAAATTCTATATATTGTGGATCTCTTATTATGTTATTATGTTGTCGTATGATGTAAATTATATATGTTATGTCATGCTATGTTGTAAATTCTCTTATGCTATGTCGTGCTATGTTGAGAATCATGTCAAGCTATGTTATACTATCATACTATGCCATGTTATAAATCATGCTATATTATGTTGAAAAATCATGATGTTGTTGGATCATGCTTAAAGTTATGTTTTTTTTTCTTAATTTAAATGGATCTTGTTTATGGGAATTTGCCTATTAGGTTAGGTGTACCCATAAACTTGAAACTATAATTAAATAAAACTTGATTATGCGAATTTGCCTATTGAGTTAGGTGTACCCATATAAAACCATGTTGTTAGAAAATTAGATGATGCTGATTCACACATGTTCATATGTAAGTTTATGAAAATTGATTGAGATTATATTAGGTGAATTTTGAACAAGTTGACACCTTTAGGTCCATGACATGTATAATCTATGCAAGTTGGACATATGCAAGTTTCACCCCTTATTATGATTCATTTGGTCACATATACATGTTGTTATTATGATAATCTCTTTTATGCTATGAGTTAGGCTATTCGAGTCTAACATATATTTTGCGAATAAACGTTCAAACGTGGGGTAGGGGTAATATTAGGAATTAATAAATTGGGTGCAATTTTGTAAGATTTTGCATACCATGAATGGATGTCCATAATTGAGTCAATTATGGACATTGTTAAAAATTTGAAGTAATTAATAATTCAAGTAGGGAATTATTAAAAATGGGGGAAAGTGGATTATTATTAATAATCAATGCTTAGGACACGAGGTTGGACCCGTTTGTGATGTAAACCTGCCCGGACCCGCCCGGCAAATCCAGTAGTCACAAATGTCGGCCCAATGTGAGAGGTCCTAGGCCCAAACTAAAGCATAACAGTTGTAAAGACACGAGGTTAGACTCTTTTATGGTGTAAGACTGCCCGGACCCGCCCGGCAAATCCAGCTGCCATAAATGCCAGTCTAATGTGAGAGGTCTTTATGAGGTTATGGCCTTAATGAACTAAGAAATACTTAACCAGATAATCATGTAAGGTGGGACATGGGGGTTAAGTAGGTGCCTTGGGTGGCATGAGGAATCTGGTGGTTGCCTTTAGAGGCATTTGAAATACGATTAGACTTAACCAAACACACATGTAAATGAACATGACTAAGTGGGTTAAGTGGGATGGACTAATGGGGACAAGCTTAGGTGGAATGCTTGTGGTAAATAGTGGGGGCCCATTTCAACCAGTATCCCAAAACGTATCTTTGTGGGCTCGACCCAAGTCGAGGACGGGACACGCATACTGGGTTTGACTATAAGAGGCCAAAACAGGGAGCGGTGGCAACGCAAGTCCAACGGGTTTCATATGCGTGTGTGGACCCGGGCTGGTAGGTAAGACGTTGTTGCATCGTGTAGGTATAAGCCGTGCATGTCCGTTGTATCAGGTTGCCACTTTAGGGGAGTGATACACCCCACTGTGGGGCCAGCACGGGTATCTACGAGTTAGGGAGCCGATCGAATAATGGGAAGTAGGGTACACCTAGTGGAGATAGGGGCAGGCGGCACCTATGTAGTCAGCTAGGGGTACGTAAAGCCATTGGGAAAGTTTCTAAGTGAAGCTAAGTGGGATGAATCTTTAGGGTGACTGGTGTGGTGCAGTATAGTGTTTATCCTTTAGTATTTAGGAGCGCCTATAACGTTGCCTTTAGCGATTGTCTATGTCCTTAATCTGCTCTTCATAGACATTTTCTTGTTTTCCAGCTTATGCCTTAGTCCAGTTATTTTGGTAATAGTATTGTAGAATTATCATATTCACCAGACTTTATGTCTGACCCCCTCTTTTCCATCCTTTTTCTCCCTTCAGGTCCGCAGGTTGGGCCAAGTTCTAGTGGAGTCTAGTTGGATCGCTTATCTTCTGGAAAGCTTGGACTGCTGAAGTAAAGTCCAGCTTGTTATCTTTCTTTTTAATGGCTATTCATGTAATGGGATTATGTACTTGTTTTATCAAGATAGATATTGTACTTGACATTGAATATTGTGTTATGATGTAATCAAACATGTTTTGACTTCTGCTATAATGAAATAAAGTTTTTGAATTTCCAAGTACTATTTTATATCTGTCTTGTTGTAATTTTACTGTTCTATATTCACTTAAAACCTCCATGGAAGTTAATGCATTCCCTTTGTGAGTGACATTAATGGACGTGGGGTGTTACACGTGGTATCAGAGCTTAAGGTTACCAGAACAGATAAAATTTTTAGAAAACTATTTTTTCTAAAGTATTTTTGAAAGAAGTGTTTTCAAAAATATGTTTTAATGAGTAAATTTAAGAAGAAAGTTTTTATGAAAAACATAATCCCGAATAGCCATATCTTTATCTTTCGAGTCCTCTATTTTGAATCTTTCCTTTTTCGTTTCAGCATGGCTGAAGATCTCAACATTCCAGAGGGTGTTCATATACCCGGTTGGTTTCGTCAATATCTTGAGGCCAGGGCCACCGCGGGTCCAGCAAATCCTCCTCCTCCTCCTCGTGTTGACACTTTTGCAAAGACGTGCAAGGAGTTTAAGGCTATGGGTGGAAAGACTTTTCAAGGGTCAGAGACGTTCGTGGAGGCCAGAGATTGGCTTAAGGAGACTGAGGAATTACTTGATATCTTTGAAGTGGAGGACGAAAGGAAAGTCCGTTTAGCAGCTTGGTTAATGAAGGGAGAAGCCTCGTTTTGGTGGGAGGTCACTAACGGGGAACGTCCAGTTGATTCATGGGCGGATTTCAGACGAAGGTTTGAGGCAAAGTTTCTTTCAAGGGCAGAGGAGAACTTAAATATGGAAAAATTCCTGGCACTAAAGCAAGGGAGCTCATCAGTAAAGGAATATGTCAATAAATTTAATCAGTTAGCAAGGTTTGGCTTGGAGTTGGTGAACACGCCAGAGAAGAAAGCTTTGAGGTTCGTTAGAGGCTTGAATGAACCGTTGCAAGGGTTGGCTATGACCCACATCCCTATGGGAGCCACCTTTGAAAAGCTAGTAGAAATGGCACTTATGCATGAGGATAAGGCAGTTGAAAAGAAAGGGGATCAGAAGAAACCCCAACAGCAAAATAAGAAGGGTGGTAAAAACAATAATGGCAAAGGGAAGAAGAAATGCTTCAATTGTGGGACGCCTGGCCATCTCAGCAAAGTTTGTAGAAAGAAAAAGAAGACTGGTTGTTTTCATTGTGGAGATGTGGGACATTTAGTGAAGGACTGTCCAAAGAAGGGGCAGAGGGCAGGGTCTACCTCGGGAGGACAGGTGCAGGCTCTTATGGCACCAGGGCAGGCAAGGGGGTAAGTTCAGGCTATTGCGGCCCCACCGCTGCAAGAAAGAGGTAGAACAATTTCTGTTGAAAGCTTAGTTTTTCTGTTTGATCATCCTGTCCGTACCTTATTCGATTCTGGCGCATCTCATTCGTTTATCTCTGCATCATTAGTTGAATCACTGCACTTGAACACCAGTTTAGTAGAGGATCCCTTGGTCGTTTCAAATCCAATTGGGGGTTCGGCTCATTTGACCATGATATGTTTGGATTTGAAAATCTCTATACTTAGCGTTGAATTTAGATGTGATGCCCTTTGGTTTGACAAACGCCCCTGCATATTTTGTTGATTTGATGAGTAGGGTGTTTAGGGAATACCTTAACAAATTCGTGGTAGT
The DNA here is from genome assembly GCA_030737875.1 of Allium sativum. NCBI lineage: Eukaryota > Viridiplantae > Streptophyta > Magnoliopsida > Asparagales > Amaryllidaceae > Allium > Allium sativum. Next base: position 772,402,723 of record CM060926.1, read on the forward strand.
CTTTGTGGATGACATCTTAGTCTTTTCTAAGAATAAAGAAGAGCACTCCCTACATCTTAGGGAAGTGTTGGAAACCCTTCGAGCGCATAACCTTAAGGCAAAATTTTCTAAGTGTCACTTCTGGAGGAAGGAAGTACGGTTCTTAGGGCACGTGGTTTCCAAAGAAGGGATAGCAGTGGATCCCGCAAAGGTGGTGGCCATCCAAGATTGGAAGGTCCCTAAAAATGCAACCGAAGTAAGAAGTTTCTTGGGGTTGGCTGGCTATTATAGGAAGTTTATCAAAGACTTCGCAAAAATATCAGCTCCATTAACACGGTTAACGAAGAAGAACCTGGTTTTTACGTGGGACAAAGATTGCGATGATGCGTTCCAACGTTTAAAGAGAGCCTTAACTTCAGCCCCAGTCTTAGTGCAGCCAGACGGGAATAAACCGTTTACCATCTATACTGATGCTTGTGGGACGGGACTTGGCGCGGTCCTCATGCAAGAGGGAAGAGTAATAGCCTATGGTGGAAGGCAGTTGAGGGTTCATGAAAAGAATTACCCCACGCATGACTTAGAGCTAGCCGCAATTGTTTTCGCGCTTAAGTCTTGGCGTCACTATCTTCTTGGTGAGAAATTCGAACTGTTCACTGACCACAAATCATTAAAATACTTATTCTCTCAGAAGGATTTGAATTTAAGGCAGCAACGGTGGATGGAATTCTTAGCCTCCTACGATTTTGAAATAGCATATACCCTGGGCAAGGGTAACGTGGTGGCAGACGCCTTAAGTAGGAAAAGGTTGTCCTTGAGTCCGTTGTTTGTTGAACGACAAAGCTTAGAATTCATCTCTATGTTTGACTTTAGACCCTCCGTTGACTTAGTACCCGGTCTGTTAGCATCCTTGGAGGTTAGACCTACACTTCTAGGACAGGTTGGTGAGGCACAGCGAGACGACCCACAGTTGGTTGAGATAGTAGAAAAGCTCAAAGGGGGGGAGTCGTCAAGCCATCTTCGTAGGTATACCCTAGACGATAAGGGTTGGTTACGAAGGGATAATAGACTTTGTGTACCACAAGACGAAGACTTAAGGAAGGCCATTCTTGATGATGCTCATCGCTCAAAAATGACCATTCATCCCGGCGGGGATAAGATGTACAAAGATATGAAGCGGGTTTTCTTTTGGGCCGGTATGAAAAAGGATGTGGCCGAGTACGTCGCTAGATGCTTGGTGTGCCAACGAGTTAAAGCAGAACAAAAGAAACCCGGTGGGTTGCTTCACCCATTAGAAGTTCCACTATGGAAATGGGAAAGCATCTCAATGGATTTTGTGGATGGATTACCAAGATCAAGGAAGGGTAACACGGGGATTTGGGTTATAGTAGATAGACTTACTAAAAGCGCCCATTTTATTCCCGTGAAAAGTAAGAGGACTGCTCCGTGGTTGGCTTCTGTATACATTAAGGAGATAGTTCGTTTGCACGGTATTCCTTCTAGTATAGTAAGCGACCGTGACCCCATCTTTACTAGCGAATTTTGGAAGAGTTTACAAGAGGCGGTAGGGACTCAGCTATGTTTGAGCACCGCTTATCATCCTCAGACAGACGGCCAGACCGAGAGGGTGAATCGCATTCTAGAGGATCTTTTAAGGCTTTGTATCCTAGACTTTGGGGGTACATGGGAAGAGCACCTTCCGTTAGTAGAATTCGCATATAATAATAGCTTTCAGTCTAGTATTGGCATGGCACCTTTCGAAGCTCTTTATGGAAAGCCTTGTCGTTCGCCTACATGTTGGTGGGAATCTACCGATAAAATCCTACTTGGGCCCGATATGGTTAGGGAAACCTCGGAGAAGATTGAGTTGATTCGAAGGAGGATGAAAGCAGCACAAGTGTAACAACCCGTAAAATCTGGGCCAGTTTAAAATTTTTATTTTGGCAATTTTAGCGAATTTTGATATTTAAAATAGATTATTTTAAATAATATCGACGAGAAAATTATATTGAATATAATTCGAACGTATATATTATACGCGTCGTCGTTAGAATATAAATATTTATAAATAATTATAAATAGAATTGAAAATGGCGCGGTAGTTCGATAATTCGATTTCAAACTTCAATTGAACGTACCGGGTGCAAAACAATCCGGATTTTAGTGAAACCAAAAATAATGGGATCTAATTGTGAATATCTTTCCAACGAATCCGAAAAATCAAGATTTCATATCGGGAATCAAAAGATATGTCCAGTTGAAAATTCTGAATAGTCGCTATGGAATTCAGGCCCTTAAAAATGGACATTTTTGCAAATGACCTCGGATTTCGACGAAACCAGTTTTGTTGGATCCGCAGTGTCAAGTTATTGCTAGATTCCAAATTTCATAATTTTTCGAATCAATATGTGAGCGTGGCAAAGGAAAACGCGTTTGACCAGTTTCAGTTGATTTTAATCGACTGGAAATTGGCCATTTTTCTAACGGTCTCAGAATTCGATGAAACTAGTTTTGTTAGGACCGTATCGTCAATACGAAGCTAGAAAATATTTTTCTGGAATTTTTCTAGTTAGTATGTGACCCCGGTAATTTGAAATGTACGTTTAAAATTCAATATAGTGATTTAAATGTTAATTCAACGGAAACTGATTGTAACAGCCGAATCAGCTTGCGATACATATCCCATTGTGTTCGGAATGGGGGTAAAACGCTATGGGCGACAGGCAGTGGGCCTCGTTTCGAGGTCATATGTGAAAGTCAACTTTTAGAAAATAAATAATATAAAATAAATAAATAAAAATAATAAATAATAATATTATTCTTCCCTCCCCTTATTTCCTTCCAGCCCCCCCCCCCCCCCCGATTCAAACAGAAGAAAAGAAAAAAAGAAAAAAAAAAAGAGAAAAAAAACCACGCGCGCCTCTGCCCCAACCCGATCTCGAGCCGCCGCCGCCCCGTCCACCTTCCGTCCAGCTCCCCAAGCCAGCGACGCCCTCCACCTCCTCCGTTCAATCGACCACGCCCGAAGACCCCCCCCCCCCCCAAAACCCAAGGACCCAAAGCCCTAATTGAAGCCGCCCTCCGCCGCCGCCAGTGCTGCCGTGGGCCCCCTCTTCCGCGCTGCTGACCTGAAGCCGACGCCAGCCAAGAGCTCCCCTCCTCCGTGAACGTCCAGCACTCTCCCCCACCCCAAAACGCGGCTGTAAGGATTGGATACTTTGTGTATTTGCTTATTTATACTTATTTAAAGGAATTGGCTTATCAAATATAGTTTTAGTTTATTAAAAATCTGGATTTTCAGTTTATAAAATCAGTTTTTAAAACGTTAAAATATATTTTAAATAAAATTAGTTTTATACGTTTAAACATTGCGGTAAAAATAGGATCTTTCTTCGGGTAAAAGATAGGATTTTTATCTAAGAAAAAGTTCATATTTTTGTTTAGAAAAAGATCGTATTTTGTTTAGAAAAAGATCGTAGTTTTGATTTAGGAAAAAATTAGATTTTTGATTTAGAAAAGATTAGATTGTTATTTCTATAAAGACGAGATTTTTATTCAAATAAAAATTCGATTTTTATATATTGAACTTTGAAATAAAAATTCGATTTTTATATATTGAACTTTGAAATAAAAATTCGATTTTTATATATTGAGCGTTGAAATAAAAATTCGATTTTTATATATTGAACTTAGAAATAAAAATTCGATTTTTATATATTGAACATCGAAGTAAAAAATTCGATTTTTATATATTGAACATCGAAGTAAAAATTCGATTTTTATATATTGAATAGCGAAGTAAAAATGTGATTTTTACGTATGTAGTGAAAGCAGCAACGAAGGTGACAAAAAGGCGAAACGACGAAGACTTCTGCAAAAGAAGAGTCGAGATGGTTGGATAGCTAAAAGTGAGAACTTCTCACCTTTCAATTTAATTTTTCTAGTTATATATATACTAGGATGCAGACGGTGCTTAGTAGCACCCGACACAATCGTCCACAGACCATGGACTTGTTTGTTTGGCTGTTTGGTTATTGATTGTGATATTGGTTTGAATGTGGTTTGTGGTGTGAAAAATCAAATCGATAAATTGGTTAGGATTAGACGTGCGCCGTTATAAGGCGAAGGAGTAAGGCTAGGTTAGATTCTTACTCCAAATTTTGTGGTTTGCATAACGAATTGATTTGATTGATGTGTGAATGGCGTGGGCCTTCACTAGACCGGGGATAAGGCTAGGCCTCGTCCCGTTTCTAGTATCGTGCCGTTATGCCGCCGAAATTTTCTAAAATAAGTTAGAAAAATAAAAATATCATTTTATTGAATAAATGAATTGAATAGAAATTCATAAGTTGGAATAAAATGTTTTATCGTTAAAAATATAATTTTTAACGTGAATGTGAATAAATAAATATTCATTTACAAACCAGACGGTTTGTTTATGTACACCTATCTGAAGGACATTGATTGGGTCGATAAATTCCACACATCGCCCAACTGCACGAATAAAAATCTGTGTTTGATTGTTTGAAACCCCACACGGGTGTTGGGATGAAATTTGAAGTTCACTCATCCTGATTGATTAAATATGTCGATCGATTGATTGACAGGCTGTTATAAGCGTTGAATATCTATATTTGATGCTTATACAGTGTAGTGCACTTTGGTTGATGGTTGATTATTTTCAATGCTATTATATACATGTGTTGTATGAAAATCCATATAATTAATTTTATATGGTGACTGATTGGGCCTCATTCCAATTTTGAAAAATAAAGAATATTATAAAATAAACGTTCATGTGTTGACAGTACTCATTCATTGAGATTGGTCATGTGTTGAACGAAATATTTTAGTAATAAAATTTACACCTTTATCGATATAAAATAAAAGTTCATGTGTTGACAGTACTCATTCATTGAGATTGGTCATGTGTTGAACGAAATATTTTGATATTAACAACTATTTTGAAAAAGAAATATTTGAAATAAAATATTTAAAAATAGAAATTTATGAAGCCGTGTTGATTAGATTGACGCCATTTTGACGTGAATCGATATTTATATCGATTTTATAACGATTTCGAAATGAATTGAATTGAAAACGATTTCGAAATGAATTGAATTGAAAACGATTTCGAAATGAATTGAATTGAAAACGATTTCGAAATGAATTGAATTGAAAACGATTTCGAAATGAATTGAATTGAAAACGATTTCGAAATGAATTGAATTGAAAACGATTTCGAAATGAATTGAATTGAAAACGAATTCGAATTGAATTGAAAGCAAATTGAAATGAATTCAAATTGAATTGAAATTTGAATTGAATAGAAATGAATTTTAAAACGAATTTATAAAGAAGAATTCAATTTTGATTTGAATTGAAATGGAAGTTGAAATTTCTTTTGAAACGAATTTTAAAACTATTTATATAATTTGTTTTAAATAAAAATCGACGAAATATATATTATATATATTATATATATAATATAATGGCCTGAATAGAACGCGCCGCGCCGCGGCAGTTCGTGAATTTCGACCATTTATTTCAAACGGACATTACGGGAGATCCGACCGTCGGATTCTCCTGAAACCGGAACCGTTGGGTTCGTATCGAAAAGAGCTTTCTAACGAATATTAGAAATTTGAAATCTAACGGTTGGATTTGGAATTATGTCCAAATCAAATTCGAAAAAGGTCGCTGTTAGTGCAGTTCGATGGCCATTGATGGAAATCGACTGTACGGGCCTTGATAAAATTATTAAAAATAGTAATAATTTATGTAAAATCATAAGAAATGATTTGTGAAGATTTGGGATGAAAAACTCCATATTTGAAAAGATAAAAATAGATTTTTATCGAAATGAACTAGTTTTGAACTAGAAATATAATTCTATTTATTTTGAAATAAATAAATTGAATTTGAAAAGGGTTTTAGAGATAACCAAAATTTCCAATGATTGCATTGGAGTGGAATTGAATCGAAATTGTCTTCGGAATATTTCGATGTTGGAATTCGTGATTATACGGATGTTGTTATGGAAATTTGAAAGATATATATTTATATCGTTATTTCCAATACGACATTTGTTAATCGTGGAATTTGATATTGAATATAAGCCGATATATTTTCTATTCAGAGCCTTATATTGAATATCAAATGTGATTTGGGTTTGTCGTGAATGGTGTCTTCACTAACACTGTTCTTGAACCCAGTTGAGAAAAGATTAAATCTTTTTATTTAGATTTAATGAAGTGTACCAATTAAATGATATTTAATTGGAATTGAATTGATATTGATTTTTGGGTTTATCGTGAACAGTGTTTTAAATAACACTCGTTCTTTAACCCGATAATTAATGAATGTGATTTTGGGTTTATCGTGAACCGTGTTTTAAATGACACTGATTCTTTAACCCAGTTGAAGATTAAAACTAAGTGGAGTTTTAATGAATCTTTAATTAGATTGAAATGATCGAAAATGGAGTATCACCAGTTTTGCTCCAAGCGATAGTTAAATCTTTAATTAGATTTGAACGTGAAATGGTAATTGAATTTACCGATAACACCGTGGTGTTAGATATGAAGTACTACCAGTTTTACTTCATGGGATGAATAGGTTGGGATTGGGAAATTAAAACAAATGATTACTTCGGTAAGGTTCGCTAATCCCGACTGGTTTGAATTGATATTCAAAAGTAGATTAAAGAATAAATTAAAGAATTTATCTTTGATAAGATTAATGGGAACCTTTCCCTATGAATGTGAAATTTAGAAACTAACTGTCGGTTAGCCAAGCAGAAGGGTTTTCTGGATATTGATCTGATGTTGGTTTCGGCCTTCGGGGTTAATATTTGGGGAATTATTCTCTTGATTAATTTACGGTTAGTGACTGATGAATTGGAATGAGGCGTATGTTGTGTTTGTGTAACACTTATTTAAAATATACGCGAGTTATTCGGAAAGACCGGGTTTATCCCATTCTGAATAACTGATACGACGATAAGTCGAAGATGAAGACGATGGTCGAAGACCGGAGGTCTTCACGTCGTTTGGGTGATAACTGATGATCTTGATTGGGCTGTACACCCAAGAAGATGGAAACAGTTAGTGATCGTCCAGACGTACTTGGAGATCGATGGATATGCGGGGTACTAGGTGCCTCCGGTTTCGTTCAGACCCAGAACGGACTTGTAAATGGACTGTGTGTCTGACATCGGATTTCATTCTGTGTGACTGATATCGGTTGCATAGGATGGTTTGCCTGTGTGGCATGCTAAGATGCAAATGATCAAGGTTTCTGTTGAAAAGCAAAGTCTTGTGGTGATGATCAAAGCACGGCCTTTGTGGCGTAGCTTTGTGTAACGTTTACCTCGCGTGTTTCACACCCGGTATGAACCAAAAACGGGAGACGGACCTCAGGGAGGACTTGCGTTTCTTTCTAGTTAGAAGTGGCGTCAGTGGTTTTACACGCCCTGACGAGTTTGACTTATGTGGTTGTTGCTGTTGCGAGGCGCATCGGATTGATCGGTCATTCTCGAACCGATGGAGTCATTTAGTTGGCTCGTTTACGCCCCAAAGGGCGGGGAAACGTAGTGTTCAGGCATTTTAATCCACATCGGTGGACCGGCCCTGACGATCCAAGGGTCGATGCGCTCTGACCCTGTGGCTCGGGCTAGAGAGTCACGAAAACGGTTGAGGACTATCTTTTGCCTCGGTTCATAGACGGAAATCCAATTTCCAAATACGTGTCATTTGCGGTTTTATTTGTAAATCCTATATATGGCGACATAGTGGGATGGGGCGCTTATGCCGCCTATGATTGATACTTATGATTTGAAGTTGTTTTTATACACTATGCACTTACTATGGTATCAGACGATTTGTTTTAACCGTATCAAGCATTCTTTGGCTGTTATAAGGGAAAACCCTATCCTCGGCTGCGTTGCATTGTGTGATGGGACCTGGGTCTTATAACAGCTTCATTTTTCTTTATTTAGCATTGCGCTGTTTGTTTTATGCACTGGTATTCTTGGGAGGAAACCCGCTCCGTGTTATACGGCGTGGTCCCTTGATTTACCTAATGATTTAAAATAAAGAATAATAACTGTTTTAGTTCTCACACCAGTCACATGACTGACCTGGAGTTTATTGTTTTAACCTAAACTCTGGGTGCCCTTATTTTGACACGGGCAGCTAGTAGTTTTGGTTTTGCAGATTTATATTCACAGGTTCCTGGTTTACAGCTGGAATGATATCCGGAAAGCTTTGTATCCGTATATCTCGTCTAGTTGTGTATTGTATTATTTTCCGCTGCTATGTATTTAAATGTAATTTAAATCTCTGATATTTCTGTGTAATATTCATTTATACTCTGTATATCCTTGTAATCTGATGCATTGTTGTAAAATATATAGTGAAATGTTCTTCTGTATGTGTTCTGTTGTGGTTTGTTCTCGAACTATCCGACGCTTTCCTTTACGGGGAAGTTACGGGTTTTCACAGTTGGTATCAGAGCTTTGGTTTACAAAGCAGAGAACAAGGCACATTAGAACCATATGAAAGAATTCATCAGATATTGGGTTAGTAATATCCAATTAGAATGACTCGTTAGAGATAGGATCAGTAGTATCCTAGAACGAGTGTGAAGAGTATATTTTTCAAATGAAAACAAATTTTGTTTTGAAAATCTAAATCAATTATTCGTATTTGATTATTTATTTATATTGATGTGGACAATCCAGTATATATAGATTTTGCGTATACGTCTGATCCGCGTGTATTCGAAATTTTAATATACTGGATAGATATAGAATTACGCTCTAGTCGCCCGGGGGTGATTCTGATGATTGATATATCATCATCAGAATTTATATTCGAGTGACGAACGTGTAATATCTATATATTTCCATTAGACTGGTGTGAGAACCCAAAATTAGATAGGGCTAATTGTTGTGATTTGGCATCAAAAACATGATTTTTGACTATGTATCGAAATTATGAATTTCAAACTCTAATTCACTAATTGATTGATGTTTGTGTTGCTTGTTTATTTGTTTGCTAATTTTTAGCCATTTAGCCTAATTGAACCAAATATTGAATTGTATTGAAATTGGTCGCATTTGCTTGCGTATACATATACTTACATTGAACAGGTCATAGCAAGGAGGCTAGAGCAGAGAATAAAATTTGTTTGCCCGACAAATAGGTACATGTTTACTACATAATTTCCTGTTTTGTTTGGGTGATGATGATTTTGTGAGCCTATTGGCTAGCCGCTTGGCTTTTTCTTTTTCTTTTTGAGATCTGAAGGACCGGGGAAGCTATTTGAAATTCCCCGATGCTCCCGGTGCAGGGGAGGTTATGGCGAAATTTTTCGAAAATTTAGGGTGTTAGCCAAATTTTTGAAATTTTGAAAATTCTCAGAAACTAAAGAGTTGGAGAATGAAAGCCAGATCGAACGTAGTGTTGATTAATCAAACCACTTTCGACTTTGTTCCTTTTCGGGGACGAAAAGTTTTAAGTGGGGGAGATTGTAACAACCCGTAAAATCTAGGCCAGTTTAAAATTTTTATTTTGGCAATTTTAGCGAATTTTGATATTTAAAATAGATTATTTTAAATAATATCGACGAGAAAATTATATTGAATATAATTCGAACGTATATATTATACGCGTCGTCGTTAGAATATAAATATTTATAAATAATTATAAATAGAATTGAAAATGGCGCGGTAGTTCGATAATTCGATTTCAAACTTCAATTGAACGTACCGGGTGCAAAACAATCCGGATTTTAGTGAAACCAAAAATAATGGGATCTAATTGTGAATATCTTTCCAACGAATCCGAAAAATCAAGATTTCATATCGGGAATCAAAAGATATGTCCAGTTGAAAATTCTGAATAGTCGCTATGGAATTCAGGCCCTTAAAAATGGACATTTTTGCAAATGACCTCGGATTTCGACGAAACCAGTTTTGTTGGATCCGCAGTGTCAAGTTATTGCTAGATTCCAAATTTCATAATTTTTCGAATCAATATGTGAGCGTGGCAAAGGAAAACGCGTTTGACCAGTTTCAGTTGATTTTAATCGACTGGAAATTGGCCATTTTTCTAATGGTCTCAGAATTCGATGAAACTAGTTTTGTTAGGACCGTATCGTCAATACGAAGCTAGAAAATATTTTTCTGGAATTTTTCTAGTTAGTATGTGACCCCGGTAATTTGAAATGTACGTTTAAAATTCAATATAGTGATTTAAATGTTAATTCAACGGAAACTGATTGTAACAGCCGAATCAGCTTGCGATACATATCCCATTGTGTTCGGAATGGGGGTAAAACGCTATGGGCGACAGGCAGTGGGCCTCGTTTCGAGGTCATATGTGAAAGTCAACTTTTAGAAAATAAATAATATAAAATAAATAAATAAAAATAATAAATAATAATATTATTCTTCCCTCCCCTTATTTCCTTCCAGCCCCCCCCCCCCCCCGATTCAAACAGAAGAAAAGAAAAAAAGAAAAAAAAAGAGAAAAAAAACCACGCGCGCCTCTGCCCCAACCCGATCTCGAGCCGCCGCCGCCCCGTCCACCTTCCGTCCAGCTCCCCAAGCCAGCGACGCCCTCCACCTCCTCCGTTCAATCGACCACGCCCGAAGACCCCCCCCCAAAACCCAAGGACCCAAAGCCCTAATTGAAGCCGCCCTCCGCCGCCGCCAGTGCTGCCGTGGGCCCCCTCTTCCGCGCTGCTGACCTGAAGCCGACGCCAGCCAAGAGCTCCCCTCCTCCGTGAACGTCCAGCACTCTCCCCCACCCCCAAAACGCGGCTGTAAGGATTGGATACTTTGTGTATTTGCTTATTTATACTTATTTAAAGGAATTGGCTTATCAAATATAGTTTTAGTTTATTAAAAATCTGGATTTTCAGTTTATAAAATCAGTTTTTAAAACGTTAAAATATATTTTAAATAAAATTAGTTTTATACGTTTAAACATTGCGGTAAAAATAGGATCTTTCTTCGGGTAAAAGATAGGATTTTTATCTAAGAAAAAGTTCATATTTTTGTTTAGAAAAAGATCGTATTTTGTTTAGAAAAAGATCGTAGTTTTGATTTAGGAAAAAATTAGATTTTTGATTTAGAAAAGATTAGATTGTTATTTCTATAAAGACGAGATTTTTATTCAAATAAAAATTCGATTTTTATATATTGAACTTTGAAATAAAAATTCGATTTTTATATATTGAACTTTGAAATAAAAATTCGATTTTTATATATTGAACGTTGAAATAAAAATTCGATTTTTATATATTGAACTTAGAAATAAAAATTCGATTTTTATATATTGAACATCGAAGTAAAAATTCGATTTTTATATATTGAACATCGAAGTAAAAATTCGATTTTTATATATTGAATAGCGAAGTAAAAATGTGATTTTTACGTATGTAGTGAAAGCAGCAACGAAGGTGACAAAAAGGCGAAACGACGAAGACTTCTGCAAAAGAAGAGTCGAGATGGTTGGATAGCTAAAAGTGAGAACTTCTCACCTTTCAATTTAATTTTTCTAGTTATATATATACTAGGATGCAGACGGTGCTTAGTAGCACCCGACACAATCGTCCACAGACCATGGACTTGTTTGTTTGGCTGTTTGGTTATTGATTGTGATATTGGTTTGAATGTGGTTTGTGGTGTGAAAAATCGAATCGATAAATTGGTTAGGATTAGACGTGCGCCGTTATAAGGCGAAGGAGTAAGGCTAGGTTAGATTCTTACTCCAAATTTTGTGGTTTGCATAACGAATTGATTTGATTGATGTGTGAATGGCGTGGGCCTTCACTAGACCGGGGATAAGGCTAGGCCTCGTCCCGTTTCTAGTATCGTGCCGTTATGCCGCCGAAATTTTCTAAAATAAGTTAGAAAAATAAAAATATCATTTTATTGAATAAATGAATTGAATAGAAATTCATAAGTTGGAATAAAATGTTTTATCGTTAAAAATATAATTTTTAACGTGAATGTGAATAAATAAATATTCATTTACAAACCAGACGGTTTGTTTATGTACACCTATCTGAAGGACATTGATTGGGTCGATAAATTCCACACATCGCCCAACTGCACGAATAAAAATCTGTGTTTGATTGTTTGAAACCCCACACGGGTGTTGGGATGAAATTTGAAGTTCACTCATCCTGATTGATTAAATATGTCGATCGATTGATTGACAGGCTGTTATAAGCGTTGAATATCTATATTTGATGCTTATACAGTGTAGTGCACTTTGGTTGATGGTTGATTATTTTCAATGCTATTATATACATGTGTTGTATGAAAATCCATATAATTAATTTTATATGGTGACTGATTGGGCCTCATTCCAATTTTGAAAAATAAAGAATATTATAAAATAAACGTTCATGTGTTGACAGTACTCATTCATTGAGATTGGTCATGTGTTGAACGAAATATTTTAGTAATAAAATTTACACCTTTATCGATATAAAATAAAAGTTCATGTGTTGACAGTACTCATTCATTGAGATTGGTCATGTGTTGAACGAAATATTTTGATATTAACAACTATTTTGAAAAAGAAATATTTGAAATAAAATATTTAAAAATAGAAATTTATGAAGCCGTGTTGATTAGATTGACGCCATTTTGACGTGAATCGATATTTATATCGATTTTATAACGATTTCGAAATGAATTGAATTGAAAACGATTTCGAAATGAATTGAATTGAAAACGATTTCGAAATGAATTGAATTGAAAACGATTTCGAAATGAATTGAATTGAAAACGATTTCGAAATGAATTGAATTGAAAACGATTTCGAAATGAATTGAATTGAAAACGATTTCGAAATGAATTGAATTGAAAACGAATTCGAATTGAATTGAAAGCAAATTGAAATGAATTCAAATTGAATTGAAATTTGAATTGAATAGAAATGAATTTTAAAACGAATTTATAAAGAAGAATTCAATTTTGATTTGAATTGAAATGGAAGTTGAAATTTCTTTTGAAACGAATTTTAAAACTATTTATATAATTCGTTTTAAATAGAAATCGATGAAATATATATTATATATATTATATATATAATATAATGGCCTGAATAGAACGCGCCGCGCCGCGGCAGTTCGTGAATTTCGACCATTTATTTCAAACGGACATTACGGGAGATCCGACCGTCGGATTCTCCTGAAACCGGAACCGTTGGGTTCGTATCGAAAAGAGCTTTCTAACGAATATTAGAAATTTTAAATCTAACGGTTGGATTTGGAATTATGTCCAAATCAAATTCGAAAAAGGTCGCTGTAAGTGCAGTTCGATGGCCATTGATGGAAATCGACTGTACGGGCCTTGATAAAATTATTAAAAATAGTAATAATTTATGTAAAATCATAAGAAATGATTTGTGAAGATTTGGGATGAAAAACTCCATATTTGAAAAGATAAAAATAGATTTTTATCGAAATGAACTAGTTTTGAACTAGAAATATAATTCTATTTATTTTGAAATAAATAAATTGAATTTGAAAAGGGTTTTAGAGATAACCAAAATTTCCAATGATTGCATTGGAGTGGAATTGAATCGAAATTGTCTTCGGAATATTTCGATGTTGGAATTCGTGATTATACGGATGTTGTTATGGAAATTTGAAAGATATATATTTATATCGTTATTTCCAATACGACATTTGTTAATCGTGGAATTTGATATTGAATATAAGCCGATATATTTTCTATTCAGAGCCTTATATTGAATATCAAATGTGATTTGGGTTTGTCGTGAATGGTGTCTTCACTAACACTGTTCTTGAACCCAGTTGAGAAAAGATTAAATCTTTTTATTTAGATTTAATGAAGTGTACCAATTAAATGATATTTAATTGGAATTGAATTGATATTGATTTTTGGGTTTATCGTGAACAGTGTTTTAAATAACACTCGTTCTTTAACCCGATAATTAATGAATGTGATTTTGGGTTTATCGTGAACCGTGTTTTAAATGACACTGATTCTTTAACCCAGTTGAAGATTAAAACTAAGTGGAGTTTTAATGAATCTTTAATTAGATTGAAATGATCGAAAATGGAGTATCACCAGTTTTGCTCCAAGCGATAGTTAAATCTTTAATTAGATTTGAACGTGAAATGGTAATTGAATTTACCGATAACACCGTGGTGTTAGATATGAAGTACTACCAGTTTTACTTCATGGGATGAATAGGTTGGGATTGGGAAATTAAAACAAATGATTACTTCGGTAAGGTTCGCTAATCCCGACTGGTTTGAATTGATATTCAAAAGTAGATTAAAGAATAAATTAAAGAATTTATCTTTGATAAGATTAATGGGAACCTTTCCCTATGAATGTGAAATTTAGAAACTAACTGTCGGTTAGCCAAGCGAAGGGTTTTCTGGATATTGATCTGATGTTGGTTTCGGCCTTCGGGGTTAATATTTGGGGAATTATTCTCTTGATTAATTTACGGTTAGTGACTGATGAATTGGAATGAGTCGTATGTTGTGTTTGTGTAACACTTATTTAAAATATACGCGAGTTATTCGGAAAGACCGGGTTTATCCCATTCTGAATAACTGATACGACGATAAGTCGAAGATGAAGACGATGGTCGAAGACCGGAGGTCTTCACGTCGTTTGGGTGATAACTGATGATCTTGATTGGGCTGTACACCCAAGAAGATGGAAACAGTTAGTGATCGTCCAGACGTACTTGGAGATCGATGGATATGCGGGGTACTAGGTGCCTCCGGTTTCGTTCAGACCCAGAACGGACTTGTAAATGGACTGTGTGTCTGACATCGGATTTCATTCTGTGTGACTGATATCGGTTGCATAGGATGGTTTGCCTGTGTGGCATGCTAAGATGCAAATGATCAAGGCTTCTGTTGAAAAGCAAAGTCTTGTGGTGATGATCAAAGCACGGCCTTTGTGGCGTAGCTTTGTGTAACGTTTACCTCGCGTGTTTCACACCCGGTATGAACCAAAAACGAGAGACGGACCTCAGGGAGGACTTGCGTTTCTTTCTAGTTAGAAGTGGCGTCAGTGGTTTTACACGCCCTGACGAGTTTGACTTATGTGGTTGTTGCTGTTGCGAGGCGCCTCGGATTGATCGGTCGTTCTCGAACCGATGGAGTCATTTAGTTGGCTCATTTACGCCCCAAAGGGCGGGGAAACGTAGTGTTCAGGCATTTTAATCCACATCGGTGGACCGGCCCTGACGATCCAAGGGTCGATGCGCTCTGACCCTGTGGCTCGGGCTAGAGAGTCACGAAAACGGTTGAGGACTATCTTTTGCCTCGGTTCATAGACGGAAATCCAATTTCCAAATACGTGACATTTGCGGTTTTATTTGTAAATCCTATATATGGCGACATAGTGGGATGGGGCGCTTATGCCGCCTATGATTGATACTTATGATTTGAAGTTGTTTTATACACTATGCACTTACTATGGTATCAGACGATTTGTTTTAACCGTATCAAGCATTCTTTGGCTGTTATAAGGGAAAACCCTATCCTCGGCTGCGTTGCATTGTGTGATGGGACCTGGGTCTTATAACAGCTTCATTTTTCTTTATTTAGCATTGCGCTGTTTGTTTTATGCACTGGTATTCTTGGGAGGAAACCCGCTCCGTGTTATACGGCGTGGTCCCTTGATTTACCTAATGATTTAAAATAAAGAATAATAACTGTTTTAGTTCTCACACCAGTCACATGACTGACCTGGAGTTTATTGTTTTAACCTAAACTCTGGGTGCCCTTATTTTGACACGGGCAGCTAGTAGTTTTGGTTTTGCAGATTTATATTCACAGGTTCCTGGTTTACAGCTGGAATGATATCCGGAAAGCTTTGTATCCGTATATCTCGTCTAGTTGTGTATTGTATTATTTTCCGCTGCTATGTATTTAAATGTAATTTAAATCTCTGATATTTCTGTGTAATATTCATTTATACTCTGTATATCCTTGTAATCTGATGCATTGTTGTAAAATATATAGTGAAATGTTCTTCTGTATGTGTTCTGTTGTGGTTTGTTCTCGAACTATCCGACGCTTTCCTTTACGGGGAAGTTACGGGTTTTCACAACAAGATAGGCAGAAATCGTATGCTGATAAGAGGAGGACAGATCTTGAGTTTGACATTGGGGACATGGTTTTTATCAAAGTATCTCCGTTACAGAATGTTGTTCGCTTTGGGTCCGTGGGGAAATTAGCACCAAGGTTTGTAGGGCCGTTTCCTGTAAAAAACAGGATTGGGAAGATGGCATATAGGGTGGAGTTGCCTGAGAAACTTAGTGGAGTACACGACGTATTCCATGTATCACATTTGAGAAAGTGTTTGCACAAGACCGCGGAGGTGGTAGAGCCGAGCTTGCTTAAAGAGGTGGAAATAGAGCGTGATGCAACAATTAGACGAGCTCCTACATGCATTCTTGGGTCGGAGATCAAAAAGTTGAGGAATCGAGAGGTCAGACTGGTTAAAGTGCAATGGGGTGATGATGAGAGCAACGCAACTTGGGAGACAGAAGAGAAGATGCGTTCGTTGTACCCTTTTCTTTTTGAGGGTATGTCTTTTAATTTCTCCTTTATCGCTTAGCTTATCTTATCTTATCTTTAGTATGTCCTCTCATTAGTATCTTTGACCTTTAGTTAGGATAATCCTATGGTTGAAACATGTGTTTGAGACATGTTATGTATGATGGATGCAAAATGGATGCAAGTGTTTGCTAGTGGTTGCTCGTGGATGCATATATACACACACTTTAGGCACTAGATCGGCTCAGTCACTACATATTGCATATTGCATATATATGGATGTATTTAGTAAAATGGATGAACGATGGTTGTATTATCATATTGATGCTGCATTCAGATGATGGTTGTGCACGCATATAGAAGTATTATGTAGCATTAAGAATCTTTTGCATACATAATGGATGCATGGCACGATCATAGTTGCATTAAGGAGGTCAACTGAATCAGTGGACCGCCTGATTTTGCATTAGATACGGACATATACACACACTGTGCATTTAAACATGAAAGCATTAGAAGTCTGTAAGGACAATGGATGCCTGTGTATGATGGATGAGTAGATGGACGTTTGGATGGTAGGATATACATTCTTCCAGACTTGAAGATTTCGGGGACGAAATCCTAAAAGGAGGGGAGAATGTAACACCCCGAATTTTCTATTAACACTAAAGTTGCTAAAATAATAATAAGTGTGTAGAAGAGGGGATGTATCTAATATGAATATAAAAATATTAATAAATATGTAAGAGAGGGGATGTATCTAATATGAATATAAAGATATTAATAAGTATGTAAGAGAGGGGATGTATCTAATATGTACATTGTAGAAAATATATATATATTTATGACATGAATAGAAGTTTATTAATATGATGAGTGTTTGCTGAGTCACTTCTGACTCATTGCTGAGTCAACAAGATAAACCCCATCTTGTCTGGACGGCTGCGGTTATTTCTAGGTTAAATCTAATGGCCTAAACGCATTCTAAAATCTATAAATAAGTGGGTAGAACCTAGACCTAAATCACTTGTAAAATTAGAGAAGCTACCGTCATGCTGCTGCCATGGAGTTCAGCATAGCCGTCACAAACTAAGAAGAGGAAGCCTAATCTACTACAACTAAATTCTTCTCAACAAAACAAATCAAACCAAAGAACTCTCTCTCTAATTCTCTTCTTTTGTTGGTGAGTATGATGATTCTCACAAGACTATTACAAACTAATTTGACTCAGTTATGAATGGATCACAAGAAAGTGATGTGATTTGTAATTGTAAATTCTATATATTGTGGATCTCTTATTATGTTATTATGTTGTCGTATGATGTAAATTATATATGTTATGTCATGCTATGTTGTAAATTCTCTTATGCTATGTCGTGCTATGTTGAGAATCATGTCAAGCTATGTTATACTATCATACTATGCCATGTTATAAATCATGCTATATTATGTTGAAAAATCATGATGTTGTTGGATCATGCTTAAAGTTATGTTTTTTTTTCTTAATTTAAATGGATCTTGTTTATGGGAATTTGCCTATTAGGTTAGGTGTACCCATAAACTTGAAACTATAATTAAATAAAACTTGATTATGGGAATTTGCCTATTGAGTTAGGTGTACCCATATAAAACCATGTTGTTAGAAAATTAGATGATGTTGATTCACACATGTTCATATGTAAGTTTATGAAAATTGATTGAGATTATATTAGGTGAATTTTGAACAAGTTGACACCTTTAGGTCCATGACATGTATAATCTATGCAAGTTGGACATATGCAAGTTTCACCCCTTATTATGATTCATTTGGTCACATATACATGTTGTTATTATGATAATCTCTTTTATGCTATGAGTTAGGCTATTCGAGTCTAACATATATTTTGCGAATAAACGTTCAAACGTGGGGTAGGGGTAATATTAGGAATTAATAAATTGGGTGCAATTTTGTAAGATTTTGCATACCATGAATGGATGTCCATAATTGAGTCAATTATGGACATTGTTAAAAATTTGAAGTAATTAATAATTCAAGTAGGGAATTATTAAAATTGGGGGAAAGTGGATTATTATTAATAATCAATGCTTAGGACACGAGGTTGGACCCGTTTGTGATGTAAACCTGCCCGGACCCGCTCGGCAAATCCAGTAGTCACAAATGTCGGCCCAATGTGAGAGGTCCTAGGCCCAAACTAAAGCATAACAGTTGTAAAGACACGAGGTTAGACTCTTTTATGGTGTAAGACTGCCCGGACCCGCCCGACAAATCCAGCTGCCATAAATGCCAGTCTAATGTGAGAGGTCTTTATGAGGTTATGGCCTTAATGAACTAAGAAATACTTAACCAGATAATCATGTAAGGTGGGACATGGGGGTTAAGTAGGTGCCTTGGGTGGCATGAGGAATCTGGTGGTTGCCTTTAGAGGCATTTGAAATACGATTAGACTTAACCAAACACACATGTAAATGAACATGACTAAGTGGGTTAAGTGGGATGGACTAATGGGGACAAGCTTAGGTGGAATGCTTGTGGTAAATAGTGGGGGCCCATTTCAACCAGTATCCCAAAACGTATCTTTGTGGGCTCGACCCAAGTCGAGGACGGGACACGCATACTGGGTTTGACTATAAGA
Source organism: Allium sativum (assembly GCA_030737875.1). Lineage (NCBI taxonomy): Eukaryota > Viridiplantae > Streptophyta > Magnoliopsida > Asparagales > Amaryllidaceae > Allium > Allium sativum. The sequence continues at coordinate 772,421,910 of CM060926.1, forward strand.
GGCCAAAACAGGGAGCGGTGGCAACGCAAGTCCAACGGGTTTCATATGCGTGTGTGGACCCGGGCTGGTAGGTAAGACGTTGTTGCATCGTGTAGGTATAAGCCGTGCATGTCCGTTGTATCAGGTTGCCACTTTAGGGGAGTGATACACCCCACTGTGGGGCCAGCACGGGTATCTACGAGTTAGGGAGCCGATCGAATAATGGGAAGTAGGGTACACCTAGTGGAGATAGGGGCAGGCGGCACCTATGTAGTCAGCTAGGGGTACGTAAAGCCATTGGGAAAGTTTCTAAGTGAAGCTAAGTGGGATGAATCTTTAGGGTGACTGGTGTGGTGCAGTATAGTGTTTATCCTTTAGTATTTAGGAGCGCCTATAACGTTGCCTTTAGCGATTGTCTATGTCCTTAATCTGCTCTTCATAGACATTTTCTTGTTTTCCAGCTTATGCCTTAGTCCAGTTATTTTGGTAATAGTATTGTAGAATTATCATATTCACCAGACTTTATGTCTGACCCCCTCTTTTCCATCCTTTTTCTCCCTTCAGGTCCGCAGGTTGGGCCAAGTTCTAGTGGAGTCTAGTTGGATCGCTTATCTTCTGGAAAGCTTGGACTGCTGAAGTAAAGTCCAGCTTGTTATCTTTCTTTTTAATGGCTATTCATGTAATGGGATTATGTACTTGTTTTATCAAGATAGATATTGTACTTGACATTGAATATGGTGTTATGATGTAATCAAACATGTTTTGACTTCTGCTATAATGAAATAAAGTTTTTGAATTTCCAAGTACTATTTTATATCTGTCTTGTTGTAATTTTACTGTTCTATATTCACTTAAAACCTCCATGGAAGTTAATGCATTCCCTTTGTGAGTGACATTAATGGACGTGGGGTGTTACACCAATGAATAACACCTCTTCAACCGCTCAGTGACAAGTTCAAGCTAATGGCGTTTGATAGAGTTCAAATGTTCAAAGCCTGGAATAATGACCATTTGTGTCAACTCTTTACTAAATACATTGCTAATTTCTTATGAAATTTGTTGCAATTTCTTTTAATAAATGTAAACACACCATGACTATGGGCATTATATCGAAAAATTTACTATTTTCGCTATTGATGAAGCTTGTATTCAATCAACTTTTACAGTTCCTTGCAAGGTTCTATTGCTAGCTTAAAATTGCATGGTTCTAAAATTTATTTAATATTATAGGCAATTCAAGGAGTGCTTGCTTCTTCACAGTTCGATAAGACCGGGTGATCCTAACAACACATCCCTATGATGACGGCACAAGTGTCAAGTGCAACAAGCATCATTTCGCACATAAGCGAAGATGCAATGCATTGCCTTGTGAATCGAGCGAGTGAAGCAATCAATAAGATCTCTAAAGCCAGAACGACTCGGCCTAATTGCGACAAATGTTGAGTAAAAAACCAAATGCTTTCCTTATGCAAAAGCGCCAGTCGAGTCTCCGACGCCATTACTTGGCCGGATGAGATGAACACTGGGGCAATCCAACATTTTCCTTACGAGAAAACGAAACCCGGAGTCTTCCTTATGCGAAGACCAAACTAAAGCCTTCCTTACGCGAAAGTCAACCCAAATGTCTTCCTTACATAAAGGCGCCTAGTCGAATCTCCGAGGCCATTACTCGGGTGGATGAGATGAACAGTGGGGCAAACCATAAGTCTTCCTTACGTGAAGACCAAATGGAAACCTTCCTTACGCGAAGGTAAAACCAAAACTTTCCTTATGCGAAGATGAAAACCAAATGTCTTCCTTACACGAAGACAAAACCAAAAACCCTCCTTACGCAAAGGTGAACCAACGTCTTCCTTACGCGAAGACGAACTCCAAAACCTTCCTTACGTGAAGATTAACCAAAGTCTTCCTTACGTGAAGACAAACCAAATGTCTTCATTTGGCAGAGACGCCCATTAAGTCTCAAACGCCATTACTTGGCTGGATAAGATGAATGCTGAGGCAAACCAGAAGTTTTCCTTATGCGAAACTAAACCAAGACCTTCCTTACGCAAAGGCAAAACCAAGGTCTTTCTTATTTAAAGACAAATCAAAAGCTTCCTTATGTGAATGCATCCAATTAAGTCTCCAATGCCTTTACTCGGCCAGAGGAGATAAATATTGGAATAAACTAAGGTCCTCCGTAAGCGGAGGCATTCAAACTAGTTTCTCGGATACATGATTTATTAAGTCGGAAGAGACAAAAGTTGAATTAAGGGAAAGACCTCTCCAAAGAGGAAACATGTGATCAGCTAAATAAAGACAGGTTTCCTAGATATATTGGCAAGCTCAGAAGCTCTAAATAAGCTGTTAAAAGCAAAAAGACTTTGCCAACAAATTAGAAGCTTATAGCACGACAATTTGAATCAAGGAAATTTGGAAAAGTTGACCACTTTGTCTTATGCAATTCATGACGACACATGGTATGAGGCAACACAACCACATTAAGATTGGACAATGTTCAGAAAACATACCACGGGTTCATCATGACATCACAATAAAAAAATTGACTCGCACTCGACAAAAAATAAATGCACTTGAAGGTATATGAGCCAAAGTGTACATCAGATAGAAAATCTCTCCTTAAAAGCTTAGCAAAAAGACCTCGCCTTAAAGAGTAGAGCATCTGAGATTTTGACAAAATCAATTTGAGTTGATACGTCAATAAACCTCGTTACACCGATAAAGGTCAGCCTTGAAGGTCCAATTAGTTAACATTGACTGGTTTTGAGCCTCATAAAGAAGAAAAGGTAGATGCATCAGTCAAGTTGGAACAAAAGCAATCTCTTGTGAGAATGAATTCATTTGCCAATCAAACCTAGAATCCCTCAACATAAAAGCTTTTCTGACTACAAAGCTCTAATCGTAAATAACTCAAAGAACCCGATGGTATTCTGCTTCAAATCCAAGGACAAGCGATGCTTAAAAGGCGACTATGCGAATATGGCACAGTTTGAATCTAGTAAAGCAGTAGCGCTTCCCTAGGAATCGAAGCTAATATCCATCAACGGCGTCAACATGGGTTTTAAAAAGAAGATTAAGCAAACTTCGCGCATTGGGACAAGCCGTTGTGAAGTTGAGATTCAAAATTTTATGCAGCCCTGGATGATCCACGATATCAAACACTATTAAAAGAGACAATAATACTACGAGGCTGCAATATACAACAAAGCATCTCAGAATATGGAAAAAGTCAATATGAGCAAATGCCGGAATAATGCAAGAAGCGATTCGTTACTATAACATTTGGAGACCTAGTTTCCAAAGCTCGAGGTTCTCAGGATGGACACTGTGAAAACAACATATAAAATGCTGGCTCGGTACAACTTATTAAGCGATGTGCATAAGCTACTTAGTTTTTCGAAAATCCTACGGTCATGGCCACCCAAGAGGATTGGCGAAGAACACGAGTCAGACTGACTGGGACATCGCTAATAATTGTATAGGGTAGGCTAAACTCAAAATTCCATCGGACGAGTTGTCAGGTGCATGCCTCTTATCAATATTGAGTCTAGTGCAGTATACAGTTCAAAAGAAAATACTTAGAGTTCACAGTCAAAAACCTAAACCGTCGAATCTCAAGTGTTGTCGATAAGCAAATTAAGTATTACCAGCGTGAATTGTATTTAGCAAGTCATAAACTCCAAGATAGAAACAGCTTTACATTGGTAACACATTCAAATTTATGAATGATTCTCATAATTTATCTCCTTTTACTGGAATAACCCGTTGGCGTCTTAAGAAATCGACAACGAATTCATCGCCAAATGCACGCAAAAATTCTTTATTGTAGGTTCTCTGGAAGGACACATATGCTAAGGAAAACTCTCCAACAAAGCTGGGTCAATGTTGCACCACTATTCGTCGAAATAAGGCAAAAGGCTCAAACGAGACCAGTATGCAACATCGACTAGTTCAAGAGCTATGTGCAAATTCAAACTGAGATTTCTGAGTCCAAACAAGCTACTCCAACAAAGTTAAAAAGCGAACAATCTGTAAATTTCACTTTCCCTGGAAATTTTGCGTTAGATTTGGGAATGCTAAACTGAATGCACACTTGATGAAAGACATATCGAGTTAGCACAGAATGGCATCTCTCCTGCAAATTGTCAAAAGGACGACGGATAACCAAAAGCTGATTCATTCGTAATATGGAAGCTGTAGTTGTTCTAGCCTCGAAAACTCAAGTTAGAGCGCCAGTCTAAGAAGAAGTGGTCTACTTTCCAGAACGATGGCTACTCTTCTGTCTGGTATTCACTCTGCACATGGAAATTCATTTTTCAACAGAGAACAGGTACACGTTTCATAGAACATGAGATGTCGTATATATATCAATTAGCGAATCTCAAGTGACATCACGAATTTGGATTAGAATGTCGTATCTGTACAGACAACGTTTGACAAGTTATAAACAATAAACAAAATAATTCTGTATATGCACCTTATTCAGTCTTAGTCATAAGATTCGTTATAATTCATTTTAATGATTTAACTAATATGTTATCGATGTCGACGGTCAATAGCAAAGTATAAGTCCAGAGTTGTGCAAGTGTTTGTTGTTGTGAGACAGGCAACAAGACAAAAACTACACTTCAATTATAAGGCAAAAAGTCTGAGTTGAAGTCACGTTGAAACTGCTTGAATGTCGTAAACCAAAAGTGCACATTTCAAATCCCAAGACCCAGATCGCTCAACGACCCAAGAACTAAGGTCGTTCAATGGCCCAGAGCCTCAGGTCGTTCAACGGCCCAGAGCACACAGGTCATTCAAACGGACCAAAAACTTAGGTCGTGTAATAACCTGGGCACTCTGGTCGTTCAACGACCTGAAGCTTGGTCTCATCTGTTGACTCAAAGAATATGGGTCGTTTGATGGCTTGATTCTTAAGCTATAACAGTTGGCCTATCAATGGCAATGACAAAAGCAAGCAACAGGTGGAATGCATCGACAACAAAATTCATACATCAGGTAGCCATGAATCAGCTTCATAAAAAATCGACAAGAGCAAATTGTGCTACCAAGTTATCAAAATGTTGCAACACAAGCATCAAAATGCAAATTGGCGTCAAAATAAGAGTTCAACACGACTGTTTAAAATCGAGCGATGTTCCAAAGTTTAAAGTTTGAAGAAACAAATCAAATTATAAAATTGGCCAGATCCAGATTCATCGGATCAACAAAAGTTTATAATCAACAAGTGCAATCTTCACAAAGGTTACAATGTGTTTTGACGCATGCTTGTCGCAACAATAAGACAGCTCCAAAATTCAGAATTACAAATTATTAGAGAAGTTTCGGAAGTACTGATCTGATCAGTGTAACAGCTAAACTCAACTACAATGAATGGCCAAATCCAATTCCAAACGTACTTCAACAATAGCATGCAGCCAACAGATTCACAAAACAGCTGATCGCAGAAAGCATAGAAAGTTGGAAAACCAGTACCTGATAAATCACGACTCTGCAATTCGACACCAACAAGCTTTCAAAGGTTATAGATGGAATCTGAAGTGCAATTTGTTTGAGAGTATTACTATTTCACTTGATATATTGCCAGACAATGGTGACCTAATTCTGACATACAATTGGCAAAGTTCAAACTTGGATTTGTCTACAAAAAATGGACCTCATGAACTGGCATTGAAATTCACTGCTGTCCTCGGCTCCCAAAAACCATTGCTAACTAAAACAAATAGAAAAACAATTGAAAGATGTTGTTAAAATTTGGTAGTTACCGAATTGAATTTGCAGCTCAAGGGTCTAGCTTCAAGTACAAATCTTCTAAGTTTATTTAAAATCCTTGAGCTACTGAAGTTGCAAGCGAGGCGCTGCAATCAAGATCTATCACCCAAAAATTCAATGTTGCTAAGTCTAGATCGTAGGATAAAACGCTCAAATCAGTAAAGTAACATGAATACACGCACTGATCTATAATACCCGATGTGCTACAATCCAAATCTGATGGACACTTGCGGCGAACTTCAGATTGAGAAAAGCTTGTGAATACTTGAGATTCAAATCAGAGCTTTTGACAATCAGTGATGGTGTGATTCTATTAGCAAAGGAGCTGTAATACCAAGTCAAAATAATTTTTTTTTTTGAAGATCTTTGTCTTCCATTTAAAAGCTTTATGTTGAATTTGGAAAAGTAAATAAGGCCGGATCTGGAAAAGGAACATAAAGGAGTGAATATGAAAGGACACGAAAATAAACCAATGGGCTTGTGCAACCCATCAAGTTAACTAGCCGTAGCCTGCTACAATTTGCATATGCAGGTCCGTTAAGTAAAATGATTCACGATCCATCAAAGGGCATTAGCACGGTCAAAATTTTTGAAGTCCGTATTTTATACAAAATACGAACTTCGAGGGGCAAATGTTAACCCCATTGTGAAACGCAGTTTAAACATAATGTGTTAAATTGCATGTTTGGTAAATCAGTCGTGTTTACAATATGATGGATCAGATGTATTTTTATACAATGGATCGATGTTGTATTAACCATTTGATTGGCACATTTTAGCAGTGGATCAGTTATATAAATAACATGCAAATAATGGTTTGGCAATTCTACAAACAGTGGATCATTTACACTGAATACAATGTATGGATTGTGTGTATGGGATGCTTAGAATGCCATGTCAGCAAGTGTCTTTGAATCATGGAATTTGCCAAGTACTGGTTAGCCGCATGTGCAAGTATTGAATCCAACATATTACATGGCATGGCATAAGTCCGTTTCATGGATCGTGTTAGCTCGAAACATAAAGAACATGAGCAAAGCTTCCAGATCATTCAGGAGTTTTGACACGCAAAAGTCAGTTTGTAAAGTAAGCGTAAGGGTTCGACTGCACTTAATTATTAGAGACCACATGGCACCAAATTATGTAAAAAACTGGCATAACTGTTTCGTGACAAATAAATATGAAGGAAGCTAAAACATGGACCAGATCGGGAATAAACATATACGGTAAATAATGGTTTGGTACTTGACAATTAATATTTAACATACACAATAAAGATGAGACTGATGAACGTAGTATATGAGTTGTTCTGTGTATATATAACATTAATCAATCCATATCACACAAGCGTGAAACTTGCATACGAACTACATAAGAACCGGAAATTATATGAAATATATGGGTCATATTCTTCATGTAATGAATGGCTTAGCTGCATCCATAATCCCTATTACTGCACATGTGGCAGGGGTGTAGAATAAGGCAGCGTGGAGTTCCAAAAAATCAGGTCGTTAATGAAGTGTGGCTTAAGTCATTGACACTAAAGTATAATAGGTTGTGGTAACCTATAGTTAGACCGTTTGGTACATCAAATCGTGAAAATCAAGTGCCCAGGTCGTGGATTCCTTCAGCATGCCAGGTTGTTCGTGTATCTCAGCCCGCTCAATGATATAAGCAATGAATCAGGTCGTCACTTTTCTTAAGATGTTACACATATTACATGTCAACATGTATGATGGATCGTTATGGCTAAGTGTGGCAACGTGATCATTTGGTACAACAAGGTCGGTTTACTTATGAAGAGAGGACGACTGGATGTTTATTCATAACGTAGGGTACAAACGAAGACACGTGGGCCATTCTTATGATTTAAAGCTAGATCATTATTATAAGTAAAGGAGTATTTTGACGTAAATCATTTGGGAAAATCCACGTAAGGTGAAATATGTGCACATCGTTCATTTCATGATAAAAGAAAAGTCAGGTCGGTTATGCTATACATACGTCAGTACTTGTTTATGGCTTGCGCTAGCAGTACATATACAAATGCATAAAAGAGAGCTGCATGTGAAGCCAGCTATTGCCAGGTTGTAAAACATCAAGAGCAGCTCATCATTGCTAGATCATCCACATATACACGAAGGCAGACCGCTCAAAATATAGGATGGCTCGTATCTACTTTTAGATTGTAAATGATGGAACATGGAAACAAGCTGTAGTAAAAGCAGGTCGTCCCCAGAACAGTTAGGTCGTTCGCTCATTTATAACCCTACACCCCTATAATTACAGCTTTGCCACTCCCTCCAAACTACACCCATAAATACCCCACTTCTCTTCTATTCAAGGGACTGATTTTTCGACCTTGGAGGGTTGTCCAGTTCATTTCTCCACCACTCTAAACTTCTCCAACCTCCATTAATGGCTTCTGAAGCTCAGTCCATCTTTCTCCAATGGAAAATCGATACAGTTTTCTCCAAACTCCATTAGAAATCTCTCAATCTCAATTCAGACTTCTCCAACCACCATTAATTCTCTCTTAAGCCTAGATCTAACACAAGATCATCACGGAACTAAGGAAGATCATCTAAGTGTTTAAGTGGTTGAAGGTCTACTCAACAACCGCCACAACTCAAGTGATCTCATCCATCTGTTCGCGAATTCAAGTGAAATCTAGAGAAAAAAGAGAGAAATATCATAAATAAGTGAAAGAATGAAGTGATGTATTTTGTAAGTTCTACTATGATAATGAAAATAGCTCCTATAGTGGAATTAGGCAAATTTTAGGCCAAACCACTCTAAAATTCCCGTGTCTTTACTTGCTTTTATATTTCGTGGCTCCATATTTTCAGATCCCACTTTTGTGAAGTGTTACATAAACACCTTTGGGGTGTTGTGATCAATTTTTTATTTCAACAGTCGGATAGATGGTATAACGAGCGATTAAACACCATCTCTCACCTTACACGGGGCAAGGGTATATGTGTGAATGATGGAAGACTTAACTAGTAGGGCCCGTAGCTAGTGCCCTCCAGTTTATGTAAATGTTGAATATTATCGAGGAATAATATGTGACCAATAGGTCCGCCTAGGGTCTTAAGTGATCAAAGAGAATCTGCCCTATCTATCATTGATAGTGAGGCATTAAATAATAAAGGATAGTGAATGAGGAAATATGTATAGAAACTCCGTAATTAGGGGTCTACCCTCGATTTAATAACCAGTCAGGTTTTGGTATAATAGCCTCAAAAATATGTGTGTAAACGTTCTATCTCGGTATTATAATTTGGGAATACTACTTTGGGAAGAGTAGTGGAGTCGTGCATAAGCAACTACAAGGTTAGGCTAGAATCGCTAACCTTGGTAGGCATACACCATCGGTTGAATCAAACGGATACATCTGTGTATTATAATTTGTGTTGTGCATTTCTTATTCACCAGAATTTTGTTGCAATTTGTCCATTCCTCATTACAATCCCCCAGGTTTTCTAGAGAAGGTCAGGTTCTCATAGTTGTTTAAGTTTGGCTTTCGGTTCTCGTTCTCTCTCATGCTTGGTATTGGCAAAGTGACTTACTTTGAAAAAGGTAGTTACTTGAGTTAATACTAGTTTATCATATTTTGTTTCCGCTGTGAGCTTTCTTATCATACTCTGATTATGCTCATGCTCATTTATTGCAGGTACCAGATATACACGCTCCATAATTAGATGTGTTCAAGTTTCGATTTTTGTCGAAATTTGGGCTCAAAAAAGTGTGGGGTGTTAAACCGTGTGGTTTTAGTTGTATACCATATCTCAATATAGTATATGGTACCTATGTTGGCTATTTTAATACATTTACTTTCAAAAGGTTTTCACACTATGCACTATTAATAATATGATAGAGAATTTTCGTGTATCAAAGGCATTTTTATCTATATAATGAGAAACCTCGCCTGAGTGTGCGTTTGCATGATGTGTGTGCCGCGAGACCTTATGTCAGTTTCATTTATTAGATAGTCATTGTGAATTTCTATGCACTGGTATTCACATGGAGTAAACTCATTCCGCGTTAGTGGCGTCGTTTAGTGAATTACCTAACTTTAAAATAAACCCTAAAACAACTGTTTTGAGTTCTCGCACCAGTCCCATGACTAACCTAGGGTTTATTGATCCCACACCTAAACTCTGGGTGCCCATAATTTTTTACGTGGGCAACCTAGGAGTTTGGTTTGCAAATTTAGTTTTGGAGTTGGTTGGAGCTAGATTAGATTCTGGTTTTAGCTGGAGCTATTATATCTTGGGGCATTCATATTCCTCCATTGAGATTAGTATCTTTTCCACTATGTAATCAATATACTTTGACGTATCTCTTGTAACTCTGATGTTATATTATTGTAATGATAATGGAAAAGTTCTTTCACTTTTGTGCAAATGTGTAAGTACCCCTAACAATCCGTCTTTATGAACGGATAAAGTTGGTTTAATTAAAGGCGAAAACCAAGTGAAATGGCAGGTCATTACATTTTGGTTACTTCTCTCTTTTGGATTCCTGTTCTGGATGTTAGCTAGAGCTTCTTCTTTCGTGCATCTGGAGTTTTGGTTTAGTGGGGATGCTCCGATAACCTTTTTCCTGCTTGATTTCTATTCTAGAAGCTGCCTGCGTTCTCAGTCGGAGCTATTGCTTTTCAGATGGACTACGAGAGTGGTTTTCCATTCTTTCTTTGGGTTGGCTATGGGTTGACTCTGCTCGCCTACTTAGAGTCTTGGCCTTTTTTGTGTCTCTACACCGTTGCATCATTGTTGCTTTGTTGTTTAGCTTCGTTTTTTCCTATATGCGTGTCACTATTTTTGTAGATCTTGTCTACGGAACTGTTTTTGTGTGCCATTGAAGAATGGCTAGATTCTCCCTTTTGGTATATTTTTAAAAAAATAAGCCCAGTAAAAGAATCTTTTCATTTTAGGTAAATTAGGGAGTAAGCAAGCTTGCTCTTATACATACAGTCCATCTTCACATAGTTAATTTTTTAAAAATTATTTAATGTTTACAAAACTTGGTTAACTTATATAAACTTATTTCACTTAGTTAAAATTTTAAAATAATTAGGTAAATTTTATCAAAATTAATAAATTTTACAAACATTTAGTTAACACATGGTTATTTTTCATAAAACTTAGTTAACTATAAAACTCAATTAACTTACATGTTAACTTTTGTAAAATTTGTTTAACATGGTTCTTATTTCTATAAAATTAGTTAATTTTAATAAAAATTCAACTTACTTATATTCTATAAAACTCAATTATTTTTAGAACTTCAATAAGAAAGCAAACTTTGCTAATTTTTAGGAGTTAGTTTAAATATTTATGAAACTTAATAAATTCTTTAGTAATTTAGTTAATCTATTTAAATTTTAATAAAATTATTTTATTTTTTATACATAAACAAATTCTATAAACTTGGTTAACTTAGTCAAACACTAAAAAAAATTGGTTAAATTGGTTATTTTAACGAACTTAGTTTTTTTTATTCAAGAAAACAAAACATAATTATGGTTTTTTATTGCCCCAATTTAACTTCCATAAAAATCTGTTAATTTTTATAAATTATGTAACATTTTATAATTAAGGTTATTCTTAATAAATCTAGGTAATGTTTTACAAAATTTAGTTAACTTCGTTAAATTTTTCTAAAACATAGTTAATTTTTTTATTAATTTGTTTTATTTGTATGAAATTTTATCCACATTTCGATCACTATTTAATTTCTATATAACTTGATTCACTTAATTATTTTTTAACATAAGTTAATCAAATTTTGATAATTTATTTAAATTTTATAAATCTTGGTTAACTTTTAACTTGATCAAATTCTAAGAGTCTAACCAGCAACGTCCTAGTTGGAGTGTAGAACAACAGTTTGTTCAAAAAGAATGATATTTTCTATTGATGAAAGGATTTCACATTTGAATTATTAATTATTACATCTAAAGATACATTTGTTGACGCAAAGAGATTTTGGTTTTTATAACAGAACATGGCATTTCTATCAATTCATTTTTGTTCTTCTATTTCGCTTAATTACAGAATCATTTGTCCATCCTAAGGTTTCTTTTAAATGTGAGAAAGTAATCATAATTTGCATATCAATCTCCATTGTATTCCAAGAGAAAATTTTCATTCAACCTTGCATGACTTAAATGAGAAAAATATCCTTGTAACTACCTGCTATTTTCAACCATTTAAGTCGATAATTAAATCAACTCAAATACTTCAAATAGCGGAATGTTATTGCTATGGGGTTAAATATAAAAATCATCACAAAATCATAGAAAAATCACAGAAATGGAAAGGAAGAATATCCCACAATGAAAATAAAATACAATAGTAGCTCATGAAGTTATTGGATATGAAATTTCAAAATTTATACATAATATCAGAATAACAAAATCAAATACAGCAGAAATCTAAATATAATGGATTTATACAGAAAAATGAATGCTGACATAAATAGATATAGGTGATGTCTTTAACAAGTCTCCAACTCTAAAAGGTGAAATCATAATACTGTAATACTCAGTCTGACTCAAGTAATAATGCATAAACAAAACATTCGGATCAGGACTAACATTCTCATGAAATTAAATCAACATAAGTGAATTATTCAAATGAAATGCACATGTAACTTAATGGATGTTTGGGATTCCCATCCTATAAGGATGCATTAAACTAGATATTATATAATACAATATGCTATTGTAGTAGTGTCTATGGTAAATATACTACTGAAAATAGTGTAAGCAGGATTATTATTACTACCCTTACACCGTTTATAATACCGTAGTCTATACAAACACCATAAAGTCCACCAAAAACTAGTGGATATCAGAGGCACTGCATATGTACGGTACAAATCAAAATCATAGGGGTTCAATCAAGATAATATTACAAGACACCAAGACTATATCCAATGGTAGGATCCTACTGGATTGCGGACCCAGACTAGTGCTAATGCATAGCCACAACTACTTCCCACCTCAGACAATACTCCCGAAATCAAAGGTGCGCCCAATCAACCACATAGTGAGAGATACGGTATCAAAGAAGCATGTTCTCTGGGAGGTGCTAAATCACATTGCCCTGGGTATGGCTCCGGTTTTAGTCATTTTAATTATGACCCGAAGGTCAAGGCAATCCATCATCGTTCTCTTTATTCCATTAGCATTTGCGGAACCAACCTACTACATTTCGGATTCTCAACCACGTGAATAGTTGCTAAACTGGTTACTAGTATTGTCAGGGAGTATGACAATATCCTGATTGGTCTGTTTAACAACCAAACATTTACATTTTTCACACCGTGGTCATTTACGTTTAAAATCATACTTCAATATCATAAATCAATAAGTACTGATTTATTTATAATCAATTATTTAAAACCATTAAATATTGGATTCAGTTTCGAATTTCAGATTTCATATTATCAAATGGTACATTATCAAGTTCAAATTTCAACTTTTATTTTCCTATTTGACGAATATTATTATTCATAAAATCCGAATCCTAAATAAATTCGGACAAATTGGATTGGATTGGAAATTGCCTATATTTAAAATAGTAAGATAGAATTTAAATTCATTTAAATTTAAAATAATAGAAATACATACAATTAAATTTAATATATAAATTATTTTGTTAAAAATAGTTTTTATTAAAATAGTTATAAAATTTTAGCCGATAAAATTGACAAAATGGATTTATTAAAAATAGTTATAAAATTATAATAGAAAAAATTTTATTTATATACAATAATCCATTATGTACAAAATATTCATATTTCAAAATTTGACCTAGCGTAAATTTAGATTCAAGTTTCCATTTAAATCAAGTTAAATTATATACATCTAAGTTTCAAATTTTATGATTATCAATCAAGATCACAATTCGAAACCATAACTTCAGTTTTGTTTAAAACCTAAATTCTAAAATCACTTGATTTCATCATATTATTCAAAACGACTTTCACAGTTTGATTTTTAAGTTAATTTCTTAAATTAAATTCTTCAACTTTAGAATTTATTAAATTAACAAATTTTCAACTTATATTTTTAAGTTAGATTTTTCCATTCATTTCATTTAAACAAATATTAAATTGAATTCTTTCTTTAAATTAAATTTATTAAATTAAATTAAATCTTAATATTATATCAAATTAAATTAGATTTTAAATTATATATTTTAAAGCTAAATAAATATTTTATATTAAATTTAAAATATTTTAAAATTAATTATTATATTACATTAAGTTATATTATATTAAATTAGTTTAAATTATAAAAAATTATTTTAAATTAAAATTTAATTTTGAATGTTAAATCTTAATTAGATTTATAAATTACTTCCAAACAACAATTTTATTAAATCAACTTAAACTTGGATTCATTCAAGTTAATATTTCAAACATAATTTAAACAAATATTTAAGTTATAATTCAAAATCAGTGCATACTTAGAAATTTCAAAAAATAGTTTTTATTGACTAGCAGTGTTCATATATGATTTACTATCTATGGTCAAGTAAATCAGGTATGTATCATTTCAACCTGTTAGTTAAATTTTCGGGTATATATTATTTCAACTCGTGTCCCAATTCAATATCAAAAGGTACAATGATTCAAGTATATATCATTTCAACTCATAATGATTTTCCAAAATCTATAGGAAACTTAAAGTGTGAGAACATAAATTAAAAACATAACAATATTAATATGCAATGTAACAAGTTGATTTCATGTTATTTATGTCAGTAACAATCAAGACATATCGTACATGTTACAAATAAACATATATCATAAAATAGCATAATTTTGTGCCATGAATGCAAATTCAAATTTAACATAATAACCATGCAAACTAAAACAATCCTAACATTTCAATTTAATTTTTTACATATGTTGAATAATACTTTCAAAAATTTAGTCAAATATGAGGTAAACCCACCTTTCGTGGCACTGAACATAAACAACTATTAAGTGGGCACAGAAACCAAGATGCACAACTCTTGACTACAAGCACACTACGCTCTCTAGAGCCATGGAATTAATAAATTCACAAATCATTCCCAAATTAGTTTTAAAAGAATAAAATAGAAGGATTTTGATTAAGAATGATAAATTTTGATTTTTGCAAAATTTAAAAAAAAAGATTTTTTTGATATTATTAAAACAATTTTTTAGATATGTTAACCACTGAATTTGTGAAAGTAGTTAATAAACGGTTTTAGGAAATTATTTTCTCTTCACTAAAATAAAAAAATAATTATATTTTGATTATTATTTAGGGAGATATGACTAAAATAGTAGAGGGTATTTTGGGATCTAAAAATCTGGATCGAAAAATAGGTTTGAAGATTCGCAATTTCGACATAGAAGAATATGAAATCTAAGAAAGCTGTCAACATGAAAGTTGTACCTCTTTAAATTCTACCTAGCCTACAATAAAGAAAAAGTGGATTCAGATTTCGTATGAGCAAGTTGTGGCCATGGGAAGACAGAGTAAAATCCAAAAAAATAGAAAATATAAACTTTATAATCGAGTTTGGGTTAATGGATTTTTGGTTTAGGTCATGGATGTGTGGTGCGACCAATGGGTGCATTAGGGCTAAGGTGGGTTTAGGTGCTGGTTTGGTGATGCAGAAGCTAGGTGGAGGTCGGCTTGGTGGTTAGTGGTATGGTTTGGTTGCTAGAATGGAGGGAAAGAAGGGTTTTATACAAAAAGGAAAAAAAATGAGATCTAGCTATGTTTTGAAGAAAGAAAACATGGATTCTGTACAGTGGTGGATTAGATTTAAAAAATAGTAATTAGAGAGGAGAATGTAAATTAAGTTTTTGGATTTGTTTTGAGATATAAGGATTTGCAAAGAAGATTTACATAGAAGAAGAAAGATTGAAGAGAAGGGATGGTGATAAGGTTTAGGAAATAAAAATATATAGAAGAATAAGAATTAGAAATTTTGTTTTGATTTGAGAATTTAGATTGAGGGGGAAACCGTAGTAATTTTCAGAAAGAAGTTTACAGAGAAAAGGACTGAGAAAGAAGAAGAAATTATCTAGGTGAAAAGGAAATGAGAATTGTTGAAGAGAGAAAACACATACTTAACTTACCAAAGTCTCTTAAAATTCAAACATTAAAATTAATGAGAGGTGAGGTGGCAAAATTTTCCAAAGAATCTAAAGGAAGATTGTGCTAGATAATTTAGAAAAAGAGTAACAGTAATAAATCATATAAACACCATCCGTTTTGAGTGTTTTTCACTGAAAAACTCATATCTGGAGCAAACGGAAGAGGATTTTGACGAAACGAAAAATGTTAGATAATACAAAATTCAAAGTAGAATCATAAATATAATATCGAATTTCCAAAATTTTGAAATTTGAACTTAAATTCAAATTTTGACCAAAATTGTCTTTTTTTGAAAAGTTTCATTTCAATAGATTCATTAACTACATTACTTAATACTATAAGTTTATTATTCAAATTTAAATTTTAATAATGAACTTACATTCAGATAATAATATAAATCAAGTTAAGTCAACAGTTAAAGTCTACATTGACAACCATTTAGTTTCCATTGTCAAATTGTACCTTATTTATGTTTATATACAGGAATCCAAGTCATTTATTTTATATAGTTCAATAATAAATTAAATCTTTAATTTTGAAAACTAAATTGTCAATTAATTCATCTTTTCAAAATTTAAAATTTGCATTACAATCCTTAAAGGAAAATCAATTATGCCTTAAAGTAGTAAATCAAATCTTACAATAAATTAGATGTGAATTGTTGAAATATGCTATTTTCAAGAATATACTTTTCTTTAAGGCATATATGTCCCTAATACTTAAGAAATGGTCATTTCTCTCAGTCAAAATGAAATTAATGAAGTTTTATTTGATTAATGCTGCAATTGTTTACTTGCATCAGAATAAAGACATATTAAATATTAACAATGTAAAATAGAAGATTTAATTTGAAAATTATCTTTATTTATTTAGAATTTTATCAAAGAAACTCAATAAGCATAATATATCAGCATATCATTAAGCATTGGCAATGCCTCCATAGCATCACCAGGGTTTGCTTCTTTTCTACTATACAAACAATTCCTACTTGCTTGTCTTCTGTGCCTGGGCCCCTTATTTCAACTATACAAATGGTTTTTACTTCCTTATCTGAAACTTTCATGTCATAATCTTAGCCAGAAAAGAAATAACATTACAGTACATAACTAAAATTTCCCCCATATAGCCAAATTAACAACAAGCTATGGAAATGAAAATTTATAATTCTTCAGAAGAATCTCTAAGAAAGAACCAGAAAGAACTTGTTAAGCAATTCAACTATGCGCTTCCTCCCTAAGAGTCTGGAGAAAGAAAAAGGAAAGAAGGAAAGAAGAAATAGGCCAGACAATAAGTTTAGTAAGTTGTAATGATTACTAGCACAACTGATAAGAAAAAGTAAAATAGATTAAATTGTAGTTCTAGTGTCATAAGAGGGTAAGTGACTATGTACACCTAAAAGTGAACAAATAGAATAAGGATAGCATAAATGATATAAAATATGTTACTATTCTCATTCGCAAGATTTGATAATGATGACTTTTTTGTACTTCTACAAATTTCGCATAATAAATATTATTAGGAAAAAATATCCTAATATTACCCAGTTTATCGGCTGCAACGAGTCATGGATAATCTATGCCTACTATGTGGTTGGGTTTATCAGGCCCTAGCCCATCAGAAAAAGACATAACCTTATCATAGGTGGACAATGGCTTATGCTCCCAAATCAGACCATTGCACGCATAGTGACCCAGCGGAACGCATCTGAACCACCCTCTACATGGACCATCTTACATCCACAACATAGCATGGTGCGTGCCACTGAGTCTTAACCTAGACCGAAAGTGATAAAAAGGGTATGCTACATGGATGGATCCCAAACAAATAATTAATTTGGCTCAAATCCCCAACTCTTAATTTTGCCTCCATAAATGTTATTTTTATTAAGGCTGTAAATTAACCCACCACTGTAAATCAATACGTACATATTAAAGCCTAAGTCTATAATTTTGAGGATCGTAATTTACCCAAACACCGTAAATCAATACGTACATATTAGGCCTAACTACAACATTTAAGTTTTCTTTTTAAGCTCATAATTTACCCAACCATCGTAAATCAATACATACATATTAAAGCCTAACGTTATAACTTTTAGGCTTGTAATTTAACCCACCACCGTAAATCAATATGTATATATTAAGCCTAACTGTCTTTCTCAATTAATTACAATCATATCAAAATTGAAAATAAACTGTATGTTTTTAGTATGATTTCAGATTATCATATTTATGAAATTTAATGATTACCGTCTAATTTATGTCATATTCTTTTCAATATGCATTTATATAATTCAAATAAGATTTAATCCAATAATTCCCTTTTAATTGTAGTTTGAAACATATCAAATTTAGCCTCAATTTGACTATTTTAATTCAATATTTTTATTCCCCAATCCAAGAATAGAATAAAAGAAAAAGAATAATAATCTATCGCAAGTTATTAGGCATACATGTTCATGCTTAATTTAATCGTATTCAAGTGCCTTTTAGGCATATTTTGGTGTAACCCAAACGAACTGCAAAACTTGAAATAGAAAAAGAGAAAAGATATCTACCATAAAATTTTATAGAAATCTAAATAGAAATTGTAGAAATAGATAGAAGGAATTCAAAAAGATTAGAGATAAATGAAATCTGAAAACATGCTTTTAATAATCTATGAAGAAACTTCGAACAATTCAGATATGAGAATGCATAAAATTAGCTTTTCGATGAAGAAACTTCGAACAATTCACAATATATTCTCACTAAAATTAGCTTTTCGATGGCCCTAGTAGAAATCTCCAGTATATAAATAATCCTTTCCCCAAACTATGCACATAACTAGTTTTATTCTAAAGAACTATTTTAATTTGAAGGAGAAAATGGTGTAGTGGAGGCATATAAATGAAGAATGGAGTTGTGTGGAATAAATTAGGGCTAAAAGATAATTTGTAGTGGAGGTAAGGAATCTTAGCCCACCAGATTTTAGATTGAAAATCTCAAACGTGGGATGAAAAAGAAGTCCCGAAGTCTTCAGAAATCTCGAATTCTGTGCCAAGCATGAAATCATGCCTGGCTATTACCTGGGTCGACCCATATCCCCAGTGGGTCGACACAGGGATCGGCCTGTAATACTCCATAAAAATATACCCTAAGTAGACATAGATAATTAAGTTTAGTATAAACAATAATAAATTAATAAAATATTAATGGGATGAAAATAAGAATTTCAAAAATTCAGAATTAGGCCATGAATGTTTTACTATTGCGTTCTTGGTAGATTCTAATCCATTTGCATATTTTATTTGCTGAAAACGGGGTCCATGTGAAGAAATTATGATTAAAACAAGTTATATGTGAATTGTTTACACATAGTATTTGATATTCAAATTGGATAAATAATATATATGGAATATAATTATATATTAATTGGCATGAAAATATTCTATGATAATTTTAATTGTGTGTATATATGTATATATATACATACAAGAGAGGATACGAATAATCAACTTAAGGAAGGTAATCAATCTAATTTAATACTATAATTAATATAAAAGAAATGTTCAAAGAAACAAATTCCCTAGCTTGACTCCAAAATGAAGGTCGACCACCCCTTTAGGGGTGTCGACCTGGGGGTTTACCACCCTTCCATAGAGGGGGCCGACCGCCCTTAAGTGAAATGGGCAGTGAAGGCTTGTTTTTATAGGAACTTATATATAAATTGTAAACAATGAACAAGGTTAAATCTAACTGGTCTAACAGTTTGTATACTCACTTGCAACTATATATACCACTCACCTAGCCTCTCCCAATCCCTAATCTATTTTCTTCTTGCGCCTTCATTCCGCTATTAGAATTCCATAGAAAAGTTTAGGTTTTCTTCTAAATAGTTTATCTATATTTCTTTTCTTCTCTATTCTTTTTTTGGCAAGACTGACTGGTTTTTAAAGTGATTCGTAACACTTTTATTATATTGAAATAATAATACAAGAGGATCAGAGATATACAACACATATATCTATGAAAAAAAATAAAAGTTTCCACGCATGGAAACAAGCTGGAAGAAACACACTGCACAATTACATCCCCAAATGTTATCTAGATAGGTTATTACATTTTTCTTATCATTGTTATATGACATGCGCTCACAAAGGAACAACACTGTATAATACAAGACAGTTATCCATTGTCTTGTTGGGTCCTTAGCATCTATCTTTTCATACTTCTTGTGATAGGGGTCTTAGACATCTTCTCTCCAAGTGTCGTATAGCTAGTGGAGTAACAGTGTCTATATCAGGAGGTCGTGCTTTATACCCCGGAGGGGATGCAATATGGGTGTATGGGGAAGCAGAGTTAGCAGAGGACTTCTTTTTTGTCGTGACTTGGGCCGGGTCATTGGGAGGAGAGTTTTTTTTTTAGATAGGGTGTTCAACAATCCAGGTTTGATAGATGACTATTTTTGGAGATTCGTTTTTGTTGGTGCGGAGGAGGTAACATACGCCTTTTCACCAATACCCAACACTTTATTGCTTATGTTCGAACGAAAGGTGTTGACGTCTTTCATCATTTTTTCTAGAGCTTCATGCTTGCCTGCATCGATGTCACCAACTCACCAATGATTTTAACACTGTCTAGTTCAGCAATGATATGGTCGGTGATGACTTGAAGCTCGCTGAAGTTTTCAGTATTAGAAACTGTTTCGTCTTGCTTAGCTTTCATTCCTAGTTCACTATTATTACCCTCTATATTTTCATCAAGTCTAAAGTTCTACTGTAAAAATTCATCAAGAGATTCGATACAGGAGCCATCTACTTCAACATTGTCTTTTTCAAAACAATTTAGTCATTCTTTTTGGTGCCAGACATACCAGCATCATAAACATTATTTCCAGAAACACTCTTTAATATCCCACTTCCTATTATCACATTTTTCTTTCCATTAATATCACTACTACCCCCGGAATACATTCCTTGATTCACTTGTTTTCCTTTGAGTCCATCATCTACAGTATGTAAGGAGAAGGACTTTAGAAGCATAGCGTCTAACTACCAATTTCACCTTCTTCTAGATAAGTGTCACATTACACATTCCATCACCATTATTGTCACCATATTTCCTTGCTTCTACAGAATTTTCAGAAGTACCAGGAACGTCACTTCCTTCATTGGTTTGTTCCAGCAGGTGGAAACTATTAGGACTAGCAAAGCTTTATAAACCATCAGACACACCTATTTGTATTTTTACACGATTAATTACTTTTTCTATGGATTTGTCTATGTGTATAGGAGAAACTCCCTTTAGAACCAGCCCGCCGTTATGACTTCTCCTATTGAACGATGCACCAGTTACACTTTTTTTCTTCTATTTATAATTTTTCTCCAAATATATTTTTTCTTGGTCACCTGACCTACTTTTACCTCATCATTTATATCAAGTTTGTTGTTGGTACCGACTTCTCCTTCGCAACCTCCAAATATTTCCTTATTCTTAGCGATTACTACAGGAGCTAAATCAGTCTTGTTATATTTGTGCAAGCTGCTGCCTAAACTAGGAAGAATTCCAACATCCAGACACTCCACTGAACTACTAGCCATACAACCACATGTCATATGCCAAAAAACTTTGCACAAGTCACAAACTTCTAGTTTCCACAAGTAATGAATAGACACGATTTGCTCAGAACCATCAGAAAACAAAAGTAAAAACTTATAGGCTAACGGAGAGTCCAGAGATACCTTAACCATACATTTAGAATATTCCAACCGTTCTTTTCTTTTTATTGATGTATCCATACACAAAAAAATTCCTACCCAAGATGCCAACCATCTTATGTCTAGTTTTGACCAAGCGAAAATAGGGATATTCCTTATTTCAATCCAAACTAGAACTCTTTTTATACACTTAGCATCATTGCCTAACTCACATCCTATGGTTTCACTATAAAAATCTTATTCTGAATTATAACTGGGTCTGTGCAAGTAATCTTAATCCAATCCTCTACACAAGATAGAAGAAGGAAAATACCATACCATTCAATTTTACTTTAATGCCACTTGAGGGTTTCTAGAGCTTCTACAGATGGGAGATGACCGCAGTATAGCTCAAGGGTTTGTCCAGGAAGAAACCCACTAGGTATTCATTCCATTGCTTGTTTGTAGCCTAGTAGATTTTATCGGAGAGGATGATTGATTTGCCCGAGAATTTGAGAGAAATTGGAGGTAGAGCACATGCACCTGCATTCTTCGGTTTGGAAAAGGATAAGGAAGACCACTTTGTTGAATTAACGTGGGTGTTTTCATTAGGCGGAAGAGGAGGAGAAATCAGGTTGGGTGTAGGCAAAACAAGGTCAGGCGGATCTGGACGAAAAGGGATCAGTGATGGATGTTTTGGAGGAAGCGTTGGCTGGTTGTTGAGGTTGAAAGAAAGGAAAGTTCCAAGGAAAGGATGATTTTGAGAGGCACAATGGAAAGGACATGGTAGAGGGCGTGAAAGGGAGAACCATGTTTTTTTTGTTGTGTTAATTCTATGATGATGCTAAGATTCTTTCTTACCTATTCTTATTTAGGATCAGATTTAGGTTTTATATTCTGGAATTCAAAGATTTATATATAAGACTTTAATCTCTTGATTCATATATATATGTGTTAACAAGAATTCGAGAATGTTTTGTACGGAGGATTAGATCCAAAAGCAAACACCATTCAAATTTCCACTATTTTAACCTTCTTAGCACAGTGGTGGAAATGACATCAGTTTGCTATTTTTTTATGGTGTAAATTTGGACCTATATGCCTAAAGAAATTTGGATTTATATGAAAACATCATATTAAACACCCTCTAAATTCCATATGTTTTAATTGCCTTTGCGGAAATGATCAATCTAGTTATATTTATAGTTTTGGGTTGTTATAATAATAAAAGAAAAACATTATTCTTAACTATTATATATTGTTATAATTCCTTTTATTCTATTTTCATGTAAATCCATACGTTTGATTTTTGGGCAAGGAGTTAAGATTCGGATAACTTTGTAGATTAAATAGGTTTGAATTTCTATTTTTTAAAATAGTGGATTTGAACGTACTATTAACAATATATCTAAATATTAAGGTTTTGCATATAAAAACAAACGTAAGAAAGGGGAATTTATTCAAAATAGGAATTATAAACATATATGCATATTACATGTTGTGTTTATCTTTTATTTTTGCAATAATTAAAGCTTGGGTTATGAGTTTATATGTTGATGTGATTATATTCCCATTTTATTGTCAAAGGTTAATACATACGTTAATGTTGTGGTTGAGAGAAATATGGGAAAATGACTTGTACACCAATAAGAATTTAATAGGATTGACATTTCAAAAGTGTGGTAAGGATTCTAATCTCGTTCGCTTAATTTACGTTTATATTTTTATATATCCAAGGGTATTACGAAGGCAGGTCGAGTAGAATCGATAGAGGTCCAACTATTCGACAAGTCGGACTAATCATCGACTATTCGATAAATAAATATATACATATATTTATATTAACACATAATTGTAGTGTATAAATAAGCACATGCATCTTTGCAGTGTATTAATAGATACTTGTAGTTTATAAAACATTTATATACCACTTCATATTCGTCTTGTAGTTATTATGTTTGTTTATAATGGATAATTGCAAGTCTACCACTTCGTATTAGAAATATAGATAATTGTTGTAACACCCTGAATTTTCTATGAATATTAAATTAACAAATTTAAGAATACTTAATTTCAAATGTGAGAATTAAGGGAAACAGATTAAGCCATTGCGTTCGTCTCAGAATTCAGCTTGAGATAGAGTCCGAGTTTGTGTGAATTGGACTCCGTATGAAGAAGTAATGGCCTTCTGAAGTTTTAGAATTTAAAATAAAAATAGTTCGAAATTCAAACTCAGACAGGGGAGTAGGCTAGGCCGGAATTCTCTTGCCCAAGGGCCAGGTCGACCAGGGCTAGTTCGGATGGTCTTGATTGCTTCTAGGGTTAATCTAACGGCTCTAAATTAATTAAAATTCTATATAAACAACCTAACTCTCAACCTAAAGTCACACTAATTCATACCAAGAGCCGCCATGCCATCAATGGAGAACCTAGAGTAGCCGCCGTTCTCTTTCAACTCAAAAACAAGAAGCAAGAATCAAACTCTAATCTAAATTAGAATAACAATTAGTCTACATCAAAGGCGAGCAATTCAATTTCAGAATACAGATCCCAGAAAAACAAGACTGTTCTTTTGTTTGTGAGTATAATTTCTTTCACAAAATAATTAATTAATTTAATTGTGATAAGTTATAACTGGGATTATGAGAATATGACTTTGAATCATGTGATGTTATCGTTGACAGTTTTGTTATTGTGGATCTATTTCATATGTTGAATTGTACATGTTTAACTTGATTTTTCTTATGCAAGTTTGGGATGTTAAATCGTATGTATCTTATGCAAGTTTGGGATGTTAAATCATATGTATATGAATCCAATGCAAGTTTGGGATGTTAAATCATATGCTAGTTTATGAATCTTATGCAAGTCTGTAGGTGGATTATACTTAAGTTCATATGTGAATCATGTAGATGTATATGCTAGCCTATAAGCAAACATGTGACATTAATATACATGTTTAGATCCATATACAAGTTCACATCTTTGTGTTTAGATCTGTATTTAGATCCATGGCAGTACATAGTTATGCAAATTTATGTTCTATATGCCCATTACCTATGCTAGTTTTATATGTGAATCATATGCTAGTTTGAATGAAATTCATATGCAAGTTATAGGAAAACCATATCCATATGTGCAAGTTCACACCTTTATGTTTAGATCTATATTTAGATCCATGATAGTTTATACAAATTTATGTATACCCATTGCCTATGCAAGTTATTGGCTATGCAAACTTATGTCATGATTCTTAGATCTATTTTATGTGTTATGCAAGATGTGATGTTGCTTTTTTTTAATAAGTTGGACTATTTGCGAGTCTAGCATATTTCATATTAAAATGTACAAATAGCGTGGGGACGATGGGATAATATTAAATATTAATATTGTGAATTGGCATAAAATGGCCTTAAAGACATATAATTAATTGAAGACATTAATTGGTATAATTTGTATACCTGGAATTTATGGACATAATTTAGGTGACCATTATGGACATAAATTAATTTGGAATTTATTGACAAAAATTCGATTATATTAATCCAAATTGGTGTTAAATAATTATGTGTAAATTAACCGCCTAAGACATGAGGTTAGACTCGTTTGTGGTGTAAGACTGCACGGACCCGCCCGACAAATCCAGCAACCACAAACGATAGTCTAATGTGAGAGGTCAAAGGCACAAATTAAATGTGTAACGATTGTAAAGACACAGGGTTAGGCTCGTTTGCGGTATAAGACCGCCCGGACCCGCCCGGCAAATCCAGCAACCGCAAACGATAGTCTAATATGGGAGGTCTTTATTAGGTTACGGTTCTAATGAATTAAGTAACCCTTAACCAGATAAACATGTATTGGGACATGGGGGTTAAGTGGGTGGCCTGGGTGGCATGTGAAATACGATTAGGAACACTTAACCAAGTTAAAAACATGTAAGAAGACATGAATAAGAAGGGGTTAAGTAGGAAATTCTAGTGGGGACCAAGCATAGGTGGAAAGCTTGTGTCAAACATGGGGACCCTTTTCAAACCAGTGACACATTAAGTATCTTTGTGAGCTCGAGATCGATCGAGGACGGGACACGCTTACTAGGTTTGATTGTAAGAGGTCAAAACGGGTTAGCGGTGGCAACGCAAGTCCAACGGGGTCATGTGCGTGCGTGGGCCTGGGCTGGTAGGTAAGACGTTGTTGCATCGTGTAAATATAAGCCATGCATCTTTAGTGGTATCGGGTTGCCACTTTGAGGAGTGATACACCCCACTGTGGGACCAACACGGGTATCTACGAGTTAGGGAGCCGATCGCTTGGGTGTAGTGGGTACAACTAGTGGAGATAGGGGCAGGCGGCACCTATGAAGGCAATAGGGGTACACGAAACTACCATTATCAATATTATGTTCAGTAGGCGGGACCAACTTTTAGGGTGACTAGTAATGGTGCAGTATAGTAATCATTCTATAGTGATTAGGAACGAGATTAATGCCAGAATATTCCTCTTGTTTGCTTTGTTTGCCCACTTGTTTCACAATCATTCCTTGTTTTACCAATTTATACCTTATCCTAATTACTTTAATAATTATATTGTTAAAGTTATTATACTCGCCAGACTTTATGTCTGACCCCCTTTGTTTTCACCTCTTTCCTTCCCTCCCCCGGATGTTCTCAAGGTGGGACTAGTATTAGTGGGACCTTGATCTTGGATCTCTTTCTCTCTCTTTTGGAAGTGCTTGGATTGCTGAAAGTAAAGTTCAGCTTATCTCTTTATGGCTACTTGTGTTGGGGTTATGCTTTTTATTTTAAGTACCTAGAAACAATTTTGTCAAGATGGTTACTAAGTGTACTTGGTTTTTCGGTTAGTTTATGATGTTGTTGTAATCAACCTATTTCTCCGCTGCAATAAATGTTGTTTTGAAAATTTTCAAGTACCAATATATGTATTTGTCTTGTTATATTCTGTTCAACTTACCAATAATACTCCATGAAAGCTAATGCATTCCCTTTGAGAGTGACATTAATGGACGTGTGGTCTTACACGTGGTATCATAGCTGAAGGTTAACAGAACAGATAAGAGATTTTGAAAAACTGTTTTTCAAAAGCGTTTTATAAAGAAATACTTCAAAAAGTATGTTTTAAGGAGAGTATTTTCAAGAGAAAAGTTTTCTTTAAAAACATAACCCCCAAGAGCCATATATCTTTCCTTCGATTCTCCGTTTTGAATCTCTTCCTTTTTCTTTTTCAGCATGTCTGGGGAACCTGAAATACCCGAGGGCATACCGATACCAGGCTGGTTTAGAAGGTATCTGGAGGCTATGGCCACTGCCGCAGGCCTAGCAAATGTTCCTCCTCCCCCAGCTGCAGTCGCTCCTCCTCCTCCCCCGTCTCACGTTGATACTTTTTCGAAGATATGCAAAGATTTTCGGAAAATGGGCGGGAAACCTTTTCACGAATCAGAGACGTTTGTTGAAGCTCGAAATTGGCTTAAGGAGGTGGAAGATCTATTTGGTATTTTCGAGGTAGAAGATGGAAGGAAGGTCCAATTGGCTGCTTGGTTAATGAAGGACGAAGCCTCGTTTTTTGGGAGGTCACGAATGGAGAGTGTCCAGTGGAGACATGGATGGATTTCAGGCATAGGTTCGAGATGAAATTTCTCTTACGAGAAGAAGAGAATTTATATATGGTAAGATTCTTAGCGTTGAAGCAAGGAAATTTGTCAGTAAAGGAGTACGCCAACAAGTTCAATCAGTTGGCGAGATTTGGCTTAGACTTGGTGAACACACCCGAGAAGAAGGCTCTGAGGTTCGTTAAAGGCTTGAATGAGCCATTACATGGGTTGGCTATGACCCACATTCCGATGGGGGCTACCTTTGAGAAACTAGTTGACATGGCGCTTATGCATGAAGAGGAGAAAGGTGCTAATGCTAATAAGGCACCGGAGAAGAAAGGGGATCAAAAGAAACCACAACAGAAAAACAAGAAAGGCAGTAAGGATAACTATGGCAAGGGAAAGAAAAAGTGTTTTAATTGTGGGACACCAGGCCATCTAAGCAAGGACTGCAGGAAAAAGAAGAAGAATGGCTTCTTCCACTGTGGAGAGGCAGGACATCTAGTTAAAGACTGCCCGAGGAAACAAGGGCAATGGCAAAGAACAGGGTCCACTTCTGGAGGGCAGATTCAGGCTCTCATGGCGCCAGGGTTGGAAAGAGGGCTGATTCAGGCTCTCATGGCACCAGGACAGGAGAGAGGTAGAAACATTTCTGTTGAAAGTTTGTTTTTTCTGTTTGATCATCATGTTTGTACTTTATTTGATTCTGGCGCATCACACTCGTTTGTGTCTGCTTCGTTAGTTGAAACACTGCACCTTAATACTAGTCTAGTTACGGATCCCATAGTAGTCTCAAATCCTATTGGTGGTTCGGCTCATCTTTCAATGATTTGTTGGGATTTGAGAGTGTTTATTTTGAGCGTTGAGTTTGAATGAAACGCCTTCGTTCTTGGCTTCATGGGCTATGGATTGATTCTAGGCATGGATTGGTTATCCAGTAATGGTGTCGTCCTCGATTGTGAAAGGAGAGTGGTTAGACTTATGACGCTCCTTGGCAACACTCTCGAAATCTCTTGTAACTCCATACATTCTGTTATGCTTAGTTACCTAGAATCTCTTGATGCGTCTGTTGAAAACTTGCAGTCTGGTAGAGTAGTCCGTGAATACTCAGATGTATTTGAAGGGGTGAAGGGATTACCTCCAAAGCGGGAGATAGACTTCCGCATATACCTTGTTGATAATGCAAAACCCGTAGCTCTCCCGTTAGACACATGGCTCCTAGGGAGAGAAAAGAGCTCACTAAGCAAGTCAAGGAGCTGCTCGAAAAGGGGTTTATAAGGCGGAGTATTTCTGAATGGGGTGCTCTAGTACTATTCGTAACCAAAGCAGATGGTTCACTTTGCCTATGCGTTGATTATAGGGAGCTAAACAACCTGACCAAGAAGAATAGGCACCCACTTCCTAGAATAGATGACTTGTTTGATCAGCTTGTAGGTGCGTCTGTTTTTTCCCAACTAGATTTGGCTACCGGGTTCCATCAGCTAAGAGTGGCTAAAGATAACATTGATAAGACCACATTCAGAACCCCGAATAGTTTCTTCGAATGGCTTGTCATGCCTTTCGGCTTGACAAACGCACCCGCTTACTTCGTTGACTTGATGAATAGGGTGTTTAGAGAATTCCTTAATAATTTTATGGTGGTCTTCGTAAACGACATTTTGATCTTCTCGAAGAATGAAGAAGAGCATGCTTTGCATTTAAGGAAAGTCATGTATACTCTTCGTACACATCAGCTAAAGGCCAAATTCTCCAAATGCCATTTCTGGAGAGAAGAAGTGAGGTTTCTTGGACATGTGGTGTACAAAGAGGGGTTATCCGTGGACCCCGCAAAAGTAGTTGCGGTGCAAGATTGGAAGGTTCCACAGAATGCAACCGAAGTCCGAAGCTTTCTCGGGCTAGTGGGCTTTTACCGAAAGTTCATTTAAGACTTTGCTAAAATCTCAGCCCCACTCACAAGATTAATGAAGAAGAACCTAACTTTCGCTTAGGATTTGGATTGCGATATTGCTTTCCAACGTTTGAAAGGGGCTCTAACAACAGCCCTAGTGCTGACATTGCCAGATGGGAGTAAGATGTTTACCATATACACTAAAGCATGTGGTACGGGACTAGGTGTTGTCTTGATGCAAGAAGGGAAGGTAGTAGCTTATGAAGGAAGACAGTTGAAAGTACATGAGAAAAAATACCCAACCCACGATCTAGAGTTGGCTGCCATCGTCTTTGCGCTTAAGTCTTGGCGCCATTATCTCCTAGGTGAAAACTTTGAATTATATACTGACCATAAATCGTTGAAGTACCTTTTCTCGCAGAAAGATCTTAACTTAAGACAGCAAAGGTGGATGGAATTTCTGGCCTCTTATGATTTTGAGATTTCCTATACCCCAGGCAAGGGCAATGTGGTAGCGGATGCCTTAAGTAGAAAGAAGCTGACCTTGAGTTCTCTCTTTGCAGAAATGCAAAGCCTGGGGTATATAACAAACTTTAATTTTAGACCCTCCTCTGAAATTGTGCCTGGTCTGTTAGCATCACTAGAGGTGCGGCCTACTCTTTTGGACTCAATAGGAATCACGCAACGAGAAGACCCTCAGCTAGTTGATGTGATGGAAAAGTTAGTTAGGGGTTAGACTTCTAGTTACCTCAATAGATACTCCATCGATGATAGGGGTTGGTTGAGACGGGATGGAAGGTTATGCGTCCCACAAGTAAGGGATTTAGTGAAGACGGTTGTCGAAGAGGCACACCATTCCAAACTGACCATATACCCAGGCAGAGACAAGATGTATAAAGATATAAAAAGGGTTTTCTTTTGGAATGGAATGAAGAGTGATGTAGCTGAGTTCGTCACTAAGTGTTTGATATGCCAGCAAGTCAAAGCGGGGCAGAAGAAGCCCAGTGATCTGCTTCATCCTCTCGAGGTCTCACATTGGAAGCGGGATAGCATTTCGATGGACTTTGTTGATGGGTTGCCTAGGTCAAGAAGGGGCAATACCAGTATTTGGGCAATAGTGGACATGCTCACTTAAAGCGCTCACTTTATACCTGTTAAAAGTAGAAGGACTGCCTCGTCCCTAGCATCTATTTATCTCAAAGAAATAGTTCGACTCCATGGGATACCCTCCACCATAGTGAGCGATCGAGATCCTATCTTTATGAGCGAGTTTTGGAAGAGTTTGCAAGAGGCAGTAGGCACCCAATTATGCTCAAGCACGGCCTACCACTCTCAAACCGATGGTCAGACGGAAAGGGTGAACAGAGTATTAGAAGACCTCTTGAGATTGTGCATTCTTGACTTTGGAGGGACATGGAAGGATCATCTTCCTTTGGTGGAATTCACCTACAACAATAGCTACCAAGCCACCATAGGAATGGCGCCCTTCGAAGCTTTATATGGAAGAACGTGCCGATCACCAACTTGTTGGTGGGAGTCTACAAACAAGCTCGTACTTGGGCCAGACATGATTAGAGAGACCTCAGAAAAGGTGGACTTAATAAGAAGACGGATGAAGGCTGCACAAGATAGACAGAATTCCTACGCAGACAAAAGTAGGACCGACCTTGAGTTTAAGGTTGGAGATAGGGTGTTCCTTAAAGTATCTCCTTTGAGGAATATCATTCGCTTTGGGTCCGTAGGAAAGCTAGAACCAAGATTTGTATGTCCATTTCCTATCATTGAAAGGATTGGGACAATGGCTTACAGAGTAGAGCTACCTGAGAGACTGGCTGGGGTTCATAATGTTTTTCATATTTCTCAACTACGAAAATGCTCACATGAATATGTGGAAGTGGTGGAGCCGAATATACTAGAGGAAGTAGAAGTGGAACGAAAAGCGACTGTGAGAAGAGTTCCCACTCATATCTTGGGTACGGAAGTCAAAAAGCTACGCAACCGTGAAATCAAGCTTGTTAAAGTTCAATGGAGTGATGCTGAGGAAGACGCGACTTGGGAAACTGAGAGGAAAATACGCGCAGCCTACCCTTTTCTCTTCGAGGGTACCTCATTGATCTCTTTTTCCATAAGTTTATTCATGCTTATATCTACCTTTTTAAGTATATCTCCTCAGTGCTATTCTTTATCCTTAGGTAGAAACCGATGGATGTAAACATGTGTTTGAAACATGTTATGGTTGATGGTTGCGAGTGGTTGCTATTGGTTGCTCATGGAAGCATGTACACACACTTTAGGCACTGGATCGGCTCAATCACTTTCATATTGCATATAAATATGTGTGTGCATATTTAAATTAATGGATGTAAAATGATTGTGTTATCCTATGGATGCTGCATTCTGATGAATGGTTGTGCACACATGTAGAAGTAATATGTATGGTTAGGATTCTTTCGCATACATAATGGATGCATGGCACTATCATGATTTGCATTAAGGAGGTCAACTGAAACAGTAGACCGCCTGATTTTGCATTAGATAAGGAACATATACACACACTTTTTGCATACGTTGATACGACATTAGAAATCTTGTAAGGACAATGGACGCCTATGTTTAATGGTTGAGTAGATGGATGATTGGATGTTAGGATATACATTCTCCTTAACTTGGAGATTTCGGGGGCGAAATCCTTGAAGGAGGGGAGAATGTAACACCCTGAATTTTTTGTGAATATTAAATTAACAAATTTAAGAATACCTAATTTCAAATGTGAGAATTAAGGGAAACGGTTTACGCCATTGCGTTTGTCTCAGAATTCTTCTTGAGATAGAGTCCGAGTTTATGTGAATTGGACTCCGTATGAAGAAGTAATGGCCTTTCGAAGTTTCAGAATTTAAATTAAAAACAGTTCGAAATTCAAATTCAGACAGGGGAGCAGGCTGGGCGGGAATTCTCCCGCCCAAGGGCCAGGTCAACCAGAGGGTCGACCTACCCATACAGGTCGACCAGGGGGTCGACCTAGGGGTTGACCTACCCTCCCCCTTCGGGCAGATCGGAAAGATGACGCTGTTTTGACTCATTGCTGAGTCATTAAGGCTGAGGTGTTATTCTATCTTGACTGGATGGTCTTGACTGTTTCTAGGGTTAATCTGATGGCTCTAAATTAATTAAAATTCTATATAAACAACCTAACTCTCAACCTAAAATCACACTAATTCATGCCAAGAGCCGCCATGCCGTCTATGGAGAACCTAAAGTAGCCGCCGTTTACTTTCAACTCAAAAACAAGAAGCAAGAATTAAATTCTAATCTAAATTAGGATAACAATTAGTCTACATCAAAGGCGAGCAATTCAATTTCAGAATACAGATCCCAGAAAAACAAGATCATTCTTTTGTTTGTGAGTACAATTTCTTTCACAAAATAATTAACTAATTTAATTGTGATAAGTTATAACTGGGATTATGAGAATATGACTTTGAATCATGTGATGTTATCGTTGACAGTTTTGTTATTGTGGATCTATTTCATATGTTGAATTGTACATGTTTAACTTGATTCATCTTATGCAAGTTTGGGATGTAAAATCATATGTATCTTATGAAAATTTGGGATGTTAAATCATATGTATATGAATCCTATGCAAGTTTGAGATGTTAAATCATATGCTAGTTTATGAATCTTATGCAAGTCTGTAGGTGGATTATACTTAAGTTTATATGTGAATCATGTAGATGTATATGCTAACCTATAAGCAAACATGTGACATTAATTTACATGTTTAGATCCATATACAAGTTCACATCTTTGTGTTTAGATCTATATTTAGATCCATGGCAGTACATAGTTATGCAAATTTATGTTCTATATGCCCATTACATATGCTAGTTTTGTATGTGAATAATATGCTAGTTTGAATGAAATTCATATGCGAGTTATAGGAAAACCATATCCATATGCGCAAGTTCACACCTTTATGTTTAGATCTATATTTAGATCATGATAGTTTATACAAATTTATATATACCCATTTCCTATGCACGTTATTGGCTATGCAAACTTATGTCATGATTTTTAGATCTATTTTATGTGTTATGCAAGATGTGATGTTGCTTTCCTTTTTGTAAGTTAGACTATTTGCGAGTCTGGCATATGTCATATTAAAATGTACAAATAGCGTGGGGACGATGGGATAATATTAAATATTAATATTGTGAATTGGCATAAAATGGCCTTAAAGACATATAATTAATTGGAGACATTAATTGGTATAATTTGTATACCTGGAATTTATGGACATAATTTAGGTGACAATTATGGACATAAATTAATCTGGAATTTATTGACAAAAATTTGAATAGGGATATTAATCCAAATTGGTGTTAAATAATTATGTGTAAATTAACTGCCTAAGATACGAGGTTAGACTCGTTTGTGGTGTAAGACTGCCCGGACCCCCCGGCAAATCCAGCAACCACAAACGGTAGTCTAATATGAGAGGTCAAAGGCACAAATTAAATGCGTAACGATTGTAAAGACATGATGTTAGGCTCGTTCGTGGTATAAGACTGCCCAGACTCGCCCGGCAAATCCAGCTACCGCAAACAATAATCTAATGTGGGAGGTCTTTATAAGGCTACGGTTCTAATGAATTAAGTAACACTTAACCAGATAAACATGTGGTGGGACAATGGGGTTAAGTGGGTGGCCTGGGTGGCATGTGTAATACGATTAGAAACACTTAACCAAGTTGAAAACATGTAAGAAGACATGAATAAGAAGGGGTTAAGTGGGAAATTCTAGTGGGGACCAAGCATAGGTGGAAAGCTTGTGTCAAACATGGGGACCTTTTTCAAACCAGTAACCCATTAAGTATCTTTGTGAGCTCGAGATAGATCGAGGACGGGACACGCTTACTGGGTTTGATTGTAAGAGGTCGAAACGGATTAGCGGTGGCAACGCAAGTCCAACGGGGTCATGTGTGTGTGTGGGCCTGGCTGGTAGGTAAGACATTGTTGCATCGTGTAGATATAAGCCGTGCATCTTTAGTGGTATTGGTTTGCCACTTTGGGGAGTGATACACCCCACTGTGGGACTAGCATGGGTATCTACGAGTTAGGGAGCCGATCGCTTGTGGGTAGTGGGTACAACTAGTGGAGATAGGGGCAGGCGGCACCTATGAAGGCAACTAGGGGTACACGAAACTACCATTATCATTATTATGTTCAGTAGGCAGGATCAACTTTTAGGGTGACTAGTAATGGTGCAGTATAGTAATTATCCTATAGTGATTAGGAACGAGATTAACGCCAGAATATTCCTCTTGTTTGCTTTGTTTGCCCACTTGTTTCACAGTCATTCCTTGTTTTACCAATTTATGCCTTATCCTAATTACTTCAATAATTATATTGTTAAAGTTATTATACTCGCCAGACTTTATGTTTAACCCCCTTTGTTTTCGCCTCTTTCCTTCCTCCCTCCCCCCCCCCCCCCTCAGGTTCTCAGGGTGGGACTAGTACTAGTGGAGCTTGATCTTGGATCTCTTTCTATCTCTTTTGGAAGTGCTTGGATTTCTGAAAGTAAAGTTCAGCTCATCTCTTTATGGCTACTTGTGTTGGGGTAATGCTTTTTATTTTATGTACCCAGAAACAATTTTGTCAAGATGGTTACTAAGTGTACTTGGTTTTTCGGTTGGTTTATGATGTTGTTGTAATCGAACTATTTCTCCACTGCAATGAATGTTGTTTTGAAAATTTTCAAGTACCAATATATGTATCTGTCTTGTTATATTCTGTTCTACTTACCAATAATACTCCATGAAAGCTAATGCATTCCCTTTGAGAGTGACATTAATGGATGTGGGGTGTTACAATTGTAGTCTTTATGTTGTAGTTTTTCTCAATCGTTGCCATCATGGTTCAACTTCGTACTCGACTTCAATTTCATGATTTGGGGCTAACTTCATGATTTAGGGCTTCGACTTCATGATTTATGGCTTCGACTTCGTAATTTAAGGCTTCGACTTCTTGATTTATGGTTCGAGCTCGACTAATGGCAAGTCGACTATTCCAGTCGATGATCTAATGTCGACAAATCGACGACCAGTGCGACTAGTCAAGCGCCATAATAACAATGTATATATCTATAACATGATCAAGGTATGTTAATGCGTAATAAGTATGATTAATATTATCTAGTCGCGGCAAGTCACACACTTAGCTACATTCTTGGCCACACTCTTCTTTATACCGGTCCAATACAAGACTCGCATCATATCACGAAACATCTTTATCACTACCCATATGGATAGTTTTCAGAGAGTAATGAGCCTCCGATAATACCGCACTCGTAAAATCATCTGTATTGGGTAAACATAACCTACTGTCTTGTCGAAGCCAATCCCAGTAATCCGTAACATATTTGTGGAGGTGTCTGGAAGCCTCTCCTCTACTCAATATATCCAAGAAATCTGAAAGATGGTGATCCTCTCTTTTCCTCTTCCCAATCTGCTCTAGCAAAGTAGGTCACACCTCTAATCATGCCAATAATCCCAGAGTGTGATCCATAGATGATCGAAAGTCAAATGCGACTTTATACTCCAAACTCTATCACTTAACAAATAAAGGACTCAATGTCGCCCTCTGCTTGCTCAAAGCATCAACCACTACATTCCCTTTGCAGGGTATAAGAAATCTCGAAATCATATGATGCTAGGAACTCCATCCACTTTTGCTGCCTCAAATTGAGATCCCTCTGAGAGAACAAATTCTTGAGTGACTTGTAGTTCGTAAAGAGCTCGAATATCTCACTAAATAGGTAGTGCCTCCAAGAGTTAAGTGTAAATACTATGGTAGCTAACTCTGAATTGTGTGTAGGGCAATTCCTCTCATGTATCCTTAGCTACCTAGTACCATAGCACACTACTCTACCCTCTTGCATCAAAACGAGCCTAGAACAGTCCCACATGCTTCAGTATAAATGTCAGCATCTTAGATCCAATGGGTAACTTCCAAACTAGTGCACTGGCGAGAGCATTTTTCAATCTCCGAAAGGCATCCTCGTAATCCATATCCCAAGAGAAAACCAAATTTTTCTTAGTAAGTCGGGTCAATGGTGAAGAAATCCATGCGAAGTCTTTAATGAACTTTCTGTAGTAACCCGCTAGGTCAAGAAAAGTCCTTACATCAGTCGTTTTCTTGAGGGTCATCCAATCTTGTACTGCCACTATTTTGGTGAGATCAACTGTTAAACCATCCTTTGAGACCATGTGCCCTTTGAAATGCACCTCCTTCTTCCAAAAATGACACTTGAAGAATTTCGCCTTCAATTGGTTAACTCGGAAGTCAAAGAACCTCTCTCAAAAGCGAAGCATGCTCATCCTCATTCCTTGAGAAGACAAGGGTATCATCTTCAAAAAACCACGACAAATTATTTGAAACGTCTTTGAATACCCTACTAATCAAGTCCATGAAATACGTTGGTGCATTGTTTAGACCAAAAGGCATAACCAAACACTCAAAGAAGCCATCAACAGACTGAAATACCATCTTATCGATGATATTATAGCCATGCGTAACTGATGGAATCCAGTAACCAAAATTAACTGAGAGAATATAGATGCATTTACCAACTGATCAAGAAAATCATCTATCAGAGGGAGTGGATAGCGGTTCTTCTTTATGAGCTTATTTAACTCTTGATAACCCATTCGTAGACGGAGGGAACCATTAGCCTTAGTGGTGAAGAAAACAGGTGCTCTCCACTCAGAAATACTCTGTTTAATAAAACCCTTTTCTAAAAGATCACCCACTTTCTTGCTCAACTCCCTCCATACCCATGGAGCTATACGCTGAATAAGCAGTGCTACAGGCTTCCCGTTCTCACCATGATAAATCCATAAATCGATCTCTCGCTTAGGTGGCAATTGATTAACCTCCTCGAAATAAATCTGGATACTCACAGACAACAGACACAAAACAAAAAATCATCTACAAAAGATTAAGGAATAGATAAAACTCAACATGACTGGCCCTCGTGGGTCGCAGGAAATCTTAAACGTCCTACCACTACATGTCATCAAACGAACCTCCTCTCGTAGTCGTGTATAGCCCTATAAATGGCTAACCAGTCCATCCCT
Source organism: Allium sativum (assembly GCA_030737875.1). NCBI lineage: Eukaryota > Viridiplantae > Streptophyta > Magnoliopsida > Asparagales > Amaryllidaceae > Allium > Allium sativum. The sequence goes on from CM060926.1 coordinate 772,459,133, forward strand.
AAGATCATCCCGTACTACAAAATCTCAAAACATAGGCATCACAATCAAACTCAACACCTAGTATAGAAATATTCAATCCACTACAAATCATAGGTAAGTGCGTCGAACCACCTATGGGGTTTGAAACTACTATAGGATTGAAACTAGTGAGATTTCTAAGTGCAAACAGCCAACCAAATTACTATAAACAAACAAATGAGAAGCTTTCAAATCAAAAAGAGTGCGTAAAGGAAAACCAGAGATAGAGATCAAACCTTCAACAGAAACCTTCCTACCTCTGTTTGAGTCACTACTAGTCTGTGCTGCTTCAAACATATGCACCTGAGCTATCGAAGTACTTGTCCCTTGTTCAGCCTTTTATGGACATGCCTTACTGAACTACCCAGCATGCCCCCAATTGAAGCACTTACTCTTCAATTTCCTACAATCCATAATGAGATGCCCTACTAACCCACACCCATTACACTTTTCTCAATCTTGATTGGACCTTTCTGAGGATTTCCAACTTGCTTCTTCTTGTCCATCTTATTCCATCATTTCTTTTTAGCATCAGAAAACTTAGGAGCTCCAATCTTATCATCTTTGATTTCTTCTTTCTTATCCATATGCATCAATGCCATCTCAATCAAAGCCTCGGACATCGCTCCAATAGTAACGTGAGTCAACACAAAACCTTGGAGAGGCTGATTCAACCCTCTTGCGAACCGAACAGCTTTTTTATTAGCTGTGTTAACCGAATCCATGCCAAATCTTGATAACTTGTTGAATTGGTTGATGTATTCTTTTATCGATAGATTTCCTTGCTTCAAATTCAAAAACCGCTCCAACTACATTCCTTCCTCAGTAGGTTTTAGAAACTTGCTCTCAAATCTATTCTGGGATCCAACCCAATCCATATGCCTCATCTCAACTTCTATATCTTCCACCAAATCAAGGCTTCCTCCCTAAGTTGACAAGCGGCTAGTCGAAATCTCATCCTATCCTCAAATTCCAACAACTCGAAAATCCTCTTAGTCTTTCAAATATAGGTGCGTACCTCCAAAAACATCTCGGCACCTGAAAAAACCTTGTTACCCAAGTTAGATAAGTCCTTACAAAGCTTAGAAAAATTCGCAACTGCAGGTGTGTTGGGAGAAACCACCACAGAGGGTGTTGGAACCTGGGCATGTTCTTGTCCGTCAATGGGCATTGTAGCCACTAAATATCTACAGAACTAATTGGGGATAGAAACGCTCTTAGGAGGATTAGGGGCTCCCGACATGTTACGCAAAATAAAGGATAGAGATTTAGAATTTAAAGGAATCAAAGGAATGTTGGAACATGACTAGAGGTGGTATATTTTATTTTCAAAATGACTCTTTAGCCTTTGAAAAATACTTTCTTTCAAAAGTCTTATTTTAAAACAAACTTTAGTGATCTTGTAACCATAGGCTCTGATACCAAAAGTGACAGTCCATACCCTTGTTATCCTAATATAAAATTCCGTTAAGAAATATGGAGTATTGTAGGTATAAAGACATAAATATCACAGACACTAAGATTTCACAAGACATAAACAAATAAAATTTACAGCGGAAGAAGAAGACTATTAAAATAATTAAAACCATTTATTCCAATGTAACCAAATTATCTCAAACTTTCGTGCTTCAATCTTAGCCACAAAAGAAATAACATCATAGTACATAATTATTAAAATTTCTTTCACATAGAAAAAGCAATAACAAATCATGGAAATGAAAAAAAAGAAAAATAATACATCTTTAGACGAATCTCCAAGAAAGAACTAGATAAGTAATCCAATAATGTGTTTCCTCCCTAAGAGCTTGAGGGTAGAAGAAGGAAACGAGAAATAGGTCAAATAATAAGCCTGGTGAGCTGTAGTGATTATTAGTACTATTGATAAGAAAAAGAAAAATAGATAAAGCAGTAGTTCTAGTGTCATAAGAGGGTAAGTATCTTTGTACATATAAAAGTGAGCAAATAGAATAAGGATAACAGAAATGATATAAAAGATGTGTTTGTTCGAAAGATTTGATAATTATGAGTGTTTTGCACTTCTACAAATTTGAAATAATAAACATAATTAGAAAAAATATCCTAATACTACCATGTCGAATGGCTTAAACGAATCATGGATAATTTATGCCTACTATGGGTCGGGTTTATCAGGCCCTAGCCCATAACAAAAGACTAAACCTTATCCATAAATGGATAGTGGTTTATGTTCCCAAATCGGACCATTGCACGCACAATAACCCATTAAAATGCACCCGAGCCACCCTCTACTTAGACTAACTTACATCCATAACATAACATGGTATGTGTTCTTGCCTCTTATTTGAGACCATAAGTGATAAAAAGGGTATGCTACATGGAATGAATCCCAAACGAACAAATAATTTGGCTCAAATCCCCAATCCTTGGTTTGGCTCCTACAAATGTTATTTTTATTAGGGCCGTAATTTACCCAACCATTGTAAATTAATACGTATGTATTAAAGCATAACACTATAATGTTTAGGCTCCTAATTTATCCAACCACCGTAAATCAATATGAAAATTATAGGCCTAACTACAAAATTTAAGTTTTCTTTTCAGGCTTGTAATTTATCCAACCACTGTAAATCAATACATACATATTAAAGCCTAACGTTATACTTTGTAGGCTTGTAATTTACTCAACCATTGTAAATCCATATGTATATATTAAGCCCAACCACCTTATTCAATTAACTAAAGACATATCAATATATTTTATTCAATATGCATTTATATAGTCTAAATCATATTTAACCCAATTATTCCCTTTTTTATTATAGTTTTCAAAATATTCAATTTAGCCTCAGTTTGATTATATTAATTCAGTTAGTTTTGTAATAACCCATAAAATATACTTAATTTAGACATAAGTTAATTAAATTTAAAATTAAATAGTAGTAATTAATAATATATTAAAATGATGAAAATGGAATTTTGGAAAAGTAGGAATTTGGCTATGAAAGTATTGTAGTTGCGCTCATGGCGAGATTGTAATCCGTTTTTCATATTTTATTTGCTGAAAACGGAGTCTATATGCAAAAATTATTAATTAATTAAGTTGTACGTATATATTGATGTACAAAAGTTTGAATTTCAAATAAATATATACAAGCTGGGAATATATTAAATAGGATAAGCATGAAAAGAATATTCCCCTTTATTTCAAACTTATGTGTATATATTCACACATAGTTGGGGACGAGAATAAACTAGTTAAGGAAATAAATAAACAGAATTAATTAACGAACAATCAAAAAGTAACGTTATGGAGGAAATTCCTCCTAGGCTTGACCCCAAAAGGGGGCGACCGCCCCCTAGGAGGGGTGTCAACCGCCTAGGTCGACCGCGCTCTTGTAGGAAAGCCCAGTGAGAGTTGTTTTATGTAGGGACTTATTTATAATATAAATCAAATGATTGTTATATGATTTTCTGTATTGTTTGGATTCCCTTTATTCTATTTTCATGTAAATTCATTTGTTTGTTTTTAGGAAAAGGTTAAGATTTGAATAACTTTATAGATTTAATAGGTTTGAATCTCTATTTTTCAAAATAGAGGATTTGAACATATTATTTACAATATGTATAAATATTAAGGTTTTACGTATAAACAAACATAAGAAAAGGAATCTATTCAAAATAGGAATTATAAACATATATATTTGATGATATGTTTATCTTTTATTATTCCAATAATCAAGTCAAAACCTGGGTTGCAAGTTTATATGTTGTTTTGATTCTTCTTCCCATTTTATTGTCATATATTATTATGCACATTTATGTTATAGTTGAGGAAAATATGGGAGATGACTTTTACATCTTTAAGAATTTAATAGGATTCATATTTCGAAAATGTGGTAAGAATGCTAATCTCATTCGCTTAATTTACAGATATATGTGTATATATATATAATGTATTCAACGTAATATTAATGGGTAATAAGTGTGTAATAAATACAATTAAATTAGGAATAGAATTTGAATGTCCCCATAGGAAATTATATGCTTGTATGTGTATGAGTTAATGGCCTATTTAATATTAGTGGCAAAAAGACACGAGGTTAACCGTTACTTGTAGTAGCCATGAACCGACCAGCATATCCAGCGTCTACAAGTAAATTTGGTTAATATAAGAGGTCTAGGTACCATGAGTTATTATAATTAGTATGCTATAATGTGAGGTTAGGTCCAACTTGTAGTAGAAGCCTGCTCGGAACCGCCCGGCAAATCCAGCATCTACAAGTGGTAGGCCTAATGTGATATATTGTGTGTGTGCAGAGCACGCCTGCCTTAGGAAAATGGTATTGAGTGGCTGACCTATCTGTTGTTAGGTATTAAGTTGTTAGGACTAGGTTCGTTCCTAAGGTTCACTCCATGATTCAAAACCCAAGTCACTGAGCCTGCCCTACGAGAATTAAATGGTTATTGGGTCCGCCTTCTATAAGGTATTAAATGGTCCCGGTCGACGATAACGTATGTAGGGTAATTCTCCAAGTAATGTCCTCTTCTTATCTAGGGGTTAGAGAGAGCTAACCTAAGGACTGATTATGTATACATGGCCTAAGGAACTACTGTCTAAGGAAAGTATTATGTGGCTAAGAGTTCACCGGTACAGACAGCTAGATAGTAACAAGAGGGTTCGCCATAGGGTTCTTCTTCAAAGAAGCCATGTTTCTGAATCGAATCCTGATAGTAAGTAGCCATTACTATTTCTCTCTCTATAAGAGAGTTATCATTTATAACGATTTACGTTAGAATGAGGTATTAAGTGGCTTAAGGTCCGCCATTGGGTTCTAAGTGATTACAGGGATGTCCACCCTAAACAAATATTGTATTAAGTAACCATAGGAGTGTCTGCCCTTAAGATAGTTTTGGGGTATTAAGCGACTTCTAGGATGTTTACCTCATTTATTTTCATTTTTTGTTTGTTATAAAGACATAACTTGAAAAGTTTATAACTGCCAAATATATGAAATAGCCTTCTTAACTTATTTATATTTCATTAACTAGATCTTGTTGGCATGTTTATGCTTTATATGGTGTTCTTGCATTGTAAACAGTGGCGAAGCTTTGTCACTTACCCCTACACCTCCCGAGTGAATTGGTTGGTTAGAGCAGTCGAGAGGCTGGATGTAAAACAAGTGAGTCTGGGGTTCCCCTATGTAGACACGCCCTTTAAGGGGTGGGTCGTGCTGCCTATTACGTTTGGTATCAAGTTACCAGATTATAGGAAAATATATGTATGAGAAACATATTTGTTATTTGAAAATGTTCTCAAAACTACATATATGTAAGTACTATAGCCCTAAAACATACGCAAGTATAATAGGAAACCTGATCTTTCTTTCTTTTTGGGCCTTGATACTATCGTAGGAATTCCGCTGAAGGTTTTTCCTTTTTCAGATAGTAGATATGGCTGACAATATGCCCATGCAGGGAAGCCCAACAAAGCCTCGTTACTTGCTAGAATGGTTCCAATAGTATCTTCGAACTGTGGAACAAGTCCCTATTGCTAATCCTTCCCTAGCGAAACCATTCGCTTAGCCGACCAAAGAGGCATCTAACTTCCCACGTCTTTGTAAAGATTTTATAAGTTTAGGAGGCAAGACGTTTTTAGGAACCGAGAACTCTGTAGATGCGAAAGTGTGGATCTCGAAGTGTGAAAGGATTTTTGAGGCTACCCAATGAAAAGATGAACTAAAACGTAGGGTAGTAGCTTGGCAGTTGAAGGGGAGGCCCTAGAATGGTGGAACTTGATTTCACAAGAGAACTTGGGTAGAGTGTTTACATGGGCAGAGTTTAGGACCTGTTTCGAGAACAAAATTATAACTGATGCGGAGAAGATCCTACAGTTTGAAAAGTTTATCCATTTAAATTAAGGAGAGCTGGAGTTGAAAGACTATATGGCGAAGTTTATTGAGTTGTCTAAGTTTGGTAAGGGGTTGTGTACACCCCAACAGATAAATCCCTTAGACTTGTAAAGGGGTTGAATTAACCATTGAAGAAGATGCTTTTGACACTAATTACTTTTGGAGCTACATTTAAGGCCTTGATAGATATAACCATCTTATATTCAGCAGAGAATGTTAAGGAAGTTAAGACTGCTATTAAAGTAGAAGGAACTTCTGGTGTTGGGAAGAATAAAAAAGAATTTCTGGCTCAAAAAGAAGATGTGCGATAAATTCAAGAAGAAAGCCAAGACATGCTCAGGATTCCACAAGAAAGGGCACGAAGCGAAGGACTGTAGAGTGAACTTGGAAAAGATTGAGCTCAAAGGGAAATGCTTTAACTACCACGAATTTGGACACTTAGCGAGCAACTTCCCTAATCCAAGAGTAGTGCGAGGCAGCCAGAACTATGCTTTAGAAGTAGCACCGATTCATAATCAACCCCTAGGGATCAGGGATAGCCCGCACTGGAAGGTATAATATCTATTATAGGAAATTCTTTGTGTACACTATTTGATTCTAGAGCCACCAACTCATTTATTGCTAAGAAGATTGTAGATTCTGTAAAACTTCCCTTATCCTTTGTTAACAATCCGACAGAGGTGTTTTACCCTATCGGTGGGACTATGCATATTTCTGTTATTTATAAAGACTTAGTATTGGACATTGGTGATGTCGACCTCTTTTGTGATGCACATGTGCTTGATTTTTAGGGGTATGGTGTTATTTTAGGTATGGACTGGCTATCATTTTATGGGGCCATTCTAATCTGCAACAGGATAATGTTTGTTTGAGAAGCCATTGAGGCCATAGCATAGAGATTCCTTGTAGGACAAGGAGAATGAATTCGACCTTATTTTCCCTATCTTCTTATTTTGAAGGACCAACTTGGGTACTGGTTGTATGTGAGTTTCTTGATCTTTTTTAGGAAGTTGTAAGACTCCCACCCCACCGATATATATCATTTATAATAGACTGCAAAACGAATGCAAGGCCTATAGCATTGCATTTAACGCACATGTCCCCTAAGGAAAGGAGAGAGCTGGACAAGAAAATCTTGGAATTGCTGCAAAAGGGATTCATTTGTAGGGGTACCTCAGAGTGGGGCACGCCAGTAGTGTTTACCATAAAGTCAGATGGATCTTTAAGATTATGTATGGATTATAGGGAACTAAACAAGCTAACCAAAAAGAATAGGTATCCCTTACTAAGAGTTGATGACTTGTTTGACCATTTGGGAGGAGTCCAAATACTTTCCCAGTTAGACTTGGCCACCGGATTTCACCAATTAAGGATCTCAGATGAGACTAAGCCCAAGATAGCATTTAGGACGCCAGATGGACTGTTCGAGTAGGAGGTTATGCCTTCTGGTTTGACGAACGCCCACTTTCTTTGTAGACCTGATGAGGTATTTTGGGGCATACTCAATAAGATCGTGGTAGTATTTGTAGATAAGATCCTTAACTCTTTCAAGGGCCATAAGGAGCATGAGGATCACTTGAGAAGGATCCTAGGAATTCTAAGGGAAAGCCAGCTAGATGCTAAATTCTCGAAATGCCACTTTTGGAAGAAAGAAGTCAAGTTTCTAGGACATATTGTTTTGGGGAATGGATTAGCAATAGACCTCGCTAAGGTAGAAGCCATCCAAGAGTGTAAGATACCTCGAAATGTGACTGAGGTTAGGAGCTTCCTTGGGTTAGCAGGCTATATTCGAAAATTTATTAAGGACTTCGCAAAGATTGCTACCCCTCTAACCTAACTAACAAAGAATGATCATAAGTTTTTGTGGACTGAGAAGGGTGGAATTGCCTTTGAGAGACTAAAGGAATCTCTTACAAGTGCACTTATTTTTTATTATCCCAGACGGAGCCAAGATAGTCACTATTTTCATGCATGGGACCAGCAGTCCTTATGTAAGAGGTAGAGTAGTTGCCTATGCAAGTAGACAACTCAAGGATCATGAGAAAAGGTACCCCATTCATGATTTAGAGTTAGCAACAGTGATTTTCGCCCTCAAGATGTGGAGGCATTATCTTCTTGAGAGAAGTTCAAGTTATTCACAGATCATAAGTCTCTTAGGTATTTATTTTCTTAGAAAGATCTGGACCTTCGGCAGCAGAGATGGATAGAATATCTTGCAACTTTTGATTTCACCATTTAGTATACCCCTAGAAAGGGTAGCGTACATCGTGGTCAGCACTTTGAGTCGATAACACATTGTCCTTAGTGCGATTACCGAGTGGAGACAGTTAGAGTTTGCTCTCTAGTTTCAATTTGTAACCACCATATGAGGCAGCTCAAGGATTTCTTAGAGCAACGGAGATAAGACCAGATCTATTGGGAAGGATCAAGGGTAAGCAAGGCCATAATGACAAATTGACAGCATTAAAGGAAAATGTTTCTAAGGGGGAATCTTTCCCTCATTCTATTAGATATACTATAGATAGTAATGGTAGCTTAAGGAGAGATGGCCAGATTTGTGTCCCTAGGAGTTTGCATATTAGGAAAGAGATTCTAGAAGAATGCCATAGGTCAAGTATGACCATTCAACCCGGAGGTGACAAAATATTTAGGGACATGAGTGGAGTTTCTATAGGGAAGGAATAAAAAGATGTGTGACGGAGTGCATTCCCAAATGTTTGACTTGCGAAAGGGTAAAGGCGGAGCAAGGGAGGCATAGAGGAATTTTGCTAATGTTAGAAGTTCCCACTTCGAAATGGAACACATTTATATGGATTTTATTGATGGGCTTCCTAAAAGTAATAAAGGGAATGAAGCCATTGGGTGATAGTGGATCGATTAATGAAGAGTGCCCATTTTATTCCCATCAAGAAGAACAGGACTGCCGCCTTGTGTATTCTCCAAATTTGGGATCAAACACTAAAGGTGTAAAGTCACACTTCACCAATTCGGCAAGAATATAGAACCGTGTAATCACAAAACAAACGGATAAAAACAAGTAAGAACACAAAGGAATTTTTATAGTGGTTCGATTCAATATGAATCTACGTCCACGTTTAGTCAATTCTTATTATGATGTTCAAGCTTACAACATATGAATTTCCCTCATTACATTCATCTCTTTCTTTTACTCTCTTCTCACTCTTTTTATAATCGATTTTGGCGAAGAAAATGTAGAGATCTTTTAGCTTTGTGATGAATATCCAATCACTTAGGTGCTTTGATCCTTCTTCATGATCTTCATAGATTTCATAGTGAATTAACATTCGATCTCGTTTGGATGATGCTTTAGAGATTTATTATGTAGCTTGAATGAGATTGAAGGTGCTTAGATTCAATTGTAGAGAACTTTCATGATCATTGACTTGGATTTGATCTTCATGAAGTTAGAAAAGTGTGGTTGAATCCATAGAAGGCATTAGAAAAGTTGTGAGTGAGTTTTCAATTTGGCGGAGTCTCCCTCTTTGAATGAATTCCCCCCCCCCCTAAGGTCAAGTGAATTATGAGGGGTATTTATAAGTGATTTTCAGCCCGGGTGGCAGTTTTGTAATTATGCAGATAAACGCCATCACTCAACTCGCCATGACTTACCTCGCCATGAATGGTATGAACGCCATGACTTCATGTCGCCATGACTTCATGTCGCCATGACTCATGTCGCCATGACTCATGTCGCTATGAGTTCATCTCGCCATGACTTCATTTTACCATGGTGAGGTGCGGTATAACTTTCGGTGGCATTTTGGTAAATATGTGTGGTACAACCGGAATGTGCTGTCATGCATGGCACCTTGCTTTATACAACATGGATCATGCGCAATGAAGTCAGTTGCTCTACGCGATTTGAATAAAACAGTGGTTTGTGGCATGAATTGAAATAATGACACTGATATCCAAGACATGGATTAACAAGGGTCCAGCGACATAACTGAAATCTGTAGCATAAAATGGATTATATAATTCACTACATGAATTAATATGGGATGACATCGTCTCACCATGAATCAAAGCATACGACATGAGTCTATCCCAATCATTTCCATTGACACATGGCGTCACCATGTATATCTAGTAGGACCGATGTGGTCTATATATGATAGGAGGCTTCTGTTTTGGAACAACAAGGTATATACACGACATGCTTTTTCAGTATGGGGCAATGACTTGACTCCCGTTTGAATATATTACTCAATACAGCATGGGCCACGACATGGAAACCCACACGGTTTTACTCCCAATGATATGGTGGTCACGCTGGTCCTTTATCACATGGATAACATGTGGCGGTTGCATTATTTATTCCACCTGGAACGACTTTGAATTGAGCTGCGACTTGGAGCATATGGCCTTTACGACTTGGGTGTGCCATGACATGGTTAACTCGCGCACCAGGACCAGACAATGGTATGAATGAGGTGCGCCTTGAATGGCTTACACTATGGACCACCCGCGACATGATTTATGTGCCATGGTGTTAGCGGCTTGATTATCACTGCTCCGGACGACATGAAAGCTTGCGCCATGATTTAAAATTTCTTAGGCTCATGTTATATTAACGAGTTGAATCCAACTTGTGCCAACGACTTAAAATCATATCATGTGGACGACTATAGAATCCATGTCGTAGAAACTACACAAGTCAGTTATGCCATGTGTCATTGTCTGTAAATACTTCTTAGCTCTGAACCGCGTTTTAAGAACGGGGATAACATTTGTCCCTCGAAGCTTGTATTTTTTGCTAGCGAGAAATGCGGGCTTCGAAATGAATACAATTTGTGCTGAGATTCAGTCATAGCTTTTTGTTTGCTATGGGAAATCGTGCTTTGAACTTCGTGGTACCTGCTCTGTAATAAAAACAAGTATTTGCATTATTATTATTTTGAACTTATACTTTGTCATTGATCGCCCGCATCAATAACAGATTAGTTTAATCATTAGAAAGAGAATTTTATTTTTGAACTGAATGAAGTATCTGCACAGAATTGTTCTACTCAGCGGTTCCTAACTCATTGAATGCTATTTGTACAAATACGATATTCAAATTCGAATTCGCGCTAACGCTTGAAATCAACTAATCGACTATGCCGACTGTGGATTCCAAACATTATCGCTTTATAACTTATATGATGGTATACAATATTCCTCATTTGAGAAATATGTATTTGTGATTTATTCTCTACTTCTTTTTGGAGAAATTTCTAATTATCTGTGCCCCGGCTCTTACTTGGGCTATTTTCACCACTACAACCTTTCTCTTCTTTTTGTAGAAGATGTAGGTATTCATGCCCCAAAGTAGGAGGTCCTCTAGTCTTCTCTATGAGAAGTAATCTAGATTATGTGCCCCTGCTTAGGCTAAAATCCGATGTTTGTCGTGTCTGAGGTTTTAGACACTACGCAAGCGATTTGGTTAATGATCCAACACCTGTCGCATCTGAGATATTCAGACACTGTGCAAGTTAATTGGTTGGTTGTTGCATTGCTTCGCAGTGCGGACTCCCGCGAGGTTTGGGTTAAGGCTGCATCGCTCCGCGCTTACGAACTCCCATGCTTCGTCTTGCTTTAGCAAGCTCCCGCGCTTCGTTTCGCGCCTACGGATTCCCGCGAACCATTGGGTTGTGGCTGCATCGCTCCTCGCTTACGAACTCCCACGTTTCGTCTTGCTTTAGCAAGCTCCCGCGCTTCGTTTTGCGCCTACGGATTATCGCGAACCATTGGGTTGAAGCTATATTGCTCCGCTCTTACGAACTCCCACGCTTCGTCTTGCTTTAGCTAGCTCCCGCGCTTCGTTTCGCACCTACGGATTCCCGCGAACCATTGGTTTAAGGCTGCATTGCTCCGCGTTTACAAATTCCCACGCTTCGTCTTGCTTTAGCAAGCTCCCGCGCTTCGTTTCACGCCTACAAATTCCCGTAACCTTTGGGGGATGAGGTTTTGGATCTGTGACATCTTGTTGCACTTTTCGCCATTTGATTCATTGGTACTTCCTTGATCAACCGTTGAGTTGGTATTATCAGAGTTGCCTCATTTCGTCGGATCTAGAGAAAGCAAACGCCTATGGAATAGCCTGCCATGAGAAAATCGTCTTTTAGCAAAATTTTCATATATATTTTGCAAGTCAGAGATTTACACAAGCAGGCAACATTTCATTCGTAGTACCTTTGTTCCGTACAACGTATGTAAACCATTATAGACTTTTTACAAGAAAGTAAAACATAGTAAAGGGTAAAGTAATGCAAAGAGGCAATAATGATCGCTTATTCTGAGCCGTAGATATTAGATCATCATCAATGGTTGTCAGTTGATTATTAGCTTTGAAATGATCTGAGCAGAAGCTACATTGCTTGGACCAGACTGATCATTTGATGCCCCTTGCCCTTGGGGAGCTGCAGAAGGATTTGCATCTTGAGAGTTCTTCACAAATTGTTGCAGACGGTTCTTCCTAATCAACTCTTCAATTAATGATTTTAGATGCCTGCACTCGTTGGTGCTGTGATCCGACTAATTATGATACTGACAGAACTTCCCGGATTTAGTCAGATGGTCATTCATTTTTATTGGCCGAGGCTCTGGGTAATCTTCTGCGTCCTTCGTGGCAAGGTAGATGTTCTCAGGAGTGTCATTCAGAGGAGTTAACTCAGACGAGTCAAGAAGGTGAAACTTTTTATTAGCTTTGTTGTCATTCCTATCATTTACTCGCTTCTGCCCCTGAATATTCTTTTGACCGCACTGAGTAGCAGCATTTTTGGGAGCCTCAAGAAGTTGTTACCACTGATGATCTAAAGAGGTATAGGATTGTTGTCCACTCTCATGTACTCCTCTGCCTTCTTATAGAACTTGTCAAGTGTAGTCGGTTCCTTCATTTTTATCCATCTTCCGAACTCGCTCTTCTCATCTATGGCGCTGAGTAGAGATATGAGGATTATGCGAGGTTCCGCGTTCCTTACTCCAGACAAAGCAACATTGAATCGAATGAGGAAGGCTTTGACAGTTTCCCCTGGATTCTGTTTCATTACTGAAAGCGTTATAGCATCCTTGGCTTTGGTAGCGTACAAGCGGAACTGCACCTTAAACTTTTTGGTCAGGCCAGAGAACCGATCGATGGATTTGGGTGGCAGCTTTGTGAACCATAGTGATGCGGCACCTTCTAAGTAGAGAGGAAAGTGCGTGCATCTCATCTCGTCAGTCACCTTAGCTGCACTCATATGCCATTCATATTTGAATAGGAAGCAGTTCGGATCAATGAGACCATTGTACGGAGGCAAAGTCGGAGGATTGAACTTCTTCGGACATTTCGCTTCACGGATTCTTTCGGTGAATGGAGTCCTATCGGGAGAAAAGTCCCATTCTCTTTCATCGTCCTTGCTAGCCTGATTCTTTTTTATGGCTCATTCTATCATGTCCGAAATGTATTCTTTGGTGCTATGGCGCTCTGTGAAGCTGAGCTCTTTACCAAATGTTTGCCTAGGCATTCGACCTTGATTAGTGAGTTTTGGATCTTTGCCTTCTCGACGTGGAGGTGCCCCCGTGACAGGATTAATGACCTTTCGAGCATTCGCTTCGGAATGGTCCTTAGCTTTTGATCTCAAATTCTCGATGTTAGCTTCGTCCCTCTCACTTGCCCAATCATAATCATCTTCCATATTGTCGTTGGGGTTATGATCGGAAGCGGGCGATTTATCATTCTCCTTGAGGTCCACATGCACTTTCGGAGGGGCTGGATTTGATCGAGCATTAAGGATGGCGTCGAGTTTCTCCATCATCACTTTGGTAGAGGCATCCATTCGGTTGTTGACATTGGCAATAGCGATTTTTAATTCATTTCTGGTCACATCAGCACCGCTTTCTGAATTTTCGCCAACTTCGAAATGGTTATTAAGCAGTGTTTCTTCGTTAGCGACATTATCGGCTTCTACCACGGTTTTGCTAGTTGTCTTATTAGATTTGTCCATAATTTGGGAGAAGGATACGGTTTAGAACTTCAATGCGAATCTCTTAACCTTGTGAGAGTGTGAGAAAGGTAGGAGATGCGAACACAGCCCCACGGTGGGCGCCAAATGTTTGCTCCAAATTTGGGATCAAACACCAAAGGTGTAAAAGTCACACTTCACCGATTCGGCAAGAATATGGAACCACGTAATCACGAAACAAACAGATAAAAACAAGTAAGAACACAAAGGAATTTTCATAGTGGTTCGATTCAATATGAATATACGTCCACTTTTAATCAATTCTTATTATGATATTCGAGCTTACAACATATGAATTTTCCCTCATTACATTCATCTCATTCTTTTACTCTCTTCTCACTCTTTTCATAATCTATTCTCACTTGATTTTGGCGAAGAAAACGTAGAGATCTTTTATCTTTGTGATGAATATCCAATCACTTAGGTGCTTTGATCCTTCTTCATAATCTTCATAGATTTCATAGTGAATTAACATTCGATCTCATTTGGATGATGCTTGAGAGACTTATTATGTAGCTTGAATGAGATTGAAGGTGCTTATATCCAATTGTAGAGAACTTTCATGATCATTGACTTGGATTTGATTTTCATGAAGTTAGAAAAGTGTTGTTGAATCCATAGAAGCCATTAGAAAAGTTGTAAGTGAGTTTTCAATTTGGCGGAGTCTCCCTCTTTGAATGAATTCCCCCCTCCCACCATCTCAAGTGAATTATGAGGGGTGTTTATAGGTGATTTTCAGCCCGGGTGGCAGTTATGTAATTATGCAGATAAACGCCATGACTCAACTCGCCATGACTTACCTCGCCATGAATGGTCTGAACGCCATGACTTCACCTCGCCATGACTTCATGTCGCCATGACTCATGTCGCCATGAGTTCATCTCGCCATGACTTCATTTCGCCATGGTGAGGTACGGTATAACTTTCGGTGGCACTTTGGTAAATATGTGTGGTACAACCGGAATGTGCTGTCATGCCTGGCACCTTGCTTTATACAACATGGATCATGCACAATGAAGTCAATTGCTCTGCGCGACTTGAATAAAATAGTGGCTTGCGACATGAATTGAAATAGCGACACTGATATCCAAGACATGGATTAACAAGGGTCCAGCGACATAACTAAAATCGGTAGCATAAAGTGGATTATATAATTCACTGCATGAATTAATACGGGATGACATCGTCTCGCCATGAATCAAAGCATACGACATAAGTCTATCCCAATCATTTCCGGTGACATGTGGCATCACCATGTATATCTTGTAGGACCGATGTGGTCTATATATGATAGGAGGCTTCTGTTTTGGAATGACATGGTGTATACATGACATGCTTTTTCAGTATGGGACAATGACTTGATTCCCTTTTGAATATATTACTCAACACAGCATGGGCCACGACATGGAAACCCACACGATTTTACTCCCAATGACATGGTGGTCACGCTGGTCCTTTATCACATGGATAACACGTGGCGTTTGCATTATTTATTCCACCTGGAACGACTTTGAATTGAGCTGCGACTTCAAGCATATGGCCTTCACGACTAGGGTGTGCCATGACATGGTTAACTCGCGCACCAGGACATGACAACGGTATGAATGAGGTGCGCCTTGAATGGATTACACTATGGACCACCCGCGACATGATTTATGTGCCATGGTGTTAGCGGCTTGATTATCACTGCTCCGAATGACATGAAAGCTTGCGCCATGATTTAGAATGTCTTAGGCTCATGTCGTATTAACGACTTGAATCCAACTTGTGCCAACGACTTAAAATCATATCATGTGGACGACTATAGGATCCATGTCGTAGAAACTACATGAGTCAGTTATGCCATGTGTCATTGTCTGTAAATACTTCTTAGTTCTGAACCGCGTTTTAAGAACGGGGTTAACACCTTGTTAGCCCAATTGTATGTTAAGGAAATTATTAGGCTACATGGGATTCAAATTACTATAGTGACTGATAGGGATCCATTAATTACTATTGAAATTTTGGAAGAGACTTCAAGAAGCATTAGGAACGACCCTACATTTGAACACGGTCTATCATCCGCAGAAAGATAGCCAAACAGAGAGAGAGAGTTAATAAAGTTTTGGAGGTTTTTCTTAGAGCTTTCATAGTTGACTTTAGAGGAGCATGGGAGTAGTACTTATCTTTGGTCGAGTTTTCATACAACAATAGTTACCAAGCAACGATTGATATCACCCCTTACAAAGCTTTGTATAGGTGGCCACGCAAATCACCAACTTGTTGGTAGGAGACTATCGACAAGGTTTTACTCCGACTAAATGTTATATGTGAGTCCACAGAGATTATCTCTTTGATTCGAAAAAGAATGAAGGTTGCCCAAGGCCGACAAAAGTCATATGCAGATAGGAGGAGGAGAGAATTGGAATTTGAAGTCGGAGATTTGGTATTTATCAAGGTTTCTCCTCTCAAGAACACAGTTCATTGCGGGAAGACTAGGACGTTAGCTTCAAGATTTACTGGGCCTTTTCGAATTTTGGATAGGATTGGGAAGGTGGCTTACCAAGTGGATCTTCCCGAGCATTTATTGAAGGTCTACATTGTTTTCCATGTTTTGCATCTTCGCAAATGCCTTCATGATTAAGCTGAAAGGCTCGCATTTGATGATATTGGGACATAAAAAGCCTCAAGTTGTAGTCTAAGGTGCCTCATGCCACCGTAAGGATTATGGATCTCGGAATCAAGGATTCCGTAAAAAATCTATTCAACTTGTCTGAGTTCAATGGGGAGATAACCCTACGGTGAGCACATGGGAAACTAACTCATCCAGAGCTTTTCTCGGGTAATTATTTTCCCCTAATTTATCTTTTTGGTTGCATCGTGGCTTCTAGATATGATGGTAGGATATGGGTGTGACACAAATGCTTTGTGCACTCATGTAGAACTAAATCCATGTTAGGTTATTTTGCATACATATTGTATCACTTATTACACTTACACACTAGGAGTGAGCTCGCTATTAGCAAGTATGCAGTTCATAATCACTATGAGTTATGGATGTTTATGGATGATTTTAAAATAAGATAGGCGTACAACATGGCTTTTTAAAGCGAGTTGTGTTATTCGCACCTTCAAAAGATTTCAAAACGAAATATCTATTAAGGGAGGGAGAATGTAACGCCCTATAAAATATGCATAAGTTAGACATAAGTTAACTTAATTTAGAAATAAACAGTAATAATTAATAATATTAAAAGGCTGTAAATGAAATTTTGGATGATTAGAAATTTGGCCATGAAAGTATTGTGGTTGTGTTCGTAGCGAGACTCCGATCCGTTTTCATATTTTATTTGTTGAAAACGGAGTCCATATGAAAAGTTAATAATTAATTAAGTTGTATGTATATATTAACTTATAAAAGTTTGAATTTCAAATATATATATATATATACACAAGCTAGGAATGTATTAAATAGGATAAACATGAAAATAACATTCCCTTTTGTTTCAAACTTATGTGTATATATTGATATACACTACTGTTAGGGTTTTTCCCTAAGGGCACTCCATTTGATATGATTGAATAACATTATTGATGTTATGTTTTATTTTGAATAAATGATTTTATTATGTTGTATTTACTGCATATTATAAAGATTAACATAATAGAAGTCCTTAGAATAATAATACAGAATTATATAGTTTCAAGTAAGTGACTTGAACATGAGATTATATAATATGATAAATATCGTGATTCTTAAAAGTCCCTAGTCAACTTCTGTTGTAAATATGACAACAATGAAACTTTGAGACTAGTATGTTGGTTGACTGATGATCATATCTCATTGATCATTAATATATGAGATGCTAATGTCAATACATAAATACGTGTTAGAGAACATCGTATTGGGCAGATCCAACGTGAGAAAACTTCATGGAACTTGATTAATAGTGTCATAGGTAATTCTCATAGTGACAATGATGTAATGGTCCTCAAACCTGAAATCATTTTATACTGTTGTAACAACCCGGAAAATCTGAGCCAATTTAAAAATTTTATTTTGGAAATTTTAACGAATTTTGAATATTTAAAATGGATTATTTTAAATAATAACGACGAGAAATTTATTTTGAATAGAATTTGAACATATATAATTATTTGAATCAACGTTAGAATATAAAGAATTTATTTTAATTATATAACGAGCCTGAAATAGCGCAGTAGTTCGAAAGTTCGATTTCAAACTTCAAATGAATGTACATGATTCAAAATAAACCGGATTTTAGCGAAACCAAAAATATTTGAATATATTTGAGAATATCTTCCAACAAATCCGAAAAATCGAAATTTCATAGCGGGAATCAAAAGTTATGCCCAGTTGAAAATTCAGAATAGTCAATATGGAATATTAGGCCCTTAAAAATGGAAATTTTGCAAACGACTTCTGTTTTCGACGAAACCACTTTTGTTGGATCCGTGATGTCAAATTATTGCTAGATACCAAAATTCGTAATTTTTCGAATCAATATGTGAGCGCAGCGAAGTAAAACGTGTTTGAACAGTTTTAGTCAATTTCGATCGACCAGAAAATAGCCATTTTTCAAACAGTCTCAGAATTTGACGAAACTAGTTTTGTTAGGACCGTATCGTCAATATGAAGCAAGAAAATATTTTATGGGAATTTTTAGAGTTAGTATGTGGCCTCGGTAAATTGAAATATGCATTCAAATTCAATATATAGAGTTATATTTTGATTTTGTTGAAAACTGGTCGAAACAGCTGAATCGGCTTACGATACATATCCCATTGTGTTCAGAATAAGGGTACTTAGCTAAGGGCGATAGTCATTGGGTTGGATTTCGAGTTAGAATAAAAAGTCAACCTTTATAGAAATAATAAATAATTAAATATATTTATAATATAACTCAACACACCCTCATCTCTCTCCTCACACCCTCAAACCCGTCGGTTTTCAAAAAAAAAAGGAGACCATCGCGCCCTAGCGCGACAGCCACCCTCGACCGTCGCCACCTCGCCTGAGGCGCCGCCCACCTCTAGCCTCGCCGCACCCCCCTCCTTCTCCGATCCCCTTCTTCCTCCTCTCCTTCTCCCCCCAATCAAACCGCGCTAACCCTAAATTGAGACCGCCGCCGCCTATGGCCTGTCACCGCCGCCAAGAACAGCCTGCCGCCATCTCCTAACTCCAGCTCCCCTTCACCTTGTCAGCCCAATTTAACCCCTTCTTTTGGCGATTCAATGTGAGTCTTTATTGAATTTAATTTCAGTTTTAATATATATGTGCTAAATATGAAAAGGTTTGCGTGTTAATTACATATGAAAGATTCAATTTTTAACATATGAAAGATTGAATTTTCAGAATATAAAAGTTTTGATTTTTATTTAAACAAAGTTATGATTTTTAATGGTAAAAAGGTTAGATTTTTAAAAATGAAAATATACGGCTTTTATTTGTTTAAAGGCGAGATCTTTATATGTTTAAAGTTTTGATTTTTTATTTGTTTGAACGATAAGAAAAAAATTATATCTTTGAAGTAGAAAAGTTCATATTTTTATGGTAGGAAAGATTATATCTATGAAGTAGGAAAGATTTGATTTTTATCATTAAGTAGCGTGTATAAAGACTCGATTTTTATTGTTGAAATGACAAAGTAAAAACATAATTTTTAGCTTTGTAAAAATTAGATTTTTATATTTAAGAAGTAACGATAAAAATTCGATTTTTATTATAAATGAAGCGAAATAAAAATTCGATCTTTATATAAGAAGTAGAGTTATAAAAATATAATTTTAATATAGAAGGAAGCGTTGTAAAAATATATGAAGCAGAAATAAAAATATGATTTTTATTTGTTGGGATAAAGCGATAAAAATATGATCTTTAATATATGAACACCGTTATAAAAATAGAATTTTTATCTATATAGTAGCGGTATAAAATTAGAAATTTTATCTATATAGTAGTGGTATAAAAATAGAATTTTTGTCTATATAGTAGCGGTATAAAAATAGAATTTTTATCTATATAGTAGCATTTTAAAAATATGATTTTTATATATTAGAGAATATAAAAATGCGATTTTTATATATGTAGTGGCTACGGACAACGAAAGTGACAAAAGGCGAGCACGACGAAGATTTTCTACATATGAAGAGTCGCGATGAATTGGTTTAGCTAGTCGGTGAGAACTTCTCACTTTAAATTCTTGTTTTCTAGTTAAAATTATATACTAGGATGCAGACGGTGCTTAGCAACACCCGTCGTCCACAGACCATGGGCGGCTTGTTTGTTTGATTGATGTGTCGTGAAAATTGATTGTGATGTGGAATAGATTCATGTGTTGAAATAAATTATTTATAGTTAAAAATATAAATTTTAACGTGAATGTGAATAAATAAATATTCATTTACAAATCGAACGATTTGTATATGTACACCCATTTGACTGATATTGATTGGGACGATAAATTTTACACGTCGCCCAACTGCACAAATAATATTCGGTGTTTGTTGATTTGAAACTCCACACGGGTGTTTGGATGATATTTGGCGTACACTAATCCCAATTATTTAGTTGTATGTCGATCGATTGGTCAACAGACTGTGTAAGCGTTAATTATTTATATTTAATGCTTATGCAGTTGTGTGGTGCACTTTGGATGATGGTTGATTATTTATCATTACTATTATATACATATGTTGTATGGAATCCATATAATTAACATTGTATGGTAATTGATTGGGCCTCATTCCAACTTGGAAAATAAAGAATATTATATAATAAAGATTCATGTGCTGAATACAATAAATAGTCATGTGTTGACGATACTCATGTGTTGAGAATATTCATGTGTTGAAACTTATCATGTGTTGAACGAAATATTTTAACAATAAAATTTACATCTTTATCATATATAAAATTAGAAACTAACTGAAAACTAGATAAGATGAGTGGTTTCCTAGGTATTGATCTGATGTTGGTTTCGGCCTTCGTGGTTAATACTTAGGGAATCGTTCTCTTACTAATTTACGGTTGGAGTCTAATTAAGAATTAAACGATAGAAATCATAATTTTATAAAATATATAAAATAAACAAAATAGTCATGCGTTGACAATACTCATGTGTTGAGAATATTCATGTGTTGAAAGAAATATATATTCATGTGTTGAAGAAAATAATTATACAGATATTTCGATGTGTTGAAAGGAATATTTCGATGTTGGATTTCGTGATTATACAGATATGGTTGTGGAAATTTAAATGGTATATTTATATCGTTATTTCCAATACGATATTTGTTGGTTTCAGAATTTGATATTGAATATAAGCTGATATATTTTCTATTCAGGGCCTTGTATTTAATATCAAATTGGTTTTTGGGTTCGGCGTGAATGGTGTCTTGAATAACACTGTTCTTGAACCCAGTTTAGAAAAGAATAAATCTTTTAATTAAGATTTAGTGAAATTGTCCAGTTAATTAGTATTTAATTGGAATTAAATTTAAATTGGTTTTTGGGGTTTATCGTGAGCAGTGTTTTGAATAACACCTGTTCTTTAACCCGATTAACAATGGAATGTGATTTTGGGTTTATCATGAACCGTGTTTTAGATGACATTGGTTCTTTAACCCAGTTAAAGACAGGATATTGATTTTTGGGAAGATTAAAACTAAGTGGAGTTTTAATGAATCTTTAATTAGATTAAAGTGATCGAGAATGGAGTATCACCAGTTTTGCTCCAAAGCGATAGTTAAATCTTTAATTAGATTTGAACGTGAAATGGTAATTAATATTTACCGATTACACCATGGTGTTAGATATGGAGTATTACCAGTTTTGCTCCATGGGATGAATAGGTTGGGATTGGGAAATAAAATAAATAATTACTTCGGTGTGGTTCGCTAATCCCGACTAGTTTGGAAAACTATAATACGGTTTGAAATGATATCCAAAGGAAGATTAAAGAATAAATTAAGAAGAATTTATCTTTGATAAAATTAATGGGAACTCTTCCCTAAAAATGTGAATTTTTGAATAAAAGAATACTCTGAATTGGAATGAGGCGTATGTTGTGTTTGTGTAACACTTGTTTATTATATACGCGGGTTATTCGGAAAGGTCGGGTTTATACCCATTCTAAAAAACTGATTCGACGATAAGTCGAAGATGAAGACGGTGGTTGAAGACCGGAGGACTTCACATCGTTTGGATGATTATTGATGATCTTGATTGGGCTGTACACCCAAGAGGAGGGGATCAGTTGGTGATCGTCCAGACGTACTTGGAGATCGATGGATATGCGAGGAATAAGGTTCCTCCGGTTTCGTTCAGACCCAGAACGAACTTGTAAATGGACTGTGTGTCTGACATTGGATTTTATTCTGTGTGATTGATCTCTATTAAATATATATCTGTTTGGCGGCGGAGAATTTATTCTCTTGCTTAACGCCCTTCTCTGAGACGTACGAGCTCAGAGGTTATATATCGATAGAAATCAATCGCATGGAGAGAATTTCCTATGTGGCATGCCTAATTGGCAGATGATCAAGGCTTCTGTTGAAAAGAAAAGTATTGTGGTTGATGATCAAAGCACGGCCTGTGTGACATAGCTTTGTGTATGGCGTTAATTCGCGAGCCTCACACCCCGGTATGAGTCAAAAACGGGATCGGACTGCAGGGAGTACACGACGTTTCTTTCTAGCTATGGGTGGTGTCAGTGACCTACCAGGCCTGAGATTTACATTATTTTTCACCTGTGTGGTTGTTGGAATGCGAGGCGCATCGGATATAGGTCCTATAAGACCGAGAAACGTGTGTTTAGGAATAATTAATCCTCAAAAGTAAGAGAGGACTGGCCCTGAAGCATCCAGGATCGCTGTGTGTGGTCCTGAGACATTTGCTGGAGTGTCTCGAACGGAGAGGAACTTTCCCCTTGCCTCGACTCATGACGGGAATCCAATTTCCAATACGACCTTTGTGGTTTTGATTGTAGAACTAGTATGGTGACATGATATATGGTACCCATGCTGTCTATGATTGATACTTATGATATAAATTGTTTTGACACTATACACTGATAGTAATAATAAAAGATGAAATTTAGCGTATCAAGCATTCTCTGGCTATTATAAGGTAAAACCCTATCCTTCGGCTTGCGTTGCATTATGTGATAGGACCTGGGTCTTATAATAGCTTCATTTTTCTTTATTTAGCATTGCGCTGTTTGTTTTATGCACTGGTATTTTTGGGAGGAAACCCGTTCCGTGTTATACGGCGTAGTCCCTTAATTTACCTAACTTTAAAAATAAAGATTAATAACTGTTTTAGTTCTCACACCAGTCACATGACTGACCTGGAGTTTATTGCTTTAACCTAAACTCTAGGATCCCTTATTTTCCGCATGGGCAGCTAGTAGTTGGGTTTTGCAGATTTATATTCACAGGATCCTGGTTTACAACTGGAACGATACTCGGAAAGCTCTGTATTCGTGTATTTCTTTCAGTTGTGTGTTGTATTGTTTTTCCGCTGCTATGTATTTAAATGTAATTTAAATCTCTGATATTTGTCAAATGTGTAATATTTGTTCATACTCTGTATATTCTTGTATTCTGATGGAATTGTTGTAATAAACAATGAAATGTTCTTCTGCTTGTGTTCCGATGTGTGTTGTTCTCAAAGCAATCTGTACTTTCCTTCAAGGGGAAGATCGGGTCGTTATAAAGTGGTTCAGAGCTTTAGTTTACAGAGCTTGAGAACAAGACACATTAGGACCGAACGAAAGAATTCATCAGAGATTGGATTAGCAATATCCAATGAGAATTACTCGTTAGAGATTGGATCAGTAGTATCCTAGAACGAGTGTGAAGAGTATATTTTTAAAATAAAACCAAATTGTATTGAAGATTTAAACCTTATTCAACGTATTTGAATATTTTATTTATATTGATTTTGGACAATCGAGTATATAAAGATTTTGCATATACGCGTCATGAACGTATATTCGAAGTTTTAATATACTGGATAGGTATAGAATCACATTCTAGACACCCGGGGATGATTCTGATGATGTGGCCACATCATCGGCATTTATGTTCGAGCTTTGAAAGTGAGATATCTATATAGTTCCATTACACTGGTGTGAGAACCAAAACTAGATAGGTTTATTGTTGTGATTTGGCATCAAAAACATGATTTTCTGTCTATATATCAAAATTATGAATTTGAAACGTTAATTCACTAATTGATTGTTGATTGTGTTGTTTGATTATTGGTTTGAAATTTTGAACCATTTAGGCCAAATTGAACCGTATATTGCACTTGTATTGAAAAATGATTACAATTGAATGCATATACATTTATATCCATTGAACAGGTCATAGCAAGGAGGCTAGAGCAGAAGAATTAAATTGTTTGCCCGACAAATAGGTACATGTTTATATTATTTCTTGGGAATTTGATGATTTTATGAGCCGATTAGGTAGCCGCTTAGCTTTTTCTTTTTCTTTTGGATTGGTGAGGGCCGTGGGAGGCTGTTTGAAATATCCCGAAGCCCCCGGTGCAGGGGAGGTTATGGCGAAATTTTTCGAAAATTTAGGGTGTTAGCCAAATTTTTAAAAATTTTGAAAAGTTCATAGAAACTGAAAAGTTGAAGAAATTACGCCGTAAAGAAAATAATGGAAGTTGAGTTGGTTTGTAAAACAACTTTCAGCTTCGTTCCTTTTCGGGGACGAAAAGTTTGAAGTGGGGGAGATTGTAACAACCCGGAAAATCTGAGCCAATTTAAAATTTTTATTTCGGCATTTTTAACGAATTTTGAATATATAAAATGGATTATTTTAAATAATAACGACGAGAAATTTATTTTGAATAGAATTAGAACGTATAAAATTATTTGAATCGACGTTAGAATATAAAGAACTTATTTTAATTATATAACGAGCCTGAAATAACGCAATAGTTCGAAAATTCGATTTCAAACTTCAAATGAATGTACAGGATTCAAAATAAACCGGATTTTAGCGAAACCAAAAGTATTTGAATCTATTTGAGAATATCTTTCCAATGAATCCGAAAAATCGAAATTTCATAGCGGGAATCAAAAGTTATGCCCAGTTGAAAATTCAGAATAGTCGCTATGGAATTTTGGGCCCTTAAAAATTGAAATTTTGCAAACGACCTCGGTTTTCGATGAAACCACTTTTTTGGATCTGTGATGTCAAATTATTGCTAGATTCCAAAATTCGTAATTTTTCGAATTGCTATGTGAGCGTGGCGAAGTAAAACGTGTTTGAACAGTTTTAGTCAATTTCGATCGACCAGAAAATGGCCATTTTTCAAACGGTCTCAGAATTTGACGAAACTAGTTTTTTTAGGACCGTATCGTCAATACGAAGCTAGAAAATATTTTTCGGGAATTTTTAGAGTTAGTATGTGGCCCCGGTAAATTGAAATGTGCATTCAAATTCAATATATAGAGCCATATTTTGATTTTGACGAAAACTGGTCGAAACAGCCGAATCGGCTTACGATACATATCCCATTGTGTTTGGAATGGGGGTAATTAGCTAGGGGCGACAGTCGTTGGGTTGGATTTCGAGTTAGAATAAAAAGTCAACCTTTATAGAAATAATAAATAATTAAATATATTTATAATAGAACTCAACCCCCCCTCTCTCTCTCCTCACTCCCTCAAACCCGTCGGTTTTCAAATAAAAAAAAGGAGACCATCGTGCCCTAGCGCGACAGCCACCCTCAACCGCCGCCACCGCGCCTGAGGCGCCGCCCACCTCTAGCCTCGCCGCACCCCCCTCCTTCTCTGATCCCCTTCTTCCTCCTCTCCTTCTCCCACCAATTAAACCGCACTAACCTAAATTGAGACCGCCGCCGCCTATGGCCTGTCACCGCCACCAAGAACGGCCTTCCGCCATCTCCTAATTCCAGCGCCCCTCCCCTTCACCTTGTCAGCCCCATTTAGCCCCTTCTTTTGGCGATTCAATGTGAGTCTTTATTGAATTTAATTCTTGTTTTAATATATATGTGCTAAACATGAAAAGGTTTGGGTGTTAATTACATATGAAAGATTCAATTTTTAACATATGAAAGATTGAATTTTCAGAATATAAAAGTTTTGATTTTTATTTAAACAAAGTTATGATTTTTAACGGTAAAAAGGTTAGATTTTTAAAACTGGAAATATACGACTTTTATTTGTTTAAAGGCGAGATCTTTATATGTTTAAAGTTTTGACTTTTTATTTGTTTGAATGATAAGAAAAAAACTAGATCTTTGAAGTAGAAAAGTTCATATTTTTATAGCAGGAAAGATTATATCTATGAAGTAGGAAAGATTGATTTTTATCATTAAGTAGCATGTATAAAGATTCGATTTTTATTTTTGAAATGACAAAGTAAAAACATAATTTATAGCTATGTAAAAATTAGATTTTTATATTTATGAAGTAACGATAAAAATTCAATTTTTATTATATATGAAGAGAAATAAAAATTCGATCTTTATATAAGAAGTAGAGATATAAAAATATAATTTCTATATAGAAGAAAGAGTTGTAAAAATATATGAAGTAGAAATAAAAATATGATTTTTATTTGTTGGGATAAAGCGATAAAAATATGATCTTTATTATATGAACACCGTTATAAAAATAGAATTTTTATCTATATAGTAGCGGTAAAAAATAGAATTTTTATCTATATAGTAGCGGTATAAAAATAGAATTTTTGTCTATATAGTAGCGGTATAAAAATAGACCTTTCATCTATATAGCAGCGTTTTAATAATATGATTTTTATATACTAGAGAATATAAAAATGCGATTTTTATATATGTAGTGGCTACGGACAAGGAAAGTGACAAAAGGCGAGTACGATGAAGATTTTCTACATATGAAGAGTCTCGATGAATTGGTTTAGCTAGTCGATGAGAACTTCTCACTTTAAATTCTTGTTTTCTAGTTAAAATTATATACTAGGATGCAAACGGTGCTTAGCAGTACCCGACACCCGTCGTCCACAGACCATGGACAGCTTGTTTGCTTGATTGATGTGTCGTAAAAATTGATTGTGATGTGGAATAGATTCATGTGTTGAAATAAATTATTTATAGTTAAAAATATAAATTTTAACATGAATGTGAATAAATAAATATTCATTTACAAATCGAATGATTTGTTTATGTACACCCATTTGACTGATATTGATTGGGATGATAAATTTTACACGTCGCCCAACTGCACAAATAATATACAGTGTTTGTTGATTTGAAACCCCATACGGGTGTTGGGATTATATTTGGTGTACACTAATCCCAGTTATTTAGTTGTATGTCGATCGATTGGTCGACAGACTGTGTAAGCGTTAATTATTTATATTTAATGCTTATGCAGTTGTGTGGTGCACTTTGGATGATGGTTGATTATTTATCATTGCTATTATATACATATGTTGTATGGAATCCATATAATTAACATTATATGGTAATTGATTGGGCCTCATTCCAATTTGGAAAATAAAGAATATTATAAAATAAAGATTCATGTGTTGAATAGAGTAAATAGTCATGTGTTGACAATACTCATGTGTTGAGAATATTCATGTGTTGAAACTTATCATGTGTTGAACGAAATATTTTAACAATAAAATTTACATCTTTATCATATATAAAATTAGAAACTAACTGAAAACTAGATAAGATGAGTGGTTTCCTAGGTATTGATCTGATGTTGGTTTCGGCCTTTGGGGTTAATACTTAGGGAATCGTTCTCTTACTAATTTACGGTTGGAGTCTGATTAAGAATTAAACGATAGAAATCATAATTTTATAAAATATATAAAATAAACAAAATAGTCGTGTGTTGACAATACTCATGTGTTGAGAATATTCATGTGTTGAAAGAAATGTATATTCACGTGTTGAAGAAAATATTCATTTGTTGAATAGAATAACGAAGTTATTGGAATATATAAAGCTGTGTTGATTAGATATGCGCCATTTCGATGCGAACGATATTTATAACGATTATATTCGTTTTTATAATGAATATATAAAGGGAAGGGATTTCAAAATATAACATTTTGAAAATATTATCAATTATATGTTAATGATATGGAATATTCAATTTTGATTTAAAATTGAATATGAAGTTGAAATCGTTTTAAAAACGAATTTAAAACGAATTATAAAATATGTTTAGAATTGAAATCGACGAAATATATATAATATATATAATATATATATTAAATGGCCTGAATAGAACGCGCCGCGCCGCGGTTGTTCGCGAATTTCGACCATTGACTTCGAATAGACGTTACGGGAGATCCGACCGTTGGATTCCCCTGAAACTGGAACCGTTGGGTTAGTATCGAAAAGAGCTTTCCAATGAATATTGGAAATTTGAAATCTAATGGTTGGATTTGGAATTATGTCCAAATCAAATTTGAAAAAGGTTGTTGCAAGTGCAGTTCGGTGGCCGTTATTGAAAACCGACTGTACGGGCCATGATAAAACTATTAAAAATATTAATAATTTGTGTAAAGTCATAATATATGAATTGGAAAGAACTGGGATGAAAAAATCCACATTTGTAAGGATAAAAATATATCTTTATCGAGATGAACTAGTTTATAACTAGAAATAAAATCCAATTATTTTTAAATAAATAAAATGGATTGAGAATGGTTTTAAAATAGTCAGAATTTCCAACATACGAATTGGAATGGATTTGAATCGAAATTATCTTTGGAATATTTCGATGTTGGATTTCGTGGTTATACAGATATGGCTATGGAAATTTGAAAGATATATTTATGTCGTTATTTCCAATATGATATTTGTTGGTTTCATAATTTGATATTGAATATAAGCCGATATATTTTCTATTCAGGGCCTTGTATTTAATATCAAATGGGATTTTGGGTTCGTCGTGAATGGCGTCTTAAATAATACTGTTCTTGAACCCAGTTTAGAAAAGAATAAATCTTTTAATTAAGATTTAGTGAAATTGTCCAGTTAATTAGTATTTAATTGGAGTTGAATTCAAATTGGTTTTTGGGGTTTATCATGAGCGTTGTTTTGAATAACACCTGTTCTTTAACCCGATTAACAATGGAATGTGATTTTGGGTATATCGTGAACCGTGTTTTTTATGACGTTGGTTCTTTAACCCAGTTAAAGACAGGATATTGATTTTTGGGAAGATTAAAACTAAGTGGACTTTTAATGAATCTCTAATTAGAATAAAGTGATCGAGAATGGAGTATCACCAGTTTTGCTCCAAAGCGATAGTTAAATCTTTAATTAGATTTGAACGTCAAATGGAAATTAATATTTATCGATAATACCGTGGTGTTAGATATGGGGTATTACCAGTTTTTCTCCATGGGACGAATAGGTTGGGATTGAGAAATACAATAAATAATTACTTCGGTGTGGTTCGCTAATCCCGACTAGTTTGGAGAACCATAATACGGTTTGAAATGATATACAAAGGAAGATTAAAGAATAAATTTAAAAGAATTTATCTTTGATAAAATTAATGGGAACCTTTCCCTAAGAATGTGAATTTTTGAATAAAAGAATACTCTGAATTGGAATGAGGCGTATGTTGTGTTTGTGTAACACTTGTTTATTATAAACGCGGGTTATTCGGAAAGGCCGGGTTTATACCCATTCTGAATAACTGATTCGACGATAAGTCGAAGATGAAGACGGTGGTTGAAGACCAGAGATCTTCAGATCGTTTGGATGATTATTGATGATCTTGATTGGGCTGTACATCCAAGAGGAGGGAATCAGTTGGTGTTCGTCCAGACGTACTTGGAGATCGATGGATATGCGAGGAATAAGGTTCCTCCGGTTTCGTTCAGACCCAGAACGAACTTGTAAATGGACTGTGTGTCTGACATTGGATTTTATTCTATGTGATTGATCTCTATTAAATATATATCTGTTTGGCGGCGGAGAATTTATCCTCTTGCTTAACGCCCTTCTTTGAGACATACGAGCTCAGAGGTTATATATCGATAGAAATCAATCGAATGGAGTGAATTGCCTGTGTGGCATACCTAAGTGGCAGATGATTAAGGCTTCTGTTGAAAAGCAAAGTCTTGGGGTTGATGATCAAAGCACGGCATGTGTGGCAAAGCTTTGTGTATGGCATTAATTCGCGAGCCTCACACCTCGGTATGAGTCAAAAAGGGGATCGGACTGCAGGGAGAACACGACGTTTCTTTCTAGCTATGGGTGTTGTCAGTGACCTACCAGCCCTGACATTTACATTATTTTTCACCTGTGTGGTTGTTGGAATGCGAGGCTCCTAGGATATAGGTCCTATAGGACCGGGAAACGAGTGTTCAGGAATAATTAATCCTCAAAAGTAAGAGAGGACCGGCCCTGAAGCATCCAGGGTCGCTGTGTGTGGTCCTGAGACATTTGCTAGACTGTCTCGAATGGAGAGGAGCTTGCCCCTTGCCTCGACTCATCATAAAATTCCAATTTCCAATACGACCTTTGCGGATTTGATTGTAGAACTAGTATGGCGACATGATATATGGTATCATGCTATCTATGATTGATACTTATGATTGAAATTGTTTTGACACTATACACTTATAGTAATAATAAAAGATGAAATTTAGCGTATCAAGCATTCTTTGGCTATTATAAGGTAAAACCCTATCCTCCGGCTTGCGTTGCATTGTGTGATGGGACCTAGGTCTTATAATAGCTTCATTTTTCTTTATTTAGCATTGCGCTGTTTGTTTTATGCACTGGTATTCTTGGGAGGAAACCTATTCCGTGTTATACGGCGTGGTCCCTTGATTTACCTAACTTTAAAAATAAAGATTAATAACTGTTTTAGTTCTCACACCAGTCACATGAGTGACCTGGAGTTTATTGTTTTAACCTAAACTCTAGGTGCCCTTATTTTCTGCACGGGCAGCTAATAGTTGGGTTTTGCAGATTTATATTCACAGGATCCTGGTTTACAGTTCGAACGATACTCGGAAAGCTCTGTATCCGTGTATTTCTTTCTGTTGTGTGTTGTATTATTTTTCCGCTGTTATGTATTTAAATGTAATTTAAATCTCTGATATTTGACAAATGTATAATATTTGTTCATACTCTGTATATTCTTGTATTTTGATGGAATTGTTGTAACAAACAATGAAATGTTCTTCTGCTTGTGTTCCGATGTGTGTTGTTCTCAAAGCAATCCGTGCTTTCCTTCAGGAGGAAGTTCGGGTCGTTATAAAGTGGTATCAGAGCTTTGGTTTATAGAGCTCGAGAACAAGACACATTATAACTGAACGAAAGAATTCATTGGAGATTGGATTAGCAATATCCAATGAGAATTACTCGTTAGAGATTGGATCAATAGCATCCTAGAACGAGTGTGAAGAGTATATTTTTAAAATAAAACCAAATTGTTTTGAAGATTTAAACCTTATTCAACGTATTTGAATATTTTATTTATATTGATTTTGGACAATCGAGTATATAATGATTTTTCATATACGCGTCATGAACGTATATTCGAAGTTTTAATATACTTGATAGATATAGAATCACATTCTAGACACCCGGGGATGATTCTGATGATGTGGCCACATCATCAGCATTTATGTTTGAGCTTCGAAAGTGAGATATTTATATATTTCCATTAGACTGGTGTGAGAACCAAAACTAGATAGGTTTATTGTTGTGATTTGGCATCAAAAACATGATTTTCTGTCTGCATATCAAAATTATGAATTTGAAACGTTAATTCACTAATTGATTGTTGATTGTGTTGTTTGATTATTGGTTTGAAATTTTGAACGATTTAGGCCAAATTGAACCGAATATTGCACTGTATTGAAAAATGATTACAATTGCATGCATATACATGTATATCCATTGAACATGTCATAGCAAGGAGGCTAGAGAAGAAGAATAAAATTGTTTGCCCGACAAATAGGTACATATTTATTGTATTTCTTGGGAATTTGATGACTTTATGAGCCGATTGGCTAGCCGCTTGGCTTTTTCTTTTTCTTTTGGATTGGTGAGGGCTATGGGAGGCTATTTGAAATATCCCGAAGCTCCCCGTGCAGAGGAGACTATGGAGAAATTTTTCGAAAATTTAGAGTGTTATCCAAATTTTTGAAAAATTTGAAAAGTTCTTAGAAACTGAAAAGTTGAAGAACTTACGCCGTAAAAAAAATAATGGAAGTTGAGTGAGTTGGTTTGTAAAACAACTTTCAGCTTCGTTCCTTTTCGGGGATGAAAAGTTTTAAGTGGGGGAGATTGTAATAACCTGGAAAATCTGAGCCAATTTAAAATTTTTATTTTGGCATTTTAACGAATTTTGAAAATTTAAAATGGATTATTTTAAATAATAACGACGAGAAATGTATTTTGAATAGAATTAGAACGTATATAATTATTTGAATCGACGTTAGAATATAAAGAATTTATTTTAATTATATAACGAGCCTGAAATAGCGCGGTAGTTCGAAAATTTGATTTCAAACTTCAAATGAATGTACAGGATTCAAAATAAACCAAATTTTAGCGAAACCAAAAGTATTTAAATCTATTTGAGAATATCTTTCGAACAAATCCGAAAAATTGAAATTTCATAGCGGGAATCAAAAGTTATGCCCAGTTGAAAATTCAGAATAGTCGCTATGGAATTTTAGGCCCTTAAAAATGGAAATTTTGCAAACGACCTCGGTTTTCGACGAAACCACTTTTATTGGATCCATGATGTCAAATTATTGCTAGATTCCAAAATTCGTAATTTTTCGAATCAATATGTGAGTGTGGCGAAGTAAACGTGTTTGAACAGTTTTAGTCAATTTCGATCGACCAGAAAATTGCCATTTTTCAAACGGTATCAGCATTTGACGAAACTAGTTTTGTTAGGACCGTATCGTCATTATGATGATAGAAAATATTTTTCGGGAATTTTTAGAGTTAGTATGTGGCCCCGGTAAATTGAAATGTGCGTTCAAATTCAATATATAGAGTTATATTTTGATTTTGACGAAAACTGGTCGAAACAGCGGAATCGGCTTACGATACATATCCCATTGTGTTCGGAATGGGGGTAATTAGCTAGGGGCGATAGTCGTTGGGTTGGATTTTGAGTTAGAATAAAAAGTCAACCTTTATAGAAATAATAAATAATTAAATATATTTATAATACAACTCAACCCCCCCCCATCTCTCTCCTCACTCCCTCAAACCCATCGGTTTTCAAATAAAAAAAAGGAGACCATCGTGCCCTAGCGCGACAGCCACCCTCAACCACTGCCACCGCGCCTGAGGCGCCGCCCACCTCTAGCCTCGCTACACCCCCCTCCTTCTCCGATCCCCTTCTTCCTCCTCTACTTCTCCCCCCAATTAACCCGCGCTAACCCTAAATTGAGACTGTCGCCGCCTATGGCATGTCACCACCACCATGAACGGCCTTCCGCCATCTCTTAACTCCAGCGCCCCTCCCCTTCACCTTGTCAGCCCCATTTAGCCCCTTCTTTTGGCGATTCAATGTGAGTCTTTATTGAATTTAATTTTAGTTTTAATATATATGTGCTAAACATGAAAAGGTTTGGGTGTTAATTACATATGAAAGATTCAATTTTTAACATATGAAAGATTGAATTTTCAAAATATAAAAGTTTTGATTTTTATTTAAACAGAGATATGATTTTTAATGGTAAAAAGGTCAGATTTTTAAAACTGAAAATATGCACTTTTATTTGTTTAAAGGCGAGATCTTTATATGTTTAAAGTTTTAATTTTTTATTTGTTTAAATGATAAGAAAAAAATTAGATCTTTGATGTAGAAAAGTTCATATTTTTATAGTAGGAAAAATTATATCTATGAAGTAGGAATGATTTGATTTTTATCATTAAGTAGCGTGTATAAAAATTCGATTTTTATTGTTGAAATTACAAAGCAAAAATATAATTTTTAGCTATGTAAAAATTAGATACTTTTATATTTATGAAATAACGATAAAAATTCGATTTTTATTATATATGAAACGAAATAAAAATTCGATCTTTATATAAGAAGTAGAGTTATAAAAATATAATTTTTATACAGAAGGAAGCGTTGTAAAAATATATGAAGTAGAAATAAAAATATGATTTTTATTTGTTGGGATAAAGCGATAAAAAAATGATCTTTATTACATGAACACCGCTATAAAAATAGAATTTTTATCAATATAGTAGCAGTATAAAAATAGAATTTTTTATCTATATAGTAGCGGTATAAAAATAGAATTTTTGTCTATATAGTAGCGTTTTAAAAATATGATTTTTATATACTAGAGAATATTAAAATGCGATTTTTATATATGTAGTGGCTACGGACAACGAAAGTGACAAAAGGCGAGCACGATGAAGATTTTCTACATATGAAGAGTCGCGGTGAATTGGTTTAGCTATTCGGTGAGAACTTCTCACTTTAAATTCTTGTTTTCTAGTTAAAATTATATACTAGGATGCAGACGGTGCTTAGCCGCACCCGACACCCGTCGTCCACAGACCATGGACGGCTTGTTTGTTTGATTGATGTGTCATGAAAATTGATTGTGATGTGGAATAGATTCATGTGTTGAAATAAATTATTTATAGTTAAAAATATAAATTTTAACGTGAATGTGAATAAATAAATATTAATTTACAAATCGAACGATTTGGTACACCCTTTTGACTAATATTGATTGGGACGATAAATTTTACACATTGCCCAACTGCACAAATAATATTCAGTGTTTGTTGATTTGAAACCCCACACCGGTGTTGGGATAATATTTAGCATACACTAATCCCAATTATTTAGTTGTATGTCGATCGATTGGTCGACAGACTGTGTAAGCGTTAATTAGTTAAATTTAATGCTTATGGAGTTGTGTGGTGCACTTTGGATGATGACTGATTATTTATCATTGTTATTATATACAAGTGTTTTTATGGAATCCATATAATTAACATTATATGGTAATTGATTGCGCCTCATTCCAATTTGGAAAATAAAGAATATTATAAAATAAAGATTCATGTGTTGAATATAATAAATAGTCATGTGTTGACGATACTCATGTGTTGAGAATATTCATGTGTTGAAACTTATCATGTGTTGAACGGAATATTTTAACAATAAAATTTGCATCTTTATCATATATAAAATTAGAAACTAACTGGAAACTAGATAAGATGAGTGGTTTCCTAGGTATTGATCTGATGTTGGTTTCGGCCTTCGGGGTTAATACTTAGGGAATCATTCTCTTACTAATTTACGGTTGGAGTCTGATTAAGAATTAAACGATAGAAATCATAATTTTATAAAATATATAAAATAAACAAAATAGTCATGTGTTGACAATACTCATGTGTTATGAATATTCATGTGTTGAAAGAAATATATATTCATATGTTGAAGAAAATATTCATTTGTTGAATAGAATAACGAAGTTATTGGAATATATAAAGCCGTGTTGATTAGATATACGCCATTTCGACGCGAACGATATTTATATTGATTATATTCGTTTTTATAATGAATATAGAAAGGGAAGGGATTTCAAAATATAACGTTTTGAAAATATTATCATTTATATGTTAATGATATGGAATATTCAATTTTGATTTAAAATTGAATATGAAGTTGAAATTGTTTTGAAAACGAATTATAAAATACGTTTTAAATTGAAATCGACGAAATATATATAATATATATGTTACATACATTAAATGGCCTGAATAGAACGCACCACGCCGTGCAGTTCGCGAATTTCGACCATTGACTTCGAATAGACGTTACGGGAGATCCGACCATTGGATTCTCTGAAACCGGAATCGTTGGGTTCATATCGAAAAGAGCCTTCCAATGAATATTGGAAATTTGAAATCTAATGGTTGGATTTGGAATTATGTCCAAATCAAATTTGAAAAATGTCGCTGTAAGTGTAGTTCGGTGGCCGTTATTGAAAACCGACTGTACGGGCCTTGATAAAATTATTAAAAATATTAATAATTTGTGTAAAATCATAATATGAATTGGAAAGAACTGGGATGAAAAATTCCACATTTGTAAGGATAAAAATATATTTTTATCGAGATGAACTAGTTTATAACTAGAATTAAAATCCAATTATTTTTAAATAAATAAAATGGATTGAGAATGGTTTTAAAATAATCAGAATTTCCAATATACGAATTGGAATGGATTTGAATCAAAATTATCTTCGAAATATTTCGATGTTGGAATTCATGATTATACAGATATGGTTGTGGAAATTTGAAAGATATATTTATATCGTTATTTCCAATATGATATTTGTTGGTTTCAGAATTTGATATTGAATATAAGCCTATATATTTTCTATTCAGAGCCTTGTATTTAATATCAAATGAGCTTTTGGGTTCATTGTGAATGGTGTCTTAAATAACACTGTTCTTGAAGCCAGTTTAGAAAAGAATAAATCTTTTTATTAAGATTTAGTGAAATTGTCCAGTTAATTAGTATTAAATTGGAATTGAATTCAAATTGGTTTTTGGGGTTTATCATGAGCGTTGTTTTGAATAGCACCTGTTCTTTAACCCGATTAACAATGGAATGTGATTTTGGGTATATCGTGAACCGTGTTTTTGATGACGTTGGTTCTTTAACCCAGTTAAAGACAGGATATTGATTTTTGAGAAGATTAAAACTAAGTGGAGTTTTAATGAATCTTTAATTAGATTAAAGTGATCGAGAATGGAGTATCACCAGTTTTGCTCCAAAGCGATAGTTAAATCTTTAATTAGATTTGAACGTGAAATGGTAATTAAAATTTACCAATAACACCGTGGTGTTAGATATGGAGTATTACCAGTTTTGCTTCATGGGATGAATAGGTTGGGATTGGGAAATAAAATAAATAATTACTTTGGTGTGGTTCGCTAATCCCGACTAGTTTGGAAAACCATAATACGGTTTGAAATGATATCCAAAGGAAGATTAAAGAATAAATTTAGAAGAATTTATCTTCGATAAAATTAATGGGAACCTTTCCCTAAGAATGTAAATTTTTGAATGAAAGAATACTCTGAATTGGAATGAGGCGTATGTTGTGTTTGTGTAACACTTGTTTATTATATACGCGGGTTATTCGGAAAGGCCGGGTTTATACACATTCTGAATAACCGATTCGACGATAAGTCGAAGATGAAGACGGTGGTTGAAGACCAGAGGTCTTCACGTCATTTGGATGATTATTGATGATCTTGATTGGGCTATACACCCAAGAGGAGGGAATCAGTTGGTGATCGTCCAGATGGACTTGGAGATCGATGGATATGCGAGGAATAAGGTTCCTTTGGTTTCGTTCAGACCCGGAACGAACTTGTAAATGGATTGTGTGTCTGACATTGGATTTTATTCTGTGTGATTGATCTCTATTAAATATATATCTGTTTGGCAGCGGATAATTTATTCTCTTGCTTAACGCCCTTCTCTGAGACGTATGAGCTCAGAGGTTATATATCGATAGAAATCAATCGCATGGAGTGAATTGCCTGTGTGGCATGCCTAAGTGGCAGATGATCAAGGCTTCTGTTGAAAAGCAAAGTCTTGTGGTTGATGATCAAAGAACGACCTGTGTAGCATAGCTTTGTGTATGGCGTTAATTTGCCAGCCTCACACCTCGGTATGAGTCAAAAACGAGATCGGACTGCAGGGAGAACACGACGTTTCTTTCTAGCTATGGGTGGTGTCACTGACCTACCAGCCCTGACATTTACATTATTTTTCACCTGTGTGGTTGTTGGAATGCGAGGCGCCTCGGATATAGCTCCGATAGGACCGGGAAATGTGTGTTCAGAAATAATTAATCCTCAAAAGTAAGAGAGGACCGGCCCTGAAGCATCCAGGATCGCTGTGTGTGGTCCTGAGACATTTGCTAGAGTGTCTCGAACGGAGAGGAGCTTGCCCCCTGCCTCGACTCATGACGAAAATCCAATTTCCAATATGATCTTTGCGGTTTTTGTTGTAGAACTAGTATGGCGACATGATATATGGTACCCATGCCGTCTATGATTAATACTTATGATTGAAATTGTTTTGACACTATACACTTATAGTAATAATAAAAGATGAAATTTAGCGTATCAAGCATTCTTTGGATATTATAAGGTAAAACCCTATCCTCCAGCTTGCGTTGCATTGTGTGATGGGACCTGGGTCTTATAATAGCTTCATTTTTCTTTATTTAGCATTGCGCTATTTGTTTTATGCACTGGTATTCTTGGGAGGAAACCTGTTCCGTGTTATACGGCGTGGTCCCTTGATTTACCTAACTTTAAAAATAAAGATTAATAATTGTTTTAGTTCTCACACCAGTCACATGACTGACCTGGAGTTTATTGTTTTAACCTAAACTCTGGGTGCCCTTATTTTTCGCACGGGCAGCTAGTAGTTGGGTTTTGCAGATTTGTATTCACAGGATCCTGGTTTACAGTTGGAACGATACTCGGAAAGTTCTGTATCCGTGTATTTCTTTCAGTTGTGTGTTGTATTATTTTTCCGCTGCTATGTACTTAAATGTAATTTAAATCTCTGATATTTGTCAAATGTGTAATACTTGTTCATACTCTGTATATTCTTGTATTCTGATGGAATTGTTGTAATAAACAATGAAATGTTCTTCTGCTTGTGTTCCGATGTGTGTTGTTCTCAAAGTAATCCGTGCTTTCCTTCAGGGGGAAGTTCGGGTCGTTATAATTGTATTCGAGGATATTTGTGTAACGACCCAAAATTTTAGGGCCAAATTAAAATTTTTATTTTAATGAATTTAAAGTATTTTTAATGATTTATTTATTTTAATCGAAGTTAAAACGAACAAATTTAATTTAAATATAAAAGGAGATTAAAACAAGCGTTGCAGTTTGAAATTTTGATTTGAAACTTTAACTGAATGTACAGGATCCAAAATAAAACGAATTTTAGTGAAACCAAAAATATTTAAATCTATTTAAGATCATCTTTATAATGAATCTGAAAAATTGGAATTTCACTTTAAAATTTATAAGTTATGTCAAAATTAAAATTTAGAAAGGTCGCTATGAAATATATATATATAATATATAAAGGTCAAAATTGCCACTTTTTACATACGAAGGAATTTGAACTCGAAACCACTTCCATTGGTTTCAGAATGACGTTTCTGCATTGAAAAACAGTAAACACTTATATGTTTCGAGTTTCAGAAAATATTTGTTTAAAAATGCATTTTTAATATTAAATATATTCGCCTTGAAAATAGCCATTTTTCAAAAAGTCTCAGAATCGAACGAAATTAATTTTGTTGTGATCGTATTGTCATAAGGAAGCCAAAAATAATTTTTCTGGATTTTTCTGAGTCCGTATGTAGTCCCGGTGAATTTCTGCGTACGTTTGAATTCAAAATAATGATTTATATTTAAAACTGAAAAACGAAGGCCAAGACGATCACGTGGGCTGATGAGACATATCCAGATGAGTTCGGAACGGGGGCTAAATGGTATGAACGACAGTCGTTGGGCCTAAATCGGAGTTCGGACCAAAACGGGCTTAAACGGGCCAATTAAAATAATAATTAATTTAACCTAATATTTTAATATAAAAGCCGCGTTTCTTCTTCCTCCTCCCGTCCTTGTTCAGCCGTGAGAACCCATTCATGGTCGAAACTTTGAGCTCCGTTTTCTCACTCATTTCTCAATGAAAAATCGCAAACTTATACTCGTTTCGAAGAGATTCTCGAGCCCTACGATCTCCGACAAGAATCACCTCGAACCGTCGCCCGAATCTCCGCCACCACCCCCCTCAACCTGCGCCGAACGCAGCCCCGCCACCCCCAATAGCAGCCGCCGCACCTCTTCCAACTCCCGGCGAAGATAGCCCTCTCGTAGCACTCCAATCTCCAACAAACGGCTCGTCGTTTCGTCAACTACAACTCCAGAAAATCGGATTTGAATTTTTGAACAATCATGGGTTCTAAGGTAGATTTTATTTCAGATTTCCCCACGCTTTTAAGCGTTACACAGCCAGTTGTAAAAAGCTGATTTTGATTTTTCCTATGAATTTGCATTAGAATTGTCCTAGATCCGCAATTGTTTTGAACTCGAACATCAAATCTGATCGAACCTGAATCTTCTTCTCTGACCAAACACTGTGAGAATTTATTTTAATTTAATTTAAATTATTTAATTATTAATTCTTTTGTGATTAAAGAATATGGATTGATAAATTCGCTATGTAGTGATATTTTGAATACGGATCTAAGTTGTTTATGACCATATGAAGTTAGATCCGCGGATCTAAATATTAGATCTGAAATTATTGGCTAATTAAAATAGATTATCTGTAAATTTTATTTGATCACACCTCGCTGATTTGTCATATGCCAACATATACATCACCCTATATATGATTTTGATGTGAATTGTTAGATGTATACTTGTTTGGATATTTGAATGTGGTTGTTGGTTGGATGATATAAAATTTACATTTTATTATGTAAATCAAAGTTAGAATTTGGCGATGATATAAAATTTACATTTTATTATGAAAATCAGAGTTAGAATTTGGCGATGATATAAAATTTACATTTTATTATGTAAATCAAAGTTAGAATTTGGCGATGATATAAAATTTACATTTTATTATGTAAATCAAAGTTAGAATTTTGTGATGACATGAAATTTACATTTTATTATGTAAAATTTACATCGTATGAGATATTAACCTTTTTGTTTAATGTTAATAATAAGTAAATTGCGTTGTATGACAAATTAACATTTATTTTGATGTTAACAATAAGTAATTTACATGGTTAGAGAAATTAACATTATTTTGATGTAAATAAGAAGTATTTGCAACATATGGAAAATTAACATTGTTTTTAAATGTTAATAAAAAGGTAATTTCACCACATGTATAACTTAACATAGTTTTTATGTTAGTTTTATAAAATTTCAACCGTATGATGTAATTAACATTTTAATGTTAATATTATAAAAACTTCAACTGTAGGATAAATGTACATTATCTTTAATGTACATAAGATGAGAAATATACACCGTATGAGAATTTCACATTTTATTTATGTGGATATAAAAAGAAAATTTACTGTATGAACATTTAACATTTTTTTTTAATGTTAATATTAGAATGATTTCACCGTATGAGAATTGCACATTTTATTTATGTTAAATAAAAAGAAATTTACATCGTAGGATAAGTTACATTATTTTCAATGGTATTTAAAAGAGAAGATTCACTGTATGACAAAATTTACTTTTTAATTGTAAAAGTAAAGTAGGAATGTGACATGTATAAAAATTACTTTTTATTTACAAAAATAAAATAGGATTTTCACTGTATGACAAGAAGTACATTTTTATTTTTAAAAATAAAATAGTATTTTCACCATATGATGAAATTAACATTTTTAATGTTAATATAATAAGAGAAATTCCACCATAGGATGTAATTAACATTTTTAATGTTAATATTAAAAGAAATTCAACCGTATGATGACATTAACATTTTTAATGTTAATATAATAAAAGAAGTTTAACCGTAGGATGACATTAACATTTATTTTTAAATGTTAATATTAAAGAATTTACACCGTATAGGAAAAATTATATTTTTCTTTGTAATTAAATGGTAAAATTCCATCGTATGTCAAAATTTACTTTTTATATGTAAATTATAAAGTGAAATGATATGGTATGTTAAAAATTACATTTTTCTTTGTAATTAAAAGGTGAATTTCATCGTATGTCAAGATTTACATTTTTATATGTAAATTATATAGGGAATTACACCGTAGGATAACATTGCAATTAGAAATTATATTTTTACAATGTGAATTAGAGGTAGTGTTTACATTGTAATTAAAAAGTATACATTTTCTTTAATGTAAATGATTAGAATTTCACCGTATGATAAAATTTACCTTTTCTTTAATGTAAATATATAGAAACGCATCGTATGTTAGAAAATACATTTTCTATAATGTAATATAAAAAAAATTGCACGGTATGTTAACTTAACATTATTTTCTATGTTAAATAAAAGAAAATGCACGGTATGTTAAATTACATTATTTTCAATGTAAAATAAAAGAAAATTCATGGTATGTTAAATTAACATTATTTTCAATGTTAAATAAAAGAAAATGCACGGTATGTTAAATTACATTATTTTCAATGTAAAATAAAAGAAAATTCATGGTATGTTAAATTAACATTTTTATTAATGTAATAAAAAGAGGATTTCCATCGTAGGAAAAAATTTCATTTTGTTAATGTAATAAAAAGAAAATCCACCGTATGCTATTTTACATCATTTTATAATGTAATATAATTGAAATACACCGCATGTTAAGTTAACATTATTTATAATGTTAATATAAAGAGAATTAAATGTAGGATTAATTTACATTATATTATTATGTAATTATAAAAAGGATTTATACCGTAGAAAATTTACATCATTTTATTATGTAAATAAAAAGAGAATTTGATCGTAAGATGAGTAACATTATTTTTTTAATGTTAATTAAAAAGAAAAATACACCGTAGGAAAAAGATTTCATTTTAATTTATGTAATATATGTAAGAATTTACACCGTAGGTGCAATTTACATTTTATTAATGTAAATCAAGTAAGAATGTGTCTAGAGTGAAAATTTACATTTTTGTAAATTAAATAAGAATGGTGATAAGAATGAAAGTTCACATTTATTTTATATAAATAAAAAATAGGAATGTGGCAAGTAAATAAAGATTACATTTTTATATGTAATTAGGAATGGAATTTACATCTTACAATAAAATTACATTTTTATGTAATTGAAGTTAAGAATGCACTTGAAAGAGAAAATGAATATTTTATATGAATAGAATTATAATATAATGGAAAGATGAAAATAAATCAATTGAACGATGTATTATAATTTACATTTTAATGTAAATTATAATAATAATAATAAAGTAAGAGGAATGATTCATCGCCTAATTATAA
The DNA here is from genome assembly GCA_030737875.1 of Allium sativum. NCBI lineage: Eukaryota > Viridiplantae > Streptophyta > Magnoliopsida > Asparagales > Amaryllidaceae > Allium > Allium sativum. The sequence goes on from CM060926.1 coordinate 772,502,108, forward strand.
ATTGCATTTTCATGTATGTGTAATTGAAAAGATAAGAGAATGAAAATGTATATAAGGATGAGAATTAATGATTTATTTATATATTATATATATAAATATAATTAAAATTAATCGAATCGAGCGCGGTAGTTCGCGTTTTGAAATCGTAACTTTAAATGGATATACCGGAAGATCCGACCGTCGGATTTTCCCAAAACTGAAAACATTAGGACCGGCTTGGAAAACTCTTTCCAACGATATAAGATATGTTAGGATCCAACATTTAGATTTTGAGAATTGTAAAAATCAAAATTGGTTGAAAGCAGCGCCAGGGTCGTCCATTGGCGTCGTTAATAAAATTTAATTATTTTAAATAATTAAAATAGGAATGAATTATTAATAAAAATAATTATTAACAAATAAGAAGGATTTTCAAAATATATATATATGTATATATACGAGGATTGTTTGGAAAGCCGAGTTATTCTCATTCCAAATGATCCAGCGGCGTTAAAAATTGAAGTAAGAAGACGACGTATGAAGACCGTAAATCTTCCCTCGAATGGACAGCGATCGAGATCCTGAATTGACTTGCTACCAATTCATGGGTCAAGGTCATTGCCCAGACGTACGTGTTGGTTTCACGGATTTGACTTTCGTTCAGACCCAGAGCATAAGTTTAAATGGATGGTGTGTCTGACATCGTACTTCGTTATATATCATGTTGTTGATTTTCTGTTAATATATAAATATTGGTGGTGGAGAATTTATTCTCTACTTAACACCCATTTATGTATTGATGGAGAAGCAATGGTATGGTATGGAGTGACAGTGTGGCATACTAAGATGCAATGATCAAGGTTTCTTGTTGAAAAGCAGAACCTTATGGTGACGATCAAAGCACTGCTTGAATAAGCAGAGCTTTGTGTATTACGTAACCTCACGAGCCTCACAAACCGGTAGAGTCTAAAACGGGCGAAGGGAACGCAGGGAAAGCAACACGTTTCTTTCTAGCTAGAAGTGGTGTTTGGGTTTTATCATGGTCTGGCATTTTACTTATGTTGATGATGGAATGAGGCGCCTCAGATATTAGGTCCTATAGGACCGGGAAACGTGTGCTTAGGAATTGCCAATCCTCAAAGCTGTATGTGAGGACCGGCCCTGCCATTTCCAAGGGTTCTCCGCGGGGAATCCTGAGGCATTAGCTAGAATGTCTCGAATCGGTAAGGAGCTCCGCTCTAACCTTGACTCATGATGGAAACCAAAATCTAAATACGAACCGACGAATTTGATTGTATTACTAGTATGGAGGCATAATATATGGTACCTATGCTTCCTAAGATTAATACATTTACTTTGAAATGTTTTCATTTACATTAATGATAATATTAGATTCGTATTTGCCGTATTTAGCATGTTTTATCATCATAAGGTAAAACCCTATCCTCTGGTGTGCGTTGCATTGTGTGATGGGACTTGGGTCTTATGGTGATTCCATTTTTCCAAAAGCATTGCGTTGTTTACGATGTATTTAATTATTTGTTATGACACTTTAAACTATGCACGACAATCCATTAGAGTAAACCCATTCCGCGTTAGCGGCGTGGTCTTTTGGATTTGCCTTATTTCTGGTAGTTATTTTTAGTTAAGAATTCTCACACCAGTCCCACGACTGACCCATAGTTTGTTTCACCTTTTTGCAAACTTGGGTGCCCTCTCTTATACGCGGGCAGCCAAGTAGATAGGTTCATTCTTTGCTTGGAGTTTTTCTTTGGAGCCGCTTATCATTTTTCTTGGATTTGCTTTTGTGGAGAGGTGATGACTTGGAGCTTGAAGACATTTATCTTTTGTTTCTATGGCATCTTTTCTTTTCTTTTTAGACGTCAAACTTATTTCTTTTCTGCAAACTTGTTGTAATAGCTTAGTTTTTGTGACTGTGGATTTTCTGTGATTGATGACATTATATTTTTCCGCTGCTATAATGTTATTACTCTATGAACTTCCTTTGCTATATTGTATCTGTGTTCTGTTTTATTGTATTTATGTTGTATTCCAAAAATGATTACTCCTACTTTCATTCAGTGGAAGTTTGGGGTCATCACAGTTGGTATCAGAGCTTTGGTTTACAAAGCGAAATATAACATATTTATAATAGTTCGTTTACGTAGAATCACTATATTCTACGGCGAACATTTCATGGGATACATAATAGCCAGTCACTTTATCGTCATCTTTTCTTTCGTCCTTCGATCTTTTCTATCTCCTAGAATCACCATTTCATTTGTTTTGACTCTCCCCTTGATCGTGCATTCGAAGAAGACTAAGTGAAGTGGCGATGCTCAATTGGCACATGTTTACGAAGGAACGAAAGGACCAACTTCTTCGGTGGAAAGCCTGATGTTATAGACGGTACCATCTCTGTAAAAACATTCTCTGTGTTTATTCTTCCTCTTCTATTTTTCTTTTTCCTTTTCGAGGACGAAAAGTTCTTAAGGAGGGGAGACTGTAACGACCCGAAATTTTAGGGCCAAATTAAAATTTTTATTTTAATGAATTTAAAGTATTTTTAATGATTTATTTATTTTAATCGAAGTTAAAACGAACAAATTTAATTTAAATATAAAAGGAGATTAAAACAAGCGCTGCAGTTTGAAATTTTGATTTGAAACTTTAACTGAATGTACAGGATCCAAAATAAAACGAATTTTAGTGAAACCAAAAATATTTAAATCTATTTAAGATTATCTTTCTAATGAATCTGAAAAATTGGAATTTCACTTTAAAATTTATAAGTTATGTCAAAATTAAAATTTAGAAAGGTCGCTATGAAATATATATATATATAATATATAAAGGTCAAAATTGCCACTTTTTACATACGAAGGAATTTGAACTCGAAACCACTTCCATTGGTTTCAGAATGACGTTTCTGCATTGAAAAACAGTAAACACTTATATGTTTCGAGTTTCAGAAAATATTTGTTTAAAAATGCATTTTTAATATTAAATATATTCGCCTTGAAAATAGCCATTTTTCAAAAAGTCTCAGAATCGAACGAAATTAATTTTGTTGTGATCGTATTGTCATAAGGAAGCCAAAAATAATTTTTCTGAGTCCCTATGTGGTCCCGGTGAATTTCTGCGTACGTTTGAATTCAAAATAATGATTTATATTTAAAACTGAAAAACGAAGGCCAAAACGATCACGTGGGCTGATGAGACATATCCAGATGAGTTCGGAATGGGGGCTAAATGGTATGAACGACAGTCGTTGGGCCTAAATCGGAGTTTGGACCAAAACGGGCTTAAACGGGCCAATTAAAATAATAATTAATTTAACCTAATATTTTAATATAAAAGCCGCGTTTCTTCTTCCTCCTCCCGTCCTTGTTCAGCCGTGAGAACCCATTCATGGTCGAAACTTTGAGCTCCGTTTTCTCACTCATTTCTCAACGAAAAATCGCAAACTTATACTCGTTTCGAAGAGATTCTCGAGCCCTACGATCTCCGACAAGAATCACCTCGAACCGTCGCCTGAATCTCCGCCACCACCCCCCTCAACCTGCGCCGAACGCAGCCCCGCCACCCCCAATAGCAGCCGCCGCACCTCCTCCAACTCCCGGCGAAGATAGCCCTCTCGTAGCACTCCAATCTCCAACAAACGGCTCGTCGTTTCGTCAACTACAACTCCAGAAAATCAGATTTGAATTTTTGAACAATCATGGGTTCTAAGGTAGATTTTATTTCAGATTTCCCCACGCTTTTAAGCGTTACACAGCCAGTTGTAAAAAGCTGATTTTGATTTTTCCTATGAATTTGCATTAGAATTGTCCCAGATCCGCAATTGTTTTGAACTCGAACATCAAATCTGAACGAACCTGAATCTTCTTCTCTGACCAAACACTGTGAGAATTTATTTTAAATTATTTAATTATTAATTCTTTTGTGATTAAAGAATATGGATTGATAAATTCGCTATGTAGTGATATTTTGAATACGGATCTAAGTTGTTTATGACCATATGATGTTAGATCCGCGGATCTAAATATTAGATCTGAAATTATTGGCTAATTAAAATAGATTATCTGTAAATTTTATTTAATCACACCTCGCTGATTTGTCATATGCCAACATATACATCACCCTATATATGATTTTGATGTGAATTGTTAGATGTATACTTGTTTGGATATTTGAATGTGGTTGTTGGTTGGATGATATAAAATTTACATTTTATTATGTAAATCAAAGTTAGAATTTGGCGATGATATAAAATTTACATTTTATTATGTAAATCAAAGTTAGAATTTGGCGATGATATAAAATTTACATTTTATTATGTAAATCAAAGTTAGAATTTTGTGATGACATGAAATTTACATTTTATTATGTAAAATTTACATCGTATGAGATATTAACCTTTTTGTTTAATGTTAATAATAAGTAAATTGCGTTGTATGACAAATTAACATTTATTTTGATGCTAACAATAAGTAATTTACATGGTTAGAGAAATTAACATTATTTTGATGTAAATAAGAAGTATTTGCAACGTATGGAAAATTAACATTGTTTTTAAATGTCAATAAAAAGGTAATTTCACCACATGTATAACTTAACATAGTTTTTATGTTAGTTTTATAAAATTTCAACTGTATGATGTAATTAACATTTTAATGTTAATATTATAAAAACTTCAACTGTAGGATAAATGTACATTATCTTTAATGTACATAAGATGAGAAATATACACCGTATGAGAATTTCACATTTTATTTATGTGGATATAAAAAGAAAATTTACTGTATGAACATTTAACATTTTTTTTTTAATGTTAATATTAGAATGATTTCACCGTATGAGAATTACACATTTTATTTATGTTAAATAAAAAGAAATTTACGTCGTAGGATAAGTTACATTATTTTCAATGGTATTTAAAAGAGAAGATTCACTGTATGACAAAATTTACTTTTTAATTGTAAAAGTAAAGTAGGAATGTGACATGTATAAAAATTACTTTTTATTTGCAAAAATAAAATAGGATTTTCACTGTATGACAAGAAGTACATTTTTATTTTTAAAAATAAAATAGTATTTTCGCCATATGATGAAACTAACATTTTTAATGTTAATATAATAAGAGAAATTCCACCATAGGATGTAATTAACATTTTTAATGTTAATATTAAAAGAAATTCAACCGTATGATGACATTAACATTTTTAATGTTAATATAATAAAAGAAGTTTAACCGTAGGATGACATTAACATTTATTTTTAAATGTTAATATTAAAGAATTTACACCGTATAGGAAAAATTACATTTTTCTTTGTAATTAAAAGGTAAAATTCCATCGTATGTCAAAATTTACTTTTTATATGTAAATTATAAAGTGAAATGATATGGTATGTTAAAAATTACATTTTTCTTTGTAATTAAAAGGTGAATTTCATCGTATGTCAAGATTTACATTTTTATATGTAAATTATATAGGGAATTACACCGTAGGATAACATTGCAATTAGAAATTATATTTTTACAATGTGAATTAGAGGTAGTGTTTACATTGTAATTAAAAAGTATACATTTTCTTTAATGTAAATGATTAGAAATTCACCGTATGATAAAATTTACCTTTTCTTTAATGTAAATATATAGAAATGCATCGTATGTTAGAATATACATTTTCTATAATGTAATATAAAAAAAATTGCACGGTATGTTAAATTAACATTATTTTCAATGTTAAATAAAAGAAAATGCACGGTATGTTAAATTACATTATTTTCAATGTAAAATAAAAGAAAATTCATGGTATGTTAAATTAACATTATTTTCAATGTTAAATAAAAGAAAATGCACGGTATATTAAATTACATTATTTTCAATGTAAAATAAAAGAAAATTCATGGTATGTTAAATTAACATTTTTATTAATGTAATAAAAAGAGGATTTCCATCGTAGGAAAAAATTTCATTTTGTTAATGTAATAAAAAGAAAATCCACCGTATGCTCTTTTACATCATTTTATAATGTAATATAATTGAAATACACCGCATGTTAAGTTAACATTATTTATAATGTTAATATAAAGAGAATTAACTGTAGGATTAATTTACATTATATTATTATGTAATTATAAAAAGGATTTATACCATAGAAAATTTACATCATTTTATTATGTAAATAAAAAGAGAATTTGATCGTAAGATGAGTAACATTATTTTTTTAATGTTAATTAAAAAGAAAAATACACGTAGGAAAAAGATTTCATTTTAATTTATGTAATATATGTAAGAATTTACACCGTAGGTGCAATTTACATTTTATTAATGTAAATCAAGTAAGAATGTGTCTAGAGTGAAAATTTACATTTTTGTAAATTAAATAAGAATGGTGATAAGAATGAAAGTTCACATTTATTTTATATAAATAAAAAATAGGAATGTGGCAAGTAAATAAAGATTACATTTTTATATGTAATTAGGAATGGAATTTACATCTTACAATAAAATTACATTTTTATGTAATTGAAGTTAAGAATGCACTTGAAAGAGAAAATGAATATTTTATATGAATAGAATTATAATATAGTGGAAAGATGAAAATAAATCAATTGAACGATGTATTATAATTTACATTTTAATGTAAATTATAATAATAATAATAATAAAGTAAGAGGACTGATTCATTGCCTAATTATAAATTGCATTTTCATGTATGTGTAATTGAAAAGATAAGAGAATGAAAATGTATATAAGGATGAGAATTAACGATTTATTTATATATTATATATATAAATATAATTAAAATTAATCGAATCGAGCGCGGTAGTTCGCGTTTTGAAATCGTATCTTTAAATGAATATATCGGAAGATCCGACCGTCGGATTTTCCCAAAATTGAAAACATTAGGACCGGCTTGGAAAACTCTTTCCAACGATATAAGATATGTTAGGATCCAACGGTTAGATTTTGAGAATTGTAAAAATCAAAATTGGTTGAAAGCAGCGCCAGGGTCGTCCATTGGCGTCGTTAATAAAATTTAATTATTTTAAATAATTAAAATAGGAATGAATTGTTAATAAAAATAATTATTAACAAATAAGAAGGATTTTCAAAATATATATATATGTATATATACGAGGATTGTTTGGAAAGCTGAGTTATTCTCATTCCAAATGATCCAGCGGCGTTAAAAATTGAAGTAAGAAGACGACGTATGAAGACCGTAAATTTTCCCTCGAATGGACAGCGATCGAGATCCTGAATTGACTTGCTACCAATTCATGGGTCAAGGTCATTGCCCAGACGTACGTGTTGGTTTCACGGATTTGACTTTCGTTCAGACCCAGAGCATAAGTTTAAATGGATGGTGTGTCTGACATCGTACTTCGTTATATATCATGTTGTTGATTTTCTGTTAATATATAAATATTGGTGGTGGAGAATTTATTCTCTACTTAACACCCATTTATGTATTGATGGAGAAGCAATGGTATGGTATGGAGTGACAGTGTGGCATACTAAGATGCAATGATCAAGGTTTCTTGTTGAAAAGCAGAACCTTGTGGTGACGATCAAAGCACTGCTTGAATAAGCAGAGCTTTGTGTATTACGTAACCTCACGAGCCTCACAAACCGGTAGAGTCTAAAACGGGCGAAGGGAACGCAGGGAAAGCAGCACGTTTCTTTCTAGCTAGAAGTGGTGTTTGGGTTTTATCACGGCCTGGCATTTTACTTATGTGGATGATGGAATGAGGCACCTCAGATATTAGGTCCTATAGGACCGGGAAACGTGTGCTTAGGAATTGCCAATCCTCAAAGCTGTATGTGAGGACCGGCCCTGCCATTTCCAAGGGTTCTCCGCGGGGAATCCTGAGGCATTAGCTAGAATGTCTCAAATCGGTAAGGAGCTCTGCTCTAGCCTTGACTCATGATGGAAACCAAAATCCAAATACGAACCGACGAATTTGATTGTATTACTAGTATGGAGGCATAATATATGGTACCTATGCTTCCTAAGATTAATACATTTACTTTGAAATGTTTTCATATACATTAATGATAATATTAGATTCGTATTTGCCGTATTTAGCATGTTTAATCATCATAAGGTAAAACCTTATCCTCTGGTGTGCGTTGCATTGTGTGATGGGACTTGGGTCTTATGGTGATTCCATTTTTCCAAAAGCATTGCGTTGTTTACGATGTATTTAATTATTTGTTATGACACTTTAAACTATGCACGGCAATCCATTAGAGTAAACCCGTTCCGCGTTAGCGGCGTGGTCTTTTGGATTTGCCTTATTTCTGGTAGTTATTTTTAGTTAAGAATTCTCACACCAGTCCCACGACTGACCCATGGTTTGTTTCACCTTTTTGCAAACTTGGGTGCCCTCTCTTATACACGGGCAGCCAAGTAGACAGGTTCATTCTTTGCTTGGAGTTTTTCTTTGGAGCCGCTTATCATTTTTCTTGGATTTGCTTTTGTGGAGAGGTGATGACTTGGAGCTTGAAGACATTTATCTTTTGTTTCTATGGCATCTTTTCTTTTTTTTAGACATCAAACTTATTTCTTTTCTGCAAACTTGTTGTAATAGCTTAGTTTTTGTGACTGTGGATTTTCTGTGATTGATGCCATTATATTTTTCCGCTGCTATAATGTTATTACTCTATGAACTTCCTTTGCTATATTGTATCTGTGTTCTGTTTTATTGTATTTATGTTGTATTCCAAAAATGATTACTCCTACTTTCATTCAGTGGAAGTTTGGGGTCATCACAATTTGTGTTTTGATATTATCAAAAGTTACTCTTAATAGCGTAAATGATAAAGGTGATTATGGGTACATCTTGAGTCGATTGAATAGTATGAATGATCTAGATGGGATTTAACCATACAATATAAGTGTAGATATCCATGGGCCTCTTGATTGAGTAAGATTTTAAAATGCATGGTCGTACTCAAATACTGATTTGTTTTATATAATTTTCTCATAGATCAAAATAAAAGATTAAATTATAAACAGGATGATACATTCCATGCCTCGAGTTTAATCTTGGATATAATGGTTAATACGATTAAATTACCTTGATACATTGGTCATAGACAAGGTTGTATATAATTGTTGATTTTATTATACTTAGGTAACAGTGATGTATTACTAGATGTCACTCGTCGTTTATAATTTTAAATAGAATTTAAAATTATTTCAAATGTTGTAATAACCTGTAGGGCCACACACTAGGAACGCTTAACAAGGGAGAACCATTATTTGAATATTGAAATATCAAACGCTGGTATTTTAAAATCACGTAAAACTTGGTACACTGGTTTTTTATGTTTGGATATGCTTCACGTTCATTTTAAAAAGGGGTGACTTCCTCTTTCAAAAATATGCAGAAATATAAACCAAAATCGAAGAAATCAAATTGGTTCTTTGCTAGCACCTCAAATCCCTATCTCGAATTCGTAAGACGATCTCGAAAGAGTTCATAGGTACTGTAAAGACATTGTTGATCAAGTAGCATTAAAAATTCGATTTAATTCGGTTCCTCATCGAATCCATGTTTAGAAAATCTAAATTGGTACGCCTTTCAATCGATTTATTGTTTTTGCTTGGATCCTGTATTTTAGGTTGTAAAATTTTGAATTCCGCCACCATTTCATCGAAAATTACCAACAATGGTATCAGGGTTGTCTTGTGAAAGGAATTTATTGAGTTTTGTATTTGGTTTTGCATGTATGGTATCTTGCAAGAATTAAAAGTGTTATGAACACTAATGCAGGAATCTAAAAGGCATATAGTATAAATTCATTTCTGGTGTAAAATCATGTTATACAGATTTCATTGAATATACACTTTATATTTGATATAAAGACTGAAATGGGTTTATGGTTTTACAAATATTCGTTGGATGTTTTATTCCGTTGTATTAGCTACTCTGTTAAAATTTGATAATCTGGATTGATAATACTGAAAAGATTGGAATAGTGGGCTTCTATTTCAAATTGTAATTCCTGGTGTTGAAATCTTTTATAATATCCTCACTGTTTTGGTTTGATGCTATGATTGCTAAAGAAATAGCTTTGGTTGTAGGACGAACTCTGGAAATCCTGAGTTTGTTTTCAGTCAAGTACCAAAAAAAAAAGTTTGACATGCACACACAGATTAATATGTTAATAATATGTGTGTTTAAAATATGTTGTGATTGAAACTCGTAGTTTAGATGAAAATCTTTCAGATGCTTTCATTCATATTTAATTTTGATTTTGTACACATTGTTATATGATAGATCGACAAGTCTGGCTAATATAGAAAATATGTTTCCTTCTCTAAGGTAAGTAATGATAATTGAATATTTTACCAGTCATTCTAAAACCTTGATTATTTTGTACTTGGCTTGATCTATTATGTTTTGATCAATATATAACTCTATTTTTGATCAATTCCTTTGTGTTAAGGAATAAACAGGTGTGTCCTATTGAGCCTAGAATTTTGATGATATGAATTTAAGGTCACAACTGAGTTCTTAATCCCTCTCTCTGATGTATACATTACTGTTATGTATGATGCATTTCATATCATATTTTACTTTTTAAAAGTGATGTAGATATTTATATTGATAAGTATGCTGCAAACATGTTTTGGAAGCTATAGCAAGCATGACTTGCTTTATACTACTTGTATATTTAACAGTATTCAGATATTGAATTGCTTTTAAAGTTAATTTATATATTGCTTCATGGATCTTTGTATATGAACGAATAATTCTCCTATGAATATACGTATATATCTAAATTTCTTACACATAAATGTCACACTTATAATTTGCTATACAGATAGTTATAACACAATCACTGGATACTTATATATTCATGAATTCTCTGACAAAATTCTATATAGGCAGTTATGCACAAATCAATATGTACTTTTATATGTACGAGATGCACTGTTATATAAATGTTACGAGAATGGACTATTGTTTTATATATCAGTATACATAAATCTGCAGGCAGTATACAAAATTTTCTGAATACAATCTATTGTATGTATCTACTTGAGCTTGCACTTGTACAAATGAATATGATCTTTGCACTAATAACAAATCGGGATGCAATAATGTGTACATTTCATAAACATGGACTGCTAGTTTTATAGAGCTTACACTGATAGATATATTAATATATGTATGCATGCAATGTTATAAATATATAATACCATGCTCTGGTGCACAAATAAGTTTAAGCATGCATACTTGCATATACATTTTTCAATGCATCTGTATGCAGTTGATGTCACCAAAATTATACATATATTTGTGTATATATACATATATATATATATTACTACTAGGATGGTGATTTTGTAAAAAGTCACCTGGGCAGTTACCAGTCTCATCACAATACTTGTGTATTTTGCTCGAATAAGATAATACATGTACTATAGAAATAATTAGATAGGGTTGTACTTCCATTTGTACTAGATGCATTATTGTGTACATTTTATAAGCATGAACTATGATATATGAGCAAACTCATTAAAATATATCACTATAATTTTGTAGGAAGTGTTATATATGATTACATGAACAAACTCTATTATACACTTTATTTTGAACCTACACTTGCATATATACATTTAATGCATCTGTAGCCTTATGTACTTCACTTTAGCATAGTGAAATCAGTATATATAAAGTTTGTGAACTATATGCAAATACAAAGTACCCAAAATCCTTGTAGATATTAAAATGTGCATACTTGCAAATATATTCATACTACTGGAATAATTATTATAAAGGTTACAATATCTTATGAAATGTGCATTTAGATATTGCATGTTTACATTTTGTTTACAATTTTAACACAATGTAGTATCAGCATGAATTACTTATACAACACATGGTCGCTATTACTTAGCATTTGTAAACAATAGTTTATGGGCACAGCGAATTGTAGTGCAACATCTTAATCTCCTGCAATTACTAATATCTACATGCTATTTTGACCAACAACTATGTATTTATATATATGTGTTTTAAGCCACCTTCCTGAAAACACACATATATATATAATTTTAAGTCTCCTATACTAGTTGAAGTAATGCTGGCATGTTTATACATTTGTATGCGTGCTGGCTTAATATTGTGTTTCATGAAAGAAAAAAACCATGCTAGTTAATGCGGGCTATTATTTAAAAATATTTGATGTTTGTGGACAAACCAGCATATATTTATATAACTAGTATATATATATATATATGTCCTTGCATAAAGCTATTTAGAAATATCTCCAGTACACGTACACATTTGAATGCAAACTGATGTGCAGTTGTTCTCACCAATATAATACGCTCTTAAACTGAAAATATGAATGACCACTTCCAATCAGTGAATCCCTTATAAATTATATAATATTAAGTCAAACTGATGTCTTCCAAGAATAACACTCATTAGTGCCATAATCAATGGTTATGGGTTATGCCAAAGCACAAGCACACTATTTATTATGGTTACATGAGATAGATTAATTGTGATGCTCAAATTGTTTAATCTTGGGTCTGACTTAACTAAATAGCCATAATAAGATTATGGGCTCAGAGACATAGAGCATGAAATATAAAAAATTGGAAATAAACAGTACTTGTTCATCATGCTATCTAAGAATTGTATAAATGATACAATTGACATGGAACATCTACCTAAAAGATTGTGTCTTGGGAATTAGCCAAAACTAACTCAAGGCATGATAAAATATGGGTCTTGGCTCACTTAAATATATATATACATACTGATATGTGTATATATATATATATATTTTTTTAAAAATAGAGGGATTATAATTTGAGTAGGAGCATGTATTTACATACATATATTTATATAAGCATGAACCATTATATATATTTGTATTATATTTTATCAATATGCATGATTACACGAGACTGTAGAAAACATCATTATGTGAGTTGTCACCAATTATAACACAATTTGTATGTCATTTATTATTTTATTATTATTGTCTTATGTATATATTAAATGGCAAGCAATACCAATAATTTATCACTTAGGTCATTCCTTGAGAAAGATAAATTGAATGGAATTAATTTCCTTGACTGACATCAAAATTTAAGGATTATCCTCAAACAAGAAGGTGATTATCGTTGTTGTGGAAAGAAAGGTCATTGGAACGCAATTGTTATGCATACATCGTAGATTTGAAAAAGAAAAAGGGAAGTATGACTTCAACTAAATCAGGTATACAATTTATAAGTGTCAATTTATCTACTTCCATATCTTGGGTATTAGATACTGGATGTGGATCACATATATGTGTGAATTTGCAGGAAATGCGAAAGAGTAGAAATTTGGCAAAAAGATAAGTGGACTTGCAAGTGGCAAATTGAGCAAATGTTGCTGCATTGGTCATAGGAAGTTGCTTCTTATCCTTACCAACTTGCTTAGTTTTAGACTTAAAAGATTGTTATTATGTACCTTCTATTAAAATAAATATTATTTTTGTATCTTGTTTGGACAAGCTTGGATTTTCATTTACAATAAAAAGTCAGTTGCGATTCATTTTATTTAAATGAAATATTTTATGGGAATGCACAGTTAGTTTACAATCTTTTTATTTTTCTTAACTTTGATGTGCATATTTATAACATAAATGTTAAGCATATTAAATCTAATGATTTAGATAAAAGATATTTTTGGCTTTGTCGTTTGGACCATATAAATGAGAAACGCATATCAAATCTTCATAAAGATGAAATTTTGAATTCATTTGATTTCGAATCATACGAAGAATGCAAATCTTGTCTATTAGGCAAAATGACTAAAGCACCTTTCACTGGACACAGTGAAAGGGCTACTGATGTATTAGGCCTTATACATAGTGATGTATGTGAACCAATGAGTACAACAGCTATAGGTAGGTTTTATTACTTTGTTACATTTAATGATGATTTCAGTAGATATGGTTGTGTATCTTATAAAATACAAATCAGAATCCTTTGAAAAGTTCAAAGAATATAAAAATGAAGTTCAAAACCAAATTGGAAGGAATATAAAGACTCTTTGAACAGATCAAGGAGGAGAATATTTAAGCCAAGAATTCAATGACTATATAAGAGAGTGTGGGATTATATCATAACTCACTCCACCTGGAACACCACAATGGAATGGTGTGTCCAAAAGAAGAAATCACACGTGATTGGATATGGTACAATCAATGATGAGTCATAAAAATCTTCTAATAAGCTTTTGGGGTTATGTGGTGATGACCCGGAATTTCAACCCTCGAAAATCGGCACTTTAATACCTTCTCGTATTTAAAATGTCAGAGATTCAAGTGTCGAATTCCTGGTTGTCTGGGGATATAAAACATTAGATCAATCACAATGAAATAAAACAACTTATCACTATATAACATGAGGTTACATCAAACTTTACAACAATACATATCCATATCCAAATAACAGTGGAAACTAACTAAAAAAGGTAAATCCCATAATAGATTCCATCTTCACTTGAATAGCTCCAAATCACAGATGCCTATAAATAATATATTCCAAAGAAAATAGCTGATACTCCTCAGCAACAGCAACTCCACAAAAGTAAGGGATACACCGGGAAAAAGGCTCCAAGACACAAGCTCCAAATACTACTATTAAACCTGACAGTAGTCTGCATGTGTGAAAAATTATGGGCACTCAGAGTTTTGTGTGAAAGCAAAAAAACTCTGTGTCAGTCATGGGACCGGTGTGAGAACTCATTATGTTTGTTTGTGCATAGAAATTCATAACTAACATAAGGTCTCGCGGCACACACACAATGCAAATGCACACATGGGTAAGGTTTCTCCTTATGATAGTAAAAAATGCTTTAATATGCGAAAACCATTTTGATATTATTATTAGTGCATATTGTGAAAAAAAATCAAAAGTAAATATATTAATCTTAGCCAGCATAATGCCCCAACCATTGTATTGACGTTATCCTGCCAGTAACCAGCAAGTTGTACATTAAAACCGTACGGGCACGTAATGGAGATTGGGTTTCCAACAATGACTAGGCAAAGGAACTTCCTTTCCGAACCAAATTTCTAACACCTCTAGAGGGATGTCTAAGGATCAACTAATGCTCTTTATGCTAACACAAGGCCGAGTTAAATCTGTAACTAGGTAACTTAGAGTACGCCTGAGTATGCCATCTCTCATTCGTTAGCGACCTTTCCACAACAAAAGTAGATGTTTTCCACATAGGTTAATACTTGGGCTCCATACCCTGGTACACCTTTTTTCTATAAGGAGACAATACACCCATAACCCTGCTGCATTTCCTTCTTTTTTGTCCATTTACCGTGGTGTAAGGCTTGCCGAGGTCACGATATACACAAACCTACGCTTAAATAAGCGATGCTTTGACCATCTATAGCTTATCACATAACTTAAATATGCCACATTGTTCATTCAAAACGCATCACTGATTTCTATCAATATATAACCACTAAGTTAATACGTCTTAGAGAAGGATGTTAAGCTAAGAGAATAAATTCTCCACCACCAATCAGATATATATTAACAAAGATCAGTGCTACGCATTCGATTACAATGTCAGACACACAATCCATATAGGCTCGTTCTCGGTTGAAAGAAACCAAAATTTGGAATTCCTCCAAATACGTCTGGTCTACTTGTCACTTAGCTGATGTAAAATTCATCTGCAAATGAGAGCTACCCATTCGAGACATTCAGCAAGAATCCCTTCCGATGTGAAGGGTCCCAGCCTTTAATACCGTCTTTGATATGCTTAGCTGCTCCAAACGTCGTATTGTTATTTAGAATGGTTTTCAGATTCAGTTTTGATCCCGATCTTTCTGAATAATAAGCGCAATTTTAAAACCATGTGGATACACATGACCAAATCAAGTCTCAACCCATACTTTATGTTTGGAAACTCAATTTATCATACAGAACATTTTATTACTTGTTATATATCATTTACTAAGGTTTGGAAAAGATTTATAAAGTTAAATCTCTTTAAAACTCAATAGTGAACAAACAACATTACAAAAGTGTTTCAAAATATCGATATTGGCAAGTTTAAGTAAAATGACCTTTATGTTACCCAAAACTTCATGATTTCAACATAAATTGTTTTTAAATAATTAATTATGATTTTACAAAAAAATCCATATTTTTAAATAATTTATAACAACAATTTATAATTATAGTCAAAGAAATGCACTTACAGCGACCTTTTATAGATTGTTTTAAACATAACTTGAAAATTATAAGTCGAAAATGAAAACTGCTTTATATTATTTGAAAATCCTTTTTAAAAGAAAGCTAATGTTTCTAGTTTCATGAAAATCAGATTTAAATTGAAAAAATTATAGGCGTTTAAAGTTCGCGATAAAATACGCGAATTGTCATTATGCAACAAACTCTATTTTGATTGTAATATAAATTCATATAAAATTATTTTGAATTGCTTCAAAATAATTTAGAAAACCATTTTATACTTATAAAAACTATTTAAACCATTTTAAAACCATTTACAAATAAGATTTCAACTTACAAATATTACATTTAAATTAATAAAATATTCACTTACAATACCGAATTGGTCTGAGACTTATCCGATACTCATATAAATCCACATATGTGTGTGACAAGTGTAATGCGCAATTGCGCATACTATCACTAATAACGACCATGAAATATTCATTCATCCATCACACGAGCATATACGTGTATGTATAACAGTGTATACATGTGTATGTATAAGCGTTTGTCACTAAACGCTTACACTGCAATAATTACTAATTAACCACATCATCAACAACCATTCACACAGCATAAAAAGTGAACAACTATAAGTGTCGAGTTCTCACCTTGGGGTTCTACTATGCTATCTTTTATTGCTAGGCTGCTATACCGACTACAGCTATTCCGGACTGATTATTTGACGTTACCAATTTTTCAGCAATTAATATATTTTATAATTGGAGGAGGAGGAGGATTTATACCATGGAAGCCATGGATTTTAAGGTGAGGAAGGAGAACAAATGGAAGAGAAGATTGGAATATATGTTTAAGGGAAGAAGGGTGGTGTATTTATACTTGAAATGGATGAATACAGTGATGACACCTCACGGGGCAAGTGTATGCCATGCATGGAGTGGTGCATGCAACATTACAAGTGTGCTAACACTTTTAAACATTAGGGAAAACCTTAAGGAGAGAGTGACACATAATGGGACATGTGTAAGCCATGCATGGAAAAGTACATGCATTATGATAAGTGTCCTGACACTTGTAAAAATAAGCAGGAAGGTACTTTAGGTAGCATTTCTCCCTTAAATGCTATAAACTATATGCAACACTTAACCAAATGCTACCAAAGGTGTATATACAATTATATATCTTAACAAAATATTTTTCAATTATATTTTATAGTTCTAAACTACTTATTTTAAATTCAATTTATATTTAATCTATAAATTCATATAAACTAATTATTTAACTAGTCAAAAATTCTGAATCTTTACATTCACCCTCCCCCCCCCCAAAAGAATTTCTTCTCGAAATTGCATAAGACAATAATAACATAAGACAGTAATAATTAAAAGGAAATAGATAATGAAATGAGTTTGCTGATGGTTGGGCTAGACTAAAATGTCCACTCGACAGTAATGATAGAATTTTTTCATAGTTTCTTCTGTTTCCCAAGTACAATCTTTAAGGTCACCACTCCATTGTACTTTAACCAACTTGACAGTCCTATTCCTTAATCTCGTTTTATCTCGGGCAACGATCTTTATGGGTTCTCTTTTAACTGTTAAACTTGGGGTAATTTCTAGATCCTATTGAGCAGCTTCTTCTATAATCTGGTCTGGGTCATGCATATACTTCCTAAGATTAGATTTGTGGAAAACATCATGCACACTAGACAACCACTCTGGTGACTACACTAGATAAGCTAACGGTCCAATTCTCTCCAGAACAAGAAACGGTCCAATATACCGTGGAGCTAACTTTCCTGTTTTCCCAAACCTAATAACTCCTTTTATTGGGGATATTTTAGAAATACGGAATCTCCTACTGCAAATTCCAAAGCTTTTCTTCTTCAATTAGCATAGCACTTCTGTCAATCCTGGGCCATTTTTAGCTTCTTCTTAATGAGATCCACTTTCTCTGTCGCTTCTCTGATCATATCTGGTCCAAGAACAAGTCTATCTCCGAACTGAACCCAACATATTGGTGATTTGCGTAGACGACCATAGAGTTCTTTAAAAGGTGTCATCTTAATATTAGCTTGATAACTATTGTTATAAGAAAATTCAACCAATGTAGATGATTTTCCCACGAACTTCCAAAATAGAGAACTCATGCTCACAATAAGTCTTCCAAAATCTTGTTAACTCATTCTGTTTTTCCATCAGATTGTGGATGATAGGCAGTGCTAAAGTTTAACTTCATTCCCAAAGCATATTGGAAAGCTTCCCAAAAACGACTGGTGAAGATAGGGTCACGATCACTCATGATGCTACTTGGAATTCCATGTAACCGAACGATTTCCTTGGTATATAACTCTGCTAAACTAGCAGCAGTCCTGGTGGGTTTTACTGGAATGAAATGGGCACTTTTAGTTAGGTGATCCACAACAACCCATATTCCTCCATTCCCTTTATGAGTGTGTGGTAAACCATCCATGAAGTCCATTGAAACTTGATCCCATTTCCATTGTGGAATTCGCAAAGGCTGAAGTAATCTCGCTGTCTTCTGCTGATCGCTTTTTATTTGTTGACATGTGGCACAACGTTTGAGATACTAGATATGTCCCTTTTTAATTTTTTTCACCAAAAAGTGCACTTGATATCACGGTACATCTTAGTGATTCCTGGATGGATGCCAAACTTTGACTTGTGGCATTCGTCCAACACCTTCTGCTTGAGCTTTTTAATATTCGGGACACAGATTCTTCCCTTCAACCTTACTATACCCTTATCATCTATTTCAAAACTCATCTTTTTGCCTTACTGAATTCTTTTAACAATTCCTTGTAGAAATTCATCCTTCCTTTGCCTGCAAGCAATCTTCTCTAGAAGGGTTGGAGTGATAACCAGGTAGGCAAGGAAAACATATTTTCGACTTAAAGCATCTGCAACTATGTTGGCTTTCCCATGGGTATATTGAATATCCAAATCGTATGATGCTAAATATTCCAACCAACGTAGTTGTCTTAAATTCAAATCTTTTTTAGTGAATAAATATTTTAGATGCTTACGGCCAGTGTAAATTCAAACTTTTCTCCCAAAAGATAGTGCCTCCAAATTTTCAAAGACAATATTACAGCTAGCAGTTCTAAGTCATAATTACTTTCATGCGGTTTCAATTGTCTGCTTGCATAGGCAATTACTCCGCCTTCTTGCATCAAAAATGTGCCAACTCCTTCTTTGCATGCATTTGTATAAACCGCAACCCTTTATTTCCAATTATAATAGCTAGAACTAGAGCACATGTTAGTCTTTTCTTTAGCTTCTGAAGGGCTTCTTCACATTTTGGGGACCACACAAACTTGGCATTCTTCATGGTTAATTTTGTAAGAGGAGAAGCTATTCTTGAAAAATCTTGAACAAATCTTCCGTAATAGCCGGCCAATTCTAGGAAACCCCGGACTTCTTTTTGTGTCTTTGGTTTCTTCCAATCCAAAATGGCAGATATTTTTCCTGGGTCTACCGAAATTCCTTCCTCATATACGATATGACCAAGGAATTTTACCTTTTTTTTCAAAAGTGGCATTTTGATAGTTTTGCTTTGAGCACATTCTTTCTCAATATTTCCAAAGCAACTTTTAGATGTCTCGCATGCACTTCCTAGGTTTTGGAGTAGAAGAGAATATTGTTGATGAAAACCAATACGGACTTATTCAATACTTCTCGAAATACTCTAATCATTAGGTAAACGAAGTAGGCAGGGACATTAGTCAAACCGAATGACATTACTAACCATTCGTAAAAGGTATTAGGTCCTCTAAAGGCAGTTAGATGGATACAATCCCCTGCGTTTCTAAGCAGATGAAAACCGGTGGCTAGGTCCATTTTCGGAAAAAACCGGGCACCACTTAAATGATCAAATAGATCGTCTATACGGGGCAAAGGATGCTTATTCTTTAGAGTTTGCATATTAAGATCTCGATATTTGACGCATAATCTTAAGGAACCGTTAGTCTTGGCTATGAATACCATGGCTAACCCCCAAATTGAATGGCTAGGTCGGATAAATTCTTTTGCCAATAGTCCTTGGACTTGTTTATTTTGTTATTCTCTTTCTCTTAAGTCCATTCTTCGGCTAGGATGGACAGTGGGTTGAGAATTAGGCACTAGGTCAATCCTAAATTTGATTTCACAGTGGGGAGGAAGACTCTTAACTTCTCCAAATACATTTGGAAATTCCCTAACAATGGGGATAGTATTTATGTCGGAATCAAAGTAACCCAAGGTATACGTTAATCTCTTTTTGGGTTAGGATCTTCACAAGATATTTTAATAAAATTTACAAGATTTGTCTTTACCCATATTTTCATATTTGCACAATCTAGATGGGCTTCATATTTATTCAACCAGTCCATTCCGAGTAGAATTCCAAATTCGTTGAAATCCAGGACAATAAGATTAATAAGGAATTGATGAAGAGAGTGGGAAATATGGACCTTTCTATAATAAAGACAGAGATTTGTGGAACCACCTACTGGATTAGTTACGCAAATGGGTTGGTCAATAAATTTAGGTTCAAGTTTTAACTTTTCTATGGTTTCCTTTGAAATTAAACTGTGTGAAGCACCGGTATCGAATAATACTCTAACCAGTTTATCACAAACAAATATGTTTCCTTCTAATACTCCTTTTCTTTCTACATCCGGTGAGGTTGAAGGTTCACCTTCAATTGCAAAAATTTGTACCTTATCCATTTCCTTTACTAGAGGACAATCTTTACTTAGATACCTGAACTCATGACAGTTGCAACACTTCCATATTTCTTGACCTTGATCCTTGATTTCTTGCAGTTAGTTCCTAAATGACCTTTTTCCCTACAATTGTAACAAGTAACTTTCATCAAGTGATTTTGTTGAGTTTCTTTCTTTAGTTTCTTAGCCTCTATCTTCTTTCCTTTAGACTTTCTCTTCTTGTCTTTATCCTGATTATTGTTGGTGTTGTTTTCCTTTTCTTCAAGTATCTTCTGCCTGTCAATGGTGGCATACCTATATCCGATATCCACTAAGTCAACAAATGATTGCTTAATGTGCGCAGTCATCCTCTCGAGATACTTTGGATTGATCCCCTTAATAAATCTTTCGTTCTTCTTCAGCAAGGTGTTTATTAGTTCAGGTCTGAAAAGAGAAAGCTCATTGAACTTATTCAAGTATTCCTCAAATGGCATATTACCTTGCTTAAGATTCATAAACTCTTCATATATTCGAGAAATTCCTACCGAGGGCATGTAGCATTCTTCGAAAACTTCTTTGAAATCCATCCATGAAAAGTCATTTTCTGATATCCCTTGGAGGATAGTCTCCCACCATGTAGCAGCTCCTTCCTTTAGTTTCCATGTGGCCAGCAGTCTCTTCTAGTTATCTTCCAGATTAAGTCCTTTGAAAATCTTCTCACATGATTTAATCCGAACTTGAGCTTCCATAACATCGTCGGATCCCTTAAATGGTTTCCTATCCAGATTTGCGTAATTCTTGTTCAGATCAGGTTGGCTAGTTTGAGTCGGGGCACGAATCGTGGTTTCATTAATTGTCATAGCATCACGTCCACTGGTGGTGGTACTGATACCTCCCCTAAGTTTGCCTCCACTGCTCATTTCCTACTACCTGAAAATAGTATGAAAATGCTTATTGGACTTGCAAACGAATTATCTAACGAGTATGAAACTGTTTAACATCTTTTCATTTCATTGGATTCTACCATTCTGGGGTATTGCTAACCTCATCTCTAATGAGCTATCTAATGAGTTATACCTCCAAAGCTCTGTATAAACCAAAGCTATGATACCAACTGTGATGACCCGGAATTTTGACCATCGAAAATCAGCACTTTAATACCTTCTCGTATTTAAAATGCCGAAGATTTAAGTGCCAGATTCCAGGTTGTCTGGGATATAACACATTAGATCATTCATAATGAAATAAAACTACTTATTTATATAACATGAGACTACATCATAGTTTATAACTATACGTATCTGTATCCAAAGAACAGCAAAAACTAACTAAACAAGTTAAATCCCATAACAGACTCCATCTTTACTTGAATAGCTCTGGATCACAGATGCCCGTAAATAATATGTTCCAAAGAAAATAGCTGATACTCCTTAGCCACAGCAATTCCACAAAAGCAAGGGATACACTGGTAAAAAAACTCCAAGACACAAGCTCATATGCTGCTCTAAACCTGACACCAGCATGCCCTTCTGAAAAATCAGGGGCACCCAGAGTTTTGTGTGAAACCAAAACAACTTCGGGTCAGTCATGGGACTGGTATGAGAACTAATTATATTTGTGTGTGCATAGAAATTCATAATTAATTTTTTGAAAAATGAAACTAACATAAGGTCTCACGACACAAACACAATGGAAACGCACACATGGGCGAGATTTCTCCTTATGATAGTCAAAAATGCTTTAATACGCAAAAACCAATTTGATATTATTATTAGTGCATAGTGTGAAAAATAATTTTGAAAATAAATGTATCAATCTTAGCTAGCATAATGCCCCATCCCATTATACTGACGTAATCCTGCCAGTAACCAATAGGCTATACATCAAAATCGTATGGATTCGTAGTAGAATTTGGGTTTCCAACAATGAACAGGCAAAGGAACTTCCTTTCCGAACCGAATTTTGAACAACTCTAGATGGATGTCCATTGATCAACTAATGCTCCTCATGCTAACACAAGGCTGAGTTACCTCTGTAACTAGGTAACTTCGAGTATACCTGAGTATGTCATCTCCTGGTCGTTACCGACCTTTCCAACCGCTCGCTAATAATAACCACAAAAGTAGATGTTTTCCACATAAGGTAAATACCTGGGCTCCATACTATGGTATGTCTTTTATCTAGAAGGAGATAACACACCCATAACCCTGCTGCATTTCTTCCTGTTTTGGCCATTTACCGAGGTGAGAGGCTTGCCGAGATCACGATATACACAAAGCTATGCTTAAATAAGCCATGCTTTGATCATCCATAGTTTAACACATAACTTAAGTATGCCACATTGTTCATTCACAATGCATCACTGATTTCTATCAATATATAACCTCTAAGCTCATACGTCTTAGAGGAGGGTTTTGAGCTAAGAGATTAAATCCTCCACCACTATGCAGATATATATAAATTATTGACCAGATTTTTGGCAAAAGCCATCACAACCCAAGGTTAAACCTCATTAACCAGATATCGGTCCGGATTTATACTTCCAGGGTCGACCTTCATCATGGATCGATCGACCGTAATTACACCTGAGAGGCTCCGCAGTGAGTAACAGCTCTCCTATTCGAGACTGGCATTTTTCAAAAATCAAAAGCCAAGTCGATCGATCGGGTCATTAGTTGATCGGTTGGCCTATTCCTAAAGAACCAAGTCAAGCCAAGAATATCGGATCAGAAATAATAAATCAAACTTATTTGCTTCAAGACGTAGTCCTACTCCTAAGGCTACAGAACCTGTCAGCTTTAACCAAGCAATTTTTTATACCCTAAGTGCCAAGCTCCACGTAGGCCAAGATTTCCGAAAGAACTGTCCATCAGCAGTAGACCGGGTCCCGCCGCCTACAACTACTTTACTGGACTGAATTACACGTGTCCAAGCCTGAAAAACATATATGCCACGCTACATACCAACTCAGCGGACCAGCTTGCCTATAAATACAACCCTTTTCGAAAATAGAGAGACATCTGGGATCCACTACTGAAAGTATTCTATTCAACATCCCAAAATAGCATGTCATATACTCTAAGTATAACACAAGGATTTTGTGTATAAACCACTTCTTTCTCTACTTTCTTCCACTGAAAAACTATTGTAACCTGTAATTGGCAGTATAAACAAAGATTATAAGTGGGCGTAGGCTTGGATTAAGTCGAATACTATAAAATATTGTATCTTCTATGTTTATTTACCTTTTTCCCCCATTTTTGTGAATATTATCGCATGTGTTTAACACACGTTAGGGGTCGATTGTCATTAGACCAACTTTTGATGTCAACACTTTGGATCACTAGGAAGTGGAGCACGAATATACCCTACGATCTTCGGCAACTCTTAAAGAAGCAATGGTTAAACGAAAGAAGGACTCGGCACCTTCTCACGCTCAATATCGATCTATTGGAGCGGTAGATGCAATAGCAACGAAGGCAAGCCAGGAAGCTTCCTTCCACGAAGAACCATCCCAATACCTAACTAGGGATGAGGTGGATAAAGTTTTGTCCAAGCTCAGACCTCAAATAGCACAATTGGACGAAATTCTCGCAAAGCAGCAGGAAATGATGAAGGGTTTCCCCCCTCGAATGGAAAGAGGACCGAGCAACCAAGCATCACTTCCTGCCCGAGATGAAGTTGAGGCAATAATTAATCTGCAATCTGAAGAAATCCAAGCCCAAGATTGGCCTACGATTCCTCCTGGCTCAACTTCACTTTCTGATCGGCTAGATCTAATGTCGTCACTTCTGGTAACTACCAACACTGAAGTCGCTGCAGATTCTCAAGTCAGCCATGGCCAAATTTCGGACCATTTTTCCTCCGGTCCAGGGTGACTCAACTCCCTCGACAAACAGCCCCTGAACTAGTGCAACTTCTGGGACGACCAGAACATGGATCGATGCAACTCCTAATCCGACCCAGCATCTTACCACAAGCCTGTCTTATGCAACCTCCCCAACAATCTTCCCAGCTTGTTGATCCAAGAAGGGTTGGGGGCCACAGCCCACCGTGTCACCAAGATCACTTTAGCATACCGGTCCCCAATGTGATGGAGGGAAATGCTATGGTAAACCACTCTAACGTCGCCCTGGGTGGGGGTAATACCGAGCCCCGAAAAGGAAATGTTATCCCGACCAGGTCCCTTCCAACTGGAGCGGCCATGGCTTGGTCTAACCCTCAGCTTAACCAGGTAACTCCACTTACTACTGAATCAAGGCCTTGGGATGGGGACCACCTTCACTCAAATCTCGTGGGCTGAACTAACCCGACCACAAGAGCTCGGGGCATGCTTCCACCCAGTCCTAGTACTGGGACTCTCGCCAATGTCCCCAATGCAGAATTGGATTTGTGGCAACAACTTCTTGGGGAGGAGTCAGATTGCAAGCATTATCAAATGCTTCACCAGAGGCATCTCTTCTTAATAGGATGTGGATAACATCCATCGCAATTCGTTCACATGGGAGATCAGAAACTCCCGAAATCCACCAGACTTTAAGCTTCCGGTATTAGAGCCCTACAACGGCAGGACTGACCCGATCATACACCTCATGTGATACATGCGTCATATGGAAGTGCTGTTATCATCTACCAATGTCAGTGCCAAGTGCTTCCCTCTGTTTCTCACCGACATAGCTGGTATGTGGTTTCAGCATCTAACAACTGAATCAGTCAATAACTGGAATATGTTGGCCACCCACTTCATCGAGTAGTTCATAGTTCACATATTCTGACTGAAGAGCGTCATATTCCTCACATCCATTAAGCAGCGGTTCGGTGAGACCCTATGCTCCTTCTTATTGCATCAGTCGGTCGACCTGAGCCATCAATTGTGCTTAAGGCCGCCATATTTGGTGTTTAGAGTCGAACTGATTTCAAGATCTCCTTGACTAGAGATCCTCCCAGGGATATTGAAGATTTCTATGCCGAAGCAGATAGATTCCTCCGGCAAGAGGGTGCTAGCATCGAGATGGAAAATCTCGAAGTGCTTGCTACCAAGGACAGAGGTCCATCCAATGCCACCGGCCAGAACAAAGGAAAAGGAAAAGTCTTGGAAAAGAATGATTGGAACGTACGACTTTGAAGATAGAACAAGTATGACCAATAACCGAGGCCAACTCCTCCCTATTGGACATCTACCATAGCGTGTGGGGATCTCTACCTTTCCCTAAGCCTCCCAGGAGGGAGCTGATCCAAAGTGAGCATGAATTAGGAAAGCACTACATATATCATAATATGGCAGGTCACAACACCAATGAATGCAGACATCTACGCGATCTCATCGAGGAGCGAGTCAAACATGAAGAGCTGCCTCAGTATGTAAAAAATCTGCATCAGCCGCACCGCCACAGCTACCTTCCAAGGCTCCTTAGGTCGGCCCTCGAGTATTTCGAAACGGAAAAGACCTCGAGCCTAACAATTGCAATATCATCATTAACTAATCTGGCTTATATCATTATGGATACATTTCATTTCTTAGGATATAAGAAATGTACTTTTATTTTTATTTTAAATAATGCGGTTATACTGAAGTACACACGTATGAGGTTAGGATTTAATCCCTAGGCGTGCTCTGAACTCAACTATAAACCTATTAGTATTTGTTTTAATTTCTGTAATAGCTCCTTAGCATCAATAAACTTTCTTTCTCAAACATGTATTATGTTCAATCGATGTAAGCATCTTGTCGGGATTCGGCAAGTGCCTAAAAGCCAAGTATGGTTAATTCTCACCAACCTTTTAAAACCGAGTATGGTTTATGCTCGTCGCCAGGGTATGGTTTATACCCCTTTATCTAAACCGAGCATGGTTTATGCTCATCCCCCGGGTATGGTTGATTCCTTCCTTAAGAATCTACTTGTCAGGATATGACAAACTTAACTCCTTCTCAATAAGAGTATGGCTTATACTCAATCTCAACAAAACACACCTCGAGCATGGCTGATGCTCAATCATAAATTCGAGTATCGATTATACTCGACCTAAGAGTATGGTTTATACTCGACAAATTGTTAAAGGTATGGCTTATACCCCACTCTATAAAACCGAGTATGGTTTATACTCGTCCCTCGGATATGGCTTATATCCTCTCACTAAAACCGATCTTGGTTTATGCTCGTCCCTCTTGAACTCTGGGTATGGATGATACCCCACTTTAATCCTTTAGGAATGGTTCATGCCCTTCTTTGGATTTCCATGTATGGATTATACCTGACAATCCGAATGACATCGCCATGATTTGGCATGTCTATCTTAAAACGCTTTTACTTGGTAAGGTCCTGGTTTCTCCGAAAGTTGACTTGGTATGGTCGATTAATTTTCTAGCGCTCTCGAAGACGGCCTTAATACGATCAGAGGTGATTGTATGCTTTCCAACCTTAATACGATCCCCAGCATTTGTTGGTTTTCTAGTCTTAATACAATCATCAATGATCATCGGTTTTCTAGCTTTTTCATAATATGGTGCAGTGTAACCATGGCATCCCAGATCACAATACAAAGAACATCTGTTCAATATTCATTGGAAGATCCAGAAAACATCTTTCTTTACCAAAAAAAGATGTGTTTTGGAGGGGAAAGTGTTGACTAGCTTTTTGGTAAAAGCCGTCACAACCTAAGGACGAAGCTCATTAACCAAATATCGGTCCGAATTTATACTTCCGGGGTCAACCTTCATCATGGGTTGATCGATCATAATTCCACTCGAGACTGCTCCGTAGGGAGTAAAGGCTCTCCTATTCGAGACTGGTATTTTTTCAAAGTAAAAAGCCAAGCCAATCGATCGGGTCATTAGTTGATCATCGGGTTGTTCCTGAAGAATCGAGTCAAGCCCAAAATACCGGATCAGAAATAATAAATCAAATTTATTTGCTACAAGACGGAGTCCTACTCTCAAGGCTACAGAACTGGTCAACTTTAACCAAGACAACTTTTTATACGCCAGGTTTCAAGCTCCACGTAGGCCACGATTTCTGAGAAGAGCTGTTCATCCGCAGTAAACTAGGTCTCTCCACCTATAACTACTATACTGGATCGAGTTACACGTGTTGTAGCCTGAAAAAGACATATACCACGCTGCATACCAACTCAGAGGACCAGCTCTCCTATAAATACAACCCTTTCCAGAAATAGAGAGACATTTGGGATCCAATACTGAAAGTATTATATTCGACATTCCAGAATAGCATGTCATATATTCTAAATATAACACAAGGATTTTGTGTATATACCACTTCTTCCTCTACTTTCTTCCATTGAAAAACTACTGTAACCTATAATCGATAGTATAAACAAAGATTATAAGTGGACGTAGGCTTGGATTAAGCCGAACCACAACAAAATATTATGTCTTATGTGTTTATTTACCTTTTTCCTGGATTTTTGTGAATATTACCGCGTATGGTTAACTCACGTTGGGGGTTGATCATCATTAGACCAACTTTGTACGTCAGCATTAATAAAGATCAGTGTTACGCAATCAATTACAATGTCAAACACACAATCCACATAGGTTCTTTCTGGGACTGAATGAGACCAAAATCCGGAATTCCTCCAAACACATCCGGTCTACTTGCCACTTAGCTGATATAAAATCCATGTGCAAATGGGAGCTACCCATTCAAGACATTTAGCAAGCATCCCTTTCTACGTGAAGGGTCCAGGTCTTCAATACCGTCTTCGATATGCTTAGCTGCTCCAAACGTCGTATTATTATTTGGAATGATTTTCAGATCTAGTTCTGATCCTGATCTTTCCGAATAATAAAGGCAATTTTAAAACCATGTGGATTGTGACACTCCATGCCCGTTAATGTCACTCATAAAGATTGCATTAAGTTTCGTGAAGCGCAATAGGTAAACAGTACAGAAATTCACAAGACAGATATAAAATAAGCAGCGGAAAATTTTAACTTCATTTTTAAAAATAAAGCATAGTTCCAAACAAGTTACAACAAAAACGGTTACATCAAATATGTACCATAAAACATCTCATAAAGAAAAGCATCAGAGTACATAATATAATATCCCTCTCCATAAGCCATAATATAATAGAGAGCAAGTCAAACGGTACATCTCAAGAAATCCAAGTCCAAGCTGTAAGAGAAGTCCTAGTCATTGTTAAGTGCTTCCACTTTGAGGACCTAGGGGAGAAAGGAAGAAAGAGGCAAAATAAGGGTCATACATATAGTCTGCCGACTTCCAGTGATTTTCAAATATGCATTAATTAAAAATGCCAAGATAGGAAAATATGACTGGATGAGAAAGGTACAATGTCATTTAAGACAACAGATAAACATAATAGCATGATAGACATGAATAAACCATGATCGAGTAATGCTTCACATTTATATCCTTAAACAGGTATGTTAGCAACAATACTAGTATAACAAGTTCAATAGGATTAGGTTCTCAACCTAACTACATATTAGCATAATTAAACAGCAGGATTAGGCGTACCCAAGTTACATAACTAGATTAGGTGTTAACCTAATCACACAGTAGCAGGATTAGGTGTACCCTAATTACTACCCACGCGATCGGCTCCCTACTACATAAACACCCTGTGTCAGCTCCGGCAGTAGGTTGTATCACTCCCTAACCCAACAACTATATAACACAGACCTATTTACTAGTGTTACAGTGTCTTATCTTCCCTATTCAGATCCATTCACGCTCATGACTCCGCCGGAATGCGCCCGTACCCACCCCTATGTGAAGCTCTTACTATCCAGTTTAGCGTACCCTGGCCCTTACCTAGTGTGAGGCCTCCTCTAATAAGATACCAACAGGGATACTAACTGATATGGGTTCCTAATGGCAGATTGACACAAGCCAAAACCCCTAAGCTTGTCCCTCCAAAACTAGGATTTAAGAGTCCTTAAAACCCGATACAACAGTAGAACGAAGGACTTCCTAGCTTATTAATACTCATTTTTAACCTAGTAGGCTTAGGTTTACTAATAAGCATGGTTGTAATATTACATGTTATTAAGTATGTACAACCCTTCCCCAAAACATCTTCCCATATATATACAATTCCCACGACATTTCAGTTTATTAACCTACATTTGGTACTTACCATATTTTAAAATGTCATTTACTTAATGTTTGTATTAAGTCAAATCTAACAAGTCCAATTCATATGCATATTATTTATCAACTATGATCCCAAATTACAGCATGTACACGTTTATGCATATTATCCATTTCTACCGATTTACAGCAAGTATATACATATTATACCTTTTTATCAGTTTACAGCAAGTCTAAACATGTGTATATTATCCCTTTCCCAAATTATAGTTAACATGCCCAATTTGATAACATGCCTAAATTCCTCTTTTTATGTCATTCATTATTCCCCCAGTTATACACACACTCTATTCGGATATAGCCTTGGCTTCCAAAGGCATAGGCTTACCATAAATAAAAGGGAAAACAGAGGAACGAGAATAGAATCAAATCACATAGACATATAGGCATGACTGGAAATAAACATAAAACATAGAAAGTGGGAAAAGAAAGATAGATACATATAACTTGTTAATTATCGAAGATTAAAGGCATTTGTTTTACTGATCATAACGACATAGGTGATTAACAATGAAAAATATGTATAACATTTATCTTACAGACACTGTATATCCTAACCCAGTTTTATTTAACTATCAAATTTATAGTCTAAGAAATCAGATCTGAAAATGACAGGGAATTCATAGTGGTTCTTGGTGAAGAAGAGATAAATCTCTTATATATATAACTCTATGCCCTATAAAGTCCAATCCAATTCTTTTAGTTGTATGTGTGCAAGTCCCGATGTTGTCTCTGTTGATCTATTCCTCAGCAGCATTCCCCATTGTATGTTTATATTTTTAGAATAGATTTACGGAGGCAGAAGGTATGAAGAAATGGTGTAAATCAGAATAGGGGAAGCCACCTATTTATAGATTCACAGAGTCAACCTCAACCTATAGATTCTAGGTTTTTAATCTAAGTCGTACATGTAACGCTGAGTCAGCAACGAACATAGTTAGAAAATCAGTCCAGGTTCAAAAAAAGCACCTGCACAGATTGTTAGTGGGTTGACCCAACCGACCATGGGTCGACCAAGGCCAATTGTATAGTTTCCCGCATAGCCCGCATTGATTTTTATTTTGAAAATTCTGAATGTTTTGAATTATATATTTATACATAAGCCTCTTATATGTATACGAGCTTCTAATGCCCATAACTTCTTCATACGTTATCCGTTTTATGCAAAATTGGGGTCAATGTAAACTAGAATTTGGAAACGAACGCAACGGTAATGTCAGTTTCATTTAATTCTGAATATTTAATTAAGTTATTCCCAAATTATTATCTTTAAAGTATGGTTATAGTGTATTAAATTTTGGGGTGTTACATTCTCCCATACTTAAAGGATTTCGTCCTCGAAATATCTAAGTTAAGAAGAATGTTACTATCCTAACATCCAGCTACAAGCATCCACTCATCCATCACCCAAAGGCATCAATTGTCCTTAAGAAATTTATAATTCTTGTATGAACATATGCAAAGGTGTTGTGTGTGTATGTCCTTACACTAATGCAAAATTAGGCAGTCGACTGATGCAGTTAACCTCCTTAACGCAATACATATGTGCCATGAATCCTAAATGTATGCAAATAATCCTAGTATAACATATAAACTCTATATGTGTGTACAATCATTTATTAAAATGCATCAACCACATGATAAATCACTTATTTCCATCCATAGAAAATTTAAAATGCACACACATCCATATGCAATATGTAAGTGATTGAGCCGATCTAGTGCCTAGTGTGTGTATATGCATCCACGATCAACCACTAGTTAACACTTGCTTCTACTTGCAACCATCAATCATAACTTGTTTCAAACACATGTTTCCAACCATTGGATTCTACCTAAGGATCGAAAGATTCGAACGATAGGATAAATATACTTGAATGATAGAATAAAATGCAAAGTAAAAGCTTGGAAAAGAAGTCAAGAATGTACTTTCAAAAAGAAATGGATAAGATGCGTGAATCCTATCTTCAGGTTCCCACATCGCATCTTCACAGTCTTCCCCTCATTGCACTTTTACCAATCTGATTTCTTTTCACATAGCTTCTTGATTTCTGATCCAAGGACATTAATAGGAACTCTTCTCACTGATGCTTCCTTCTCATATTCCACGTCTTCAAGTGTGCCCAGCTCTACTATCTCTGCCATATCATGGAGACATTTCCTCAAATAGGAAACATGAAACACGTCGTGTATGCCCGCTAGTCTATCCGATAGCTTGATCTTATAAGCCATCTGACCTATCCTTTTCACTATAGGGAATGTCCCTACGAACCTCGATGCCAACTTCCCTACTAAGACAAAGCGAACTACATTCCTTAGCAGTGATACTATAATGAAGATCATATTTCCCACTTCAAATTTCAAATCGGTCCTCCTTTTGCCAACATAGGATTTCTGTTTGTCTTGAGTGGCTTTCATTC
Source organism: Allium sativum (assembly GCA_030737875.1). NCBI lineage: Eukaryota > Viridiplantae > Streptophyta > Magnoliopsida > Asparagales > Amaryllidaceae > Allium > Allium sativum. The sequence goes on from CM060926.1 coordinate 772,534,602, forward strand.
TTCAACGAATAAGACCAATCTTCTCGAAAGTATCTCAAATCATCTTTGGTCCAAGAAAAATCTGTCCAAAGACTCCCACCAATAAGTTGGCGATCTATAAGGTCGTCCATATAATGCTTCAAAGGGTGTCATGCCTTTGCTCGATTGGTAACTGTTGTTGTAGGCTAACTCCACCAATAGGAGATGCCCTTCCTAAGTCCGTCCAAAATTTATGATACACAAGATCCTCAAGAACTCTATTCACCCACTTATTCTATCCATCTGTCTGAGGGTGGTATGCTATGCTCAAACGTAGGTGTGTACCTAACGCCTCTTGTAAGCTCTTCTAAAACTCAATGGTAAAGATGGGGTCGCGGTCGCTTACTATACTGGAAGATACCCCCATGCAATCGAACTATCTCTCGAAGATATTCTGATGCCAGCCAAGCCGCAATCCTCTTACTCCTAATAGGAATAAAACGAGCGCTCTTCGTAATCCTATCCACCATCACCCAAATGCTCGTATTTCCCTTCCTTGATTAGGGCAATTCATTGATGAAGTTCATAGAGACGCTCTCCCACTTCCATTGTAGGATATCTAAGGGCTGAAACAATCCGCCCAGTTTCTTTTGTTCAGCCTTTACTCTTTGGAAAGTCAAGCATCGATCTACAAATTCTGCCACATTTTTCTTCATGCCAGTCCAAAAGAAAACCCTTTTCATGTTTCGATACATTTTGTCGCCGCCTAGATGGATAGTCATCCGAGAATGATGGGCTTCCTAAAGCACTACCGTAAGCAATTCCCCAATCTTAGGGACACGTAGCCTTCCATCTTGTCTTAGCCACTCTTTATCGTCCATGGTATATCTAGCAAGGTGACTGGAAGTCTCTCCTTTACCAAGCCTGTCCAAGATGTCTAAAATTTGTGGGTCCTCCCACTATGTAGATCCAACTCTCTCCAATAGTGTAGGTCGCACTTCCAATAATGCTAACAGTCCCAAAGTGAAATCCGTAGATGGCTTAAAATCAAAGGTCGAGATGTACTCCAAGCTTCGCCTTTATATGAGTAAAGGACTCAAGGTCATCCTCTGCCTACTCAATGCATCCGCTACTACATTATCCTTTCCTGGGGTATAAGCTATCTCGAAGTCGTAGGACGCTAGGAACTCCATCCACCGTTGCTACCTTATGTCGAGATCCTTATATGAAAACAAGTATTTGAGCAACTTATTATCTTTGTATAGCTCAAATCTTACTCCAAGTAGATAGTGTCGCCAAGACTTCAATGTGAACACTATTGCAGCCGACTCTAGATCATGGGTAGGGTAGTTTTTCTCATGAACCCTTAACTGTCTGCTTCCATAGCACACCACCCTTCCCACTTGCATCAGAACGACTATGTAAACCTTGAAGATCTTACTCCCATCTGGAAGGGTCAGAATTTGGGTTGTTGTCAGAGCCCTCTTCAATCTCTGAAAGGCACTCATAATCGATGCTCCACGAAAAAGCCAAGTTCTTCTTCGTCAATGGGGTAAGCGGGGCTGATACCCTTGCAAAGTCCTTGATAAACTTCCTATAATAGCCTGCCAACCCTATAAAACTTCTCACCTCCGTCGCATTCTTTGGAGCCCTACAATCTTGAACAGCAATGACTTTTACGAGGTCCACTGCTATCCTGTCCTTGGAGACCACATGCCCTAGGAACCTTACTTCCATTATCCAAAAGTGACACTTAATTTTTTTTTCCTTTAGCTGATGTGGCCTGAGAGTGCGTAGAAGCTCTCTTAAGTATTGGGCATGCTCCTCCTCATTCTTTGAGAAGATCAGAATGTCATCCATAAAGACCAAAACAAACTTGTTTAGAAAATCCCTAAACATTCTACTCATCAAGTCTTCGAAATATGCAGCTGCATTGGTTAGCCCAAAAGGCATAACCAACCACTCAAAGAAACCGTCTGGAGTTCTAAATGCAATCTTACCAATATTGTACTCTGCCACTCTCAACTGATGAAACCCCATGGCCAAATCCATATGTGAGAAAACTAATTCGCCGACTAGTTGATCAAACAGGTCGTCAATTATCGATAGCGGGTGCCCATTCTTCTTAATGAGTTTATTCAGCTCCGTATAATCCATACATAGACAAAGAGATCTGTCTGCCTGAGTTTCAAAGATGACTGGAGCTCCCCACTCTGATATGCTTCGCCTAATAAAACCTTTCTCGAATAGATTCCCTACTTGCTTGCTGAGCTCCCTCCTTTCCCTAGGATCCATGTGGCGCATTGATAAAGCGATCAGATTCACATTCTCTTCCAAGTAAATCTGGAAGTCTATCTCACGCCTTGGAGGCAGTCCCTTAAACTCCTCAAACACATCCGGGTAATCTCTAACTGTAGGCACATATTGGAAATCGTCAGTAGAAGTATTGAGTGATTCTAGAAAACTGAGCATCACCGATCCCTGTGGGTCGTATGAAATCTCGAGAGTCTTACCATGACAAGTAAGAAGTCCAACCACTCTCTTTTCATAATCAAGGATGGCACCATACATGGCTAGCCAATCCATGCCTAGAATTAAACCATAGCCCATTAAGCCCAGCACGTATGCGTCGCATTCAAACTCGACGCCCAAGATAGAATTTATCAAACCCCTACACATCATGGATAAATGGACCGATCCTCCTATGGGGTTTAAGACTACTACAAGATCAGAGACTATACTAGAATTGCAGACTATCTACTAAAGAACTGGATATAAATGAATGATAAGCGCCAAAATCAAGCAGGGTTCGAAGAGGATAGTCAAAAAGGGAAATCATATCTTCATCCGTGACTTTCCTACCTCAATCAGGTCCACTGGCCTCTAAATCATATACTTGTCCAGAAGTTCATGCCTCTTATCCTTGCTTGCTATGGCATTGCTTACTGAAGTGTCCCACTTGTCCACAATTAAAGCAGGCTTTCTTTGTCCTTCTACAGTCCTCCACAAAATGACCCATAGCTCTGCAACCAAGCCTTGTTAGGATTTCCACTTTTCTCTTTTTTTTTCTTTTTCCTTTCCTAGGCCACCATTTTTTTTCTCGCCCTTAGCCTGTGTCTCCTCAGTCTTACTGTCTTTCTTCTCATCCTTTCCATCTTCGTGCCTAAAAGCCATATCAACCAGCCTTTCAAACATCGCCTCAACCAGTATATGAGATAAAGCAAGTACTTGGAGAGGTTGATTCAACCCTCTCGCAAATCTAAGGGCCTTCTTAGGGGGCGTATTCACCAAGTCCAGTCCAAATCTCGCCAGCTGATTGAACTTATTCGCATAATCCTTAACAAACATGTCCCCTTGTTTCAAATCCAACAATCTCTGCATTTGTAATCCCTCTTCTGCCTGAGATAAGAATTTCGTCTCGAATCTCTACCTGAAATCGTTCCAAGTAGCTACTAGTTGTCTAGCTTGTGCTACTTCCCACCAGTAGGAAGCCTCATCCTTTAGTTGCCATGCAGCAAATTGTATCTTTCTTCGGTTATCGATCTCGAAAAGGCCAAACATGTTTTCCATCTCTCGTAGCCAATTATGCGCTTCAACAAAGCTCTCAGTACCACGGAACGAATTTCCTCCCATAGCGCAGAAGTCTTTGCATAACTTAAAAAAGTTAAATACTCATAGAGGTGGAGCAACAACGGCTGCAGGTGGGGAGGGGCATCTCCTTGACTGCCGCCAGGTGTCGTAGCCTCAAGATACAAACGGAACCATGTCGGTAGCAAAATTCCCTCAGGAATATAGGTGCCCTAGACATGCTGAAAAGAAAAAGCATTCGATAAGAGATCGAGAGAATATCAAATATGACTTGGAAGGGTATGTTTTTCAAAAACAGATTTTTATTTGAAAATATATTGCTTTTGAAAAAAAATCAAAAACTTTTTCTCTGATTTTGTAACCTTTAGCTCTGATATCAAATGTGACAACCCACATCTGTTAATGTCACTCATAAGAGAATGCATTCAGTTTCATAAAGCGCAATAGATAAATAGTACAGAAATTCACAAGACAGATATAAAATAAGTAGCGGAAAATTTTAACTTCATTATTAAAAATAAAGCATAGTTCCAAACAAGTTACGACAAAACCAGTTACATCAAATTTGTCTCATAAACCAAAGCATCCGAGTACATAAAATCATATCCCTCACCATAATCCATAACAGAATAAAGAGCAAGTCAAATGGTACATCTTAAGAAATCCAAGTCCAAGCTATAAGAGAAGTCCTAGTCGCTGTTGAATGCTTCCACTCCGAGGACTTGGGGAGGAGAAAGGAAGAAAGAGGCAAAAGAAAAAGGGTCAGACATAAAGTCTGGCGAGTTCCAGTGATTTTCAAATATGCAATGCCAAGACAGGTAAATAAGACTGGATGAGAAAGTTACAGTGTCATATAAGGTAATAGATAAACATAACAACATGATAGACATGAATAAACTATGATCAAGTAATGCTTCACATTTATATCCTAAAATAGGTATGTCTGCACCAATACTAGTATAGCAAATTCAACAGGATTAGGTTCTCAACCTAACTACATATCACTAAGATTAATAACAGAATTAAACAACAAGGTTGGCTCAAATAGCAGGATTAACTACGTAAATACCTTGTGTCAGCTTCGGCAGTAGGGTGTATCACTCCTTAACCCAGCAACTATATAACATAGACCTATTTACTGTGTTATATCATCTTATCTTCCCCATTTGGACCCATGCATGCTCATGATTCCGTCGGAACGTGCCCGTACCTACCACCATGTGAACCTCTTACTATCCAGTTCAGTAAAGCGTGCCCTAGATCCAACCTAGTGTGAGGCCCCCTATAATAAGATACCAACAGGGATACTGACTGGTATGGGTTCCAAATAGTAGATTGGCACAAGCCAAACCCCTAAGCTTGTGCCCCCAAAACTAGGATTTAAGAGTCCCCAAAATCCGATACAACAGCAGAACGAGGGACCTCTTAGCTAATTAATACTCATTTTTAACCTAGCAGGTTTTGATTTACTAATAAGCATGGTTGTAATATTACATGCCATTATGTGTGTGCAACCCTACCCCAAAACACCTAGCATAGATTTATGCAATTCCCACAGCATTTCAGTTTATTAACCTACATCTAGTACTTACCATATTCTAACATGCCATTTACTTAATGAATATATTAAGTCAAATATAATATGTCCAATTCATATGCATATTATTTATCAACTATGTTCCCAAATTACAGCATTTTCACGTTTATGCATATTATCCATTTCTACTGATTTACAACAAGTATATACACATTATCCCTTTTTATCAGTTTACAACAACTCTAAACATGTGTATATTATCCCTTTCCCAAATTATAGTTAAACAGTCCCAATTTAATAACATGCCTAAATTTCTCTTTTTATGTCATTCATTATTGCCCCAATTATACACACACTCTAATCGAATATAGTCTAGGCTTCTAAAGGCTTAGGCTTAACATAAATAAAAAGGGAAAACAGAGGAAGGAGAATAGAATCAAATCACAAAGGCATATAGGCAAGACTGGAAATAAACATAAAACATAGAAAGTGGGAAAAGTAAGATAGATACATATAACTTGTTAATTACTCAACAACAAAGGCATATGTTTTACTTATCATAACAGCATAGGTGATTAACAATGAAAAATATGTAACACATTTATCTTACAATCACTGTATATCCTAACCCAATTTTATTTAACTGTCAAGTTTATAGTATAAGAAATTAGATCTGAAAATGACAGGAAACTCACAGTGGGTCTTGGTGAAGAAGAGATTAAATCTCTTATATATATATATGTGCAGTAGAAAGTCCAATACAATCCTTTTAGTTGTATGTATACAAGTCCTGATGGCTTCTCTATTGATTTAGGCCTTAGTAGCATTCCCCCATTGTATGCTTATATTTTTTGAATAGATTTACGGAGGCAGAAGTTATGAAGAAATGCTGTAAATCAGAATGGGAGAAGCCACCAATTTATAGATTCACACAGTCAACTTCAACCTTTAAAATCTAGGGATTTTAATCCAAACCATACACATAGCGCTGAGTCAGCGAACATAGTCAGAAAATCAGTCCATGTTCAGAAAAATGCACCTGCCCAGATCGTTAGTGGGTCGACCCATTGAACCCAAGGGGTCGACCCTAGGGTTGACCCAACCGACCATAGGTCGACCCAGGCCGAGCGTGGGTCTTGCCACAACGGTCTGGTTTCCCGCCAAGCCAACGATGTTTTTTATTTTGAAGATTCCAAACGTTTTGAATTATATATTTATACATAAGCCTCTTATATGTATACAAACTTCTAATTCCCATAACTTCTTCATACGTTATTCATTATACGCAAACTTGGGGTCTATCTAAACCAGAATCCTGAGATGAAGTCAACGCTAATGTCGGTTTCACTTAATTCTGAATATTTAATTAAGTTATTCCCAAATTATTATCTTTAAAGCATGGTTTTAATGTATTAAATTTTTGGGTGTTACATGGATATACAGAACCAAATCAATTCTCAACCATAATTCATGTTTGGAAACTCAAATTATCATATAAAACACTTTATTACTTGTTAGAATCACTTACTAAGGTTTGGAAAAGATTTACAAAGTTAAATCTCTTTAAAACTCAATAGTGAACAAATAGCGTTACAAAAAAGTATTTCAAAATATCGATATTGGCTAGTTTAAGAAAAACGACCTTTGTGTTACCCAAAACTTCATGATTTCAACATAAATCATTTTTAAATAATTAAATATGATTTTACAAAAAAAATCCATATTTTGAAATAATTTATAATAGCCATTTACAATTATAGTCAAAGAACTACGCTTACAACGACCTTTTCTAGATTGTTTTAAACATAACTTGAAAACTGTAAGTCGAAAATGAAAATCGCTTTCTCTTATTTGAAACCCATTTTTAAAAGAAAGCTAACGTTTTTTGTTTCATGGGAATACGATTCAAATTGCAAAAGTTATAAGCGTTTAAAATTTGCGATAAAATACGTGAACCGCCATTATGCGACAAGCTCTGTTTTGATTGTAATATAAATTCATATAAAATTATTTTGAATTGCTTCAAAATAATTTAGAAAACCATTTTATACTTGTACAAACTATTTAAAACTATTTTAAACCATTTCCAAACAATATACTTCCAATTATTATATTTAAATGAATAAAATATTTATTTACAATATCGAATTGGTCCGAGACTTATCCGATACTTATATAAATCCACATATGTGACAAGTGTAATGCACATACTATCACTAATAACAACCCTGAAGCATCCATTCATCCATCACATAGGCATATATGGGTATATATAATAGTGTATACATGTGTATGTATAAGTTTTTATCACTAAACGCTTACACTAATAATTACTAATTAACCACATCATCAACAACCATTCACACAACATAAAAAGTGAATAAATATAAGTGTTGAGTTCTCGCCTTGGGGTTCCACTATGCTATCCTTTATTGTTAGGCTGCTAGACCGACTACGGCTATTCCGGACTGACAGTTTGACGTTACCAATTTTTTAGCAATTTATATATTTTATAATTGGAGGAGGATTTATACCACAGATGCCATGGATTTTTGGGTAAGGAAGGAGGAAAAATGGAAGAGAGATTGGAATGAATGTTTAAGGGAAGCAGTATGGTGTATTTATACTTGAAATGGATGAATATGGTGATGACACCTCATAGGACAAGCGTATGTCATGCATAGAGTGGTGCATGCAACATTACAAGTGTCCTAACACTTGCAAACATAAGGGGAAAGCTTAAGGAGAGAGTGACACATAATGGGACATGTGTGAGCCATGCATGGAAAGGTACATGCATTAAGACAAGTGTCCTAATACTTGTTAAAATAAGGAGGAAGGTACTGTAGGTAGCATTTCTCCCTTAAATGTTATGGAAAACTATATGCAACACTTAACCGAATGCTACCAAAGGTGTATATACAATTATATATCTTAACAAAATACTTTTCAACTATATTTTATAATTCTAAACAACTTATTTCAAAATTAATTTATATTTAATCTATAAATTCATACAAACTAATTATTTAACTAGTCAAAAATCCCAAACCGTTACATATGCCCTTGAAATAGCTGCATTCATACTTAATTGTGCTCCTACTAAAATGGTTGGGAATGTCCTAGTGTGTCCTTTATGAAGATTTGAGGATGTGAGGCTTTGTTAAACGTCTTGCTTATGATAGGCTTGGACCCAAATTCGATAAGTGTTATTTTATGGGAAATCTAAAAGAAACAAAAAGATATTATTTCTACAAACCGTATAAGAATAAAGTATTTATTTCTCGAACTAGTATTTTTTCTGGAAAGAGGCTAGTTTCAAAAAGTAATGATGGAAATAAAGTATAACTCGAAGATATCCGAGAACCACAAGATACAATTGAATCAGAACTAGAAATTGAGTAGGAATCACAAACTATTGTGGAAATTGAACCTGCTCAAATTACACAACATTCATAGATCTAGTAGAATACGTCGTGAGCCTAATAAATATTTTGGATTTCTTATGAGTCAAACTGAAGACATAATGCTCATAGATCAAGATGAGCCAACTTCTTACCAGGAAGCTATGGATGGACTAGAATCTGAGAAATGGCTTAAAGCCATGCAATCTAAAATAGATTCCATGTACACAAACCAAGTATAGACTTTGGTTGATCCACCTGACGGGGTAAAACCAATCGAGTGCAAGTGAGTTTTCAAGAATAAACCTGACATGGATGGTAAAGTACAAATCTATAAAGGCCGACTAGTGTCAAAAGATTTCAAACAAATTCAAGGAGTTGACTATGCTGAAACCTTCTCTCCAGTGGCAGTAGTTAAATCCATTAGGATTATTCTTGTAATTGGAATTTTTCACGATTATGAAATCTGGCAAATGAATGTCAAAACTGCCTTCCTTAATAGGAATCTTATCGAGGATGTGTACATGGCACAACCTGAAGGTTTTGTTAATCGTAATGGTGCTAGAAAAGTATGTAAGCTACAACGGTCATTTATGGATTAAGGCACGCATCTCGGAGCTGATATCTTTGTTTTGATGAAACATCGAAAGAGTTTGGATTCATTAGAATGAAAATGAACCGTGTGTATGTAAGAAAATTAGTGGGAGTAACATTATATTCCTAGTATTATAAGTTGATGACGTATTACTTATAAGGAATGATGTTAGTTCAAAGCAAGAAACAGTCGCTGATTCCACAATGGAGGCTGAATACATTATTGGTTCTAAAACTGCTAAGGAGGCTGTTAAGTTCATCATTGAAATAAGTATTATTTCATCCATTGTTGATCCAACAGATTTATATTGTTATAACATTGGGGCTATTGATTAGTCCAAGAAACCTAGATCTCATCAATGGTCCAAACACATACTTAAGCGATATAAACTTAGCCATGAAATTGTTGATATAGGAGATATGCATATCTACAAAGTACTAATAAATAATAATGTTGTAGATCTACCGACTAAAGCTTTGTCGCAGTAGAAGAATGATAGTCACACAAGTTTCATGGGTATACGATACATGAGTGATTGACTCTAGTGAAAGAGGGAGTTTGCTAGATTTTGTGCCCTGGAGGCGATCCATTTGATATAATTGAATAACATTATTTGTGTTATTTTCATTTAGAATAAATGATTTTATTATGTTGTACTGACTGCGTAATATAAATATTAACATAATAGAAGTCCTTAGAATAATAATATAAAATTATATAGTTTCAAGTAAGTGACTTGAACATGAGATTATATGATATGATAAGTATTGTGATTCTTAAAAATCCCTAGTCAAATTTTGTTGTAAATAGGACAATAATGAAACGTTGAGACTAGTATGTTTATTGACTGAGGATCATATCTTATTGATCATTAATATATGATATATTAATGTCAATACATAAATGCATGTTAAAGAACATCATATTGGGCATACCTAACGTGAGAAAACTTCATGGAACAATTTTGATAGTGTCATAACTCATAAGTAATTATCGTAGTGATAATGATGTAACGGTCCTCTGACTTGAAATCATTATATATTTTATTCGAGGATGATTTTGTTTTGATATCATTAAAAGTTACACTTAACAGAGCAAACAATAAAGGTGATTATCAGGTACTTCTTGAATCAATTGAAAAATAAGAATGATCTAGATGGAATTTAGCTCTATAATATAAGCAGAAACATCCATGGGCCACATGATTGAGTAAGATTATAAAATGCATGGTCGTGCTCAAATACTGATTTGTTTTATATAATCCGCTCAAAGATCAAGATAAAAGAATAAAAAATAAAGAGGATGATACGTTCCATTTAACAACCCGACTTTTCAGCTCTCGAAAATCAATACTAAGACATCCTTTGTATCCATGTATCTCAGAACAAGTACTAGAAAGCCTGATAGTTAGGGAAAAAGAAAGGGGATAGAAGAATAAAAGAAAGAAGACACAGAACAGAATCTCACAACGGAACAAATAATCTATGATAACAACAATGCTCTTTTACAAAAAGTGGAAACTTTTTAAACAAAACATACACCAAATCAGAGTACACAATGAATTGGCCTGAACAGTTATAATAACATGTCCTTACAATTGCTGATACATATATTAACATACACAATGAAATAAATAAAAGAATACGAGTATAGGCTCATCACCAACTCGTCTTCTAAAGCTCTAAAGCAATCCAAATCGAATCTATAAATATACCCAGTCTGACTCGAGCATTATCGCAAAATAATACCCGGATCAGGCTAGGAAACTGCATGAGATAATTCAACATGTAACATATCTCAATACAATTTGAGGCCGTACGCATGTCCGTAATGGTTATCCTGTCAATAACATTCAACCATTTATTAGGAGAAGTATCATTGTATTATAGATTATGTCTAGGGTGTAGAATATAAATAAATCAAATAGCTGGAATGGTTACATTGGTTACATTCGACAACTATTAAAACAAAACTGATAAGGCACATTCGCATATTGGATTTTCCGCGAAGATCTCTTTGAATCAAACCAGATTCGAACTCCATGCACAAGGATCAGAAACCACCTTCCGAGCATCGTATGTCTCTAGATAAAATATACCATACGGTAAACATGATTGGCCCACACATGAAAACACCGGTGTGCACCACGTGGAACCAAATATACCCAACTCCTCGCGCACAACATCTATAGACATGCTCTAGATATGGAGTCAATATATCCTATCGTGGGTTAGCTAAACCCTAGATCACGCAGCCTACTCTATCCTTAGCCATATCCGATGTCAAGGTTTCATTCATCATCTTCACATGAGTCTTCATTACTCGAACATAGCAAGAATTCCCATAGTTGGGATCACACAGTACAGTGGATCTTGGAATCACACATAGATTCCTTCACAGATCTCAGAATCACACATCGATTCCAATACGCCAAGAGATCTTGGAATCACACATAGAATCCTTCACAGATCCTAGAATCACTATATGTGTTCGAGCATCTCAACAGACCTCGAATCCCTATATAGACTTCACTTCACAATGGCTTCCAAAACATAAAGCCCATATACTAGTTTTGCCTAATTTCCATATTTGGAGAACAGCCTCGCTTAATTTCCATAACAAACGAATAAACATTCAAGGCGCTACCAAGATCACGAAGCATGATAAACAGATGAAGCACGGTCAACTCACATAAACAGCTTCTAATCCCTTTCCCATTTAATTAATCTTTCATTAATTAAAACTTCTTTTCTTAGTAGAACTTCTTTTAACTAATAAAAGTTCACTTATCAAATAAGACTTCACTTACTAATCAATAACTCACACTCAATTAATATTCCTTTATATACTAGCGTATATATTCAACTTATACATATAAAATGCGTATATTTATATATTCTACTAATTCCCAATTCCTTTATAGTCTTACTACTTAAAAGGGGTTTTAATAGACTCATCCCTTCTGTATAAGTATAATCACAATTCAATTCTAAGATTTCTTAAAATATAATCAAAGAGGTTAAAACCATTATTTAAGAAAGAACCTCTTCTCTTTTATAAGTTAAACATCTTATTTAACAACTTTATCCTAAAAGATTACTATACTTGTTTTTATCTTTAAAAATCCATTATTAAAGATATAAGTATATTCTGACTCGTTAAACTATATATTTCGATTTAATTGTATTAAAAGGATTTAAAAACAAGTGTTGCTAAAACATTGTTTACAACAAACCCAAAACAATTCCTTCTATACAATTATCTTTAAACGTTTGTTTAAAGATTCAATTATATAAACTTCATCGATATAGTCTAAAAGGGTCAAGACGAATGTAATTAACACATTGTCATGATAAACCCAAAACCATTTTAATACTCATTCTCGTCATTAATATATTCGTTGAAAGATGTAAATATCAATAAATATTCAATACGGTGAAATACTGTGATTCCTAAATCATTGATTATAAAAGATGTGTTATAATCCAATCATCATTTGTAGAGCTTATAAAATAGGCTTATTTCGTTTCAAAAAATATATATATATACAGTAAAATAAATTTAAAAACAGGTTTAAAATAAACGAGTTTAAAAAATATATATAGTAAAATATAGTTTGAAATAGGTTTTTAAAATAAAAGGGAAAAAAATTTAATATAGTAAAACAGTTTAAAATAGTCTTTAAGTAAAAGAACTTATAAGACTGTTTTATTCCAAAACCATTTCTTTCAATTTCCCAATTCCCCCTCCAATTCGTATGATTTCCCAATTCAATCCAGTTATGCCAAACACACCAAATTGTGTGAAATAGTCAAACTCAATATTATATATATATAAAAATTCACTTCATCATAGTTCACATATAACAAAGTTATATAATCAATGGGGCCCACTGTCAGGTTTAACACACAATCAATTTATAATACAATATATGAATATAAATATGGTAACAATCATATTGAGGAATCATGTTGTATTCCTCCAACATGTCCCCCGCATCACAGATCATATATCGACACACACACACACACACACACACACACATATATATATATATATATATATATATGTATATATGTAATACAGTCCAATACTAGCTAATTTATATAAGATGAATCTTCTACTAACGCAGGTAGTGTCAAAGGATCATCCGTTCACAACCACCAATAAAGCAGTAAATCATCCAGACAATCAATTTTACATATAATATGTAAATAAACAGCTAATACTATTATATAGTACAATAGTATAGCAATAAGCATGAGTTAAACTCGCCATCCATTTCAATCGACGATTACACGCTAGTTCATCTAATTTCAAACAGGCATTTGAAATTAGATAAAATTACAAACTCTCCGGAATAATTCAAATCCATAGCAGGCGCGTAATATTCTTTGCCATGATCTCAACGCAACTAATAGTGTGCAAATCTGATTCTGTATGAGCTAGATATGGTTTTTACAAGTTAAAACAAGATTAAAAACTATATTAACTTAATTAAATAAAGCCCACCCCCAAATCACGTGTAACTGCATCCATCTTCCCCATTCTGCAATATTTCAAAATATAATCCGCATTCAAACCCAAGACTTCACCATTGACCTCCCCTTTGACCATTAACCGCCACTTCCCCGTTCATCAAATGCCACCACCGACGCCACTAGCCAACTCGCCACTTGAATCCGCACACACTTGACACCACCTCACACACTCGTCCCCCTTCACAAGAACCCGACCTGCTACCTTTAGTTGCTCATGCTACTGTATCGACATAAAATGTGTTAAAACTTCCCCCAAACTTCTGCAGTATATGCGCCTTATTTTGCCGAACGCCATGCCATCCTTGAATTCACCTCCATCTCCCTTATCTCGCACCATGCTGAACCCTAGCCCACTGCCTCAAAAATCGACCTCTAGGAAATTGAGTTGAACAATGTAAGAAGACTATGGGTGTGAAGCACTTGAGTATATGAGTTCAACGAATCAAAAATCACTCGATTTCTTTTAGTATTCATTGAGATTTAATTAGCTAAAGTTTTAAAGAGGAGCCGCTGTTTTTATTTTGAGTTTACAGAGAAAAGAAGTTAGGTCTTATAGAAGGAAGATAAGTCTTATTTATATGAGATAGGATTTACATATTTTGAAGATATTACAATATTATATTCCATTACAATATCGTCAAACGTTTTAATCTCGCATCAACACATGATCCATCTGATTGTTACGAAAATTGACACTCCGCTATATTTCAATATTCCGGACTTGGTAAAACTAATTTCGTCGAATTCTGAATCCGTTTGTAAAAACAGTATTTTTATGTGTTAATTAAATCGAGCTAATATGTAATCGATTTACAAACACTTCTTTTCATTGATAATAAATTTATATTATCATTTACATTCACTTAGAATTTTCCATAAGCTTCGAATTCAATTTAATTCCATATTAAATTCCAGATTTGATTCAGTTATATTAAATAACTCGTATATTCTGAATTCAAGTTATTTAACTTTTAATTTATTATTTAAATAAATTAAATATTTTGATTCTAAAAATCCGGGTTCATTACATTCCATGCCTTGGGTTTAATCTTGGATATAATGGTAATGGTTAAATTACCTTGATACACTGGTCAAAGAAAATGTTGTATCGAATCATTGATTTTAATATAACTTTGGTAACAACATTGTATTACTACATACCGCTCACTGTTTCTAATTTTAAATAGAATTTGAAATTATTTCCAACATTGTAATAACCTATATGGTCACACTCTAGGAACGTTTAAATGGGAGGACCATTCTTTGAATATTAAAATATCAAACGTTGGTATTTTAAAATCGTCTAATACTTTGTACACTGGTTATGTTTCTTTTGGATATGCTTTTAATTCATTTTAGAAAGGGGTGACTTCCTCTTTCAAAAATCTGCAGAAACATAAACCAAAATTGAAGAAACCAAACCAGTTTTTGGCTAGTACGTAAAATCCCTATCTCGAATTCGTAAGATAATCTCGGAAGCATTCGTTGATATCATAGACGCACCGTTATTTCAAGTAGCATTAAAGATTTGATTCTATTCGGTTCCTCATCAAATCCATGTTTAGCAAATTTAAATTTGTATGCCTTTCAGTTGATTTGTTGTTTTCGCTTGTATCCTGTATTTTGGGTTGTAAATTTTTGAATTTCGCTGCCAATTTCATCGAAAATTACCAACAAGTAGAGGATAAGAATAAATTAATTAAGGAAAGAAATAAACAAAATTAGTTAATGAACGACCAAAAAGTAACGTTCTAAAGGAAATTCCTCATGGGCTTAACCCCATAAAGCGGGTTGAACGCCCCTCTAAGAGGGGTGTTGACCACCCAGGTCGACCGACCTCCAAGGGGGTGTCGAGCGCCCTCATATAGGGAAGCCCAGTGAGGGTTGTTTTAAGCAAAGACTTATTTATAATATATATATATATATATCAAATAGACTGTTTAGACTCAATCAAACTAATCTAACGGTTCATACACACAATAGCAACTATAAATAGACCCCTAAACCCTACAGCCATTTATCTCAATCCCTCCATTATGCCTTTCTTCTGTCTCTAATTTAGAAAGCTTCAAGGATTTAGGTTTCTTCTATTTCTCTAAATCTATTCTATCTTCTCTATCTTATTCTAATATTGATTTAAGATTTATCTAGAATTTAGATTCATATGTGTATATATATAAGATTCTAATAGTGACTCTTATATATATATATATATATATAGATTTGAAAGGATTGGAGCATACGTTCATTCTTGAAGGCCAAATCCAATTTCTGTTCTATTTAATCTTATTAGTACTCTTCCTAATACTTTGTGAGTGGAATCCATTTGAATTACAATTTTCTGTAATTTGAAAGTTATAGATTTGGATTGTTGTGCCTTGGAGGATTTGGGATATAAGTAAAGAAAACATGATTAAACCCCTAAAATCCTCCATTTATTTTGTTGTTCGTAGAAATGTTCAATCTAGTTATATTTAGGTTTTGGATTGTTTTAATAATAAAAGGAAAACATGATTCTTATATGATTTTCTATATTGTTTGGATTCCCTTTTTATTCTATTTTCATGTAAATCATATGTTTGATTTTGGGGAAAAGGTTAAGATTTAACCTTTGTAAAGTTAATAGGTTTGAATTTCTATTTCTCAAAATAGAGAATTTGAACGTATTATTTACAATATATCTCAATATTAAGGTTTTTCATTTAAAAAAAATAAGAAAATGAATCTATACAAAATAGGAATTATAAACATATATATTTGATGATATGTTTATATTTCATTGTTGCAATAATCAAGTCAAAACTTGGGTCACAAGTTTATATGTTGTTGTGATTGTTTTTCCCATTTTATTTCCATATGTTAATATGTACATTTATGTTATGGTTGAGTAAAATATGGGAGATGAATTTTATACCTTTAAGAATTTAATTAGATTCACATTTTAAAAATGTGGTAAGGATGCTAATCTCTTTTGCTGAATTTACATATATATATATGTTGTATTCAACGTAATATTAATGCGTAATAAGTGCAAAATAAATATGATTAAATTAATAATAGAATTTGAATGTCCCCACAGGAAATTGTATTCTTGTATGTGTGTGAGTTAATGGCTTAATTAACATTAGTGACACATAGACACGAGGTTAACCGTTACTTGTAATAGAAGTACGCTTGAAACTGACCGACATATCCAGCGTTCACAAGTAAATGTGGTTAATGTGAGAGGTCTATTGCCATCAGCCATTATAATTAGTATGCTATGAAGTGTGCATATAATATATATATATATATATGTTGTGTGTGTGGAGTAGGCCTGTCTTGGTAAAAAGGTATTAAGTGGCTGACCTATCTATTGTTGGATATTAAGTGGTTAGGACTAGGTTCATTCCTAAGGTTCACTCCTTGGTTCAGAACCCAAGTCATTGGGTCCGCTCCTCGAGAATCAAATTGTTATTGGGTCAGCCTTTCTCCTATATGGTATTAAATGGTCCTAGTAGACAATAATGTGTGTAGGGTAGTTCTCCAAGCGATATCCGCTTCTTATCTAGAGGCTAGAGAGAGTTGACCTAGGGACGGATTATGTATACATAGCCTAAGGAACCACACCTAAGGGAAGTATTAAGTAGCTAGGAGTTCATCCGTAGGGACAACTAGATAGTGAAAAAATGATTCGCCAGGGGGGTTCTTCTTAAAAGAAGCTGTGTTCTTGACCCAAATCTTAGTAGTAAGTAGTCGTTACTATTTCTTTCCCTGTAAGACAGTTATCATGTATAATGGTTAACGTGATAACTGTAACACCCCGTATTTTTAACGATACTAAAAGAGGATAAATTAAATTATAATTAATTTAATATTCAGAATTAAGGAAAACAAACTGTGCCATTACGTCCGTCTCGAAATTCTGGTCAAGACAGACATTTAGTTTACGTAAAACGGACAGTGTATGAAGAAGTTATGAGGGTTATAAGTTTGTATATGCGCAGAAAGATTATATATACACACATGAGTTAGAGATGAGTCAGAATCTTATCCAAAATGGTTTGAATTAGAAAAATAAAAGTGGTGACAGATTTACCGCTCTAGGGGGTTGACCCCTCTAGAGAGGTGTCAACACCGTGGTCGACCCCCCTTAAGGGTGTCGACACCAGGGTCGACCCACCCACAGGGGTGTTGACACCCTTAGGGCTGACGTGGCAGTTGGATTCAGAGGGTATGGCGGTTATATATACGTGTTCATTTCTCTTATTTTCTTTATTGAGAATTCATGGTGGCCAAACTCTACCGGTATCTAAGCTGATCTGGATCCGTTATCAACTATCAACCTAAGCAAATCAATTGGAGATTCAAGATCCAATCTTTTCTAGTTCTATCTTCTTATCCAAACTCTGTGAGTCCCTAGTCGCTTTTAGATTTAAATAGTTAAAAGTAAATATGACACGACTATGACTTGGATTTGTTCATATGCCTAGATTATATTAAATCCATTATGAATTGTGAACATATGACATTCTAAATTGTGTATAACTTGGATCTAAATCTCTATCTTGTTGGATCTATTGTAACCTTTGTGGAAATCTATGATCTGGAACTTGACCCTATTTGTGTTAGATCTATTTTTAGCTATTGATCTAAATCTCTATCTTGTTGGATCTATTGTAACTTTATGATATAGATCTTGACCTTATTTGTGTTAGATCTAAGTTAAACTCTCTGATCTGAATTATGTGGACATCTAAATTGCTAGTCAGATCTAGTTTATCACCTTGTGCCTATTATATTAGATCTAAACCTGTTGGACATCTAAATGGTTAATTTAGATCTTGTTATGCTCACTATGACATCATAGTTATGTTAGAACCAGTAATTGCTACAAGTTCATCAGATTTATGCTCATATGTCTACCTTATCACCATGCTAGCTTATGTTTATGCCAAGTTATGTTAAAAAAATAACTTTGGTTATATTCCTATTATTTTCCCTTTTATCGTTTATGACTAGGCTATTGTCTAGCCTAGGCATGCCGCAAATTTTGTGAGTGTGTTAGTTAAGGAACGGGGGAAAAAGGTTAATATTGGTATAATTCGAATATAAACATCATTGGACATATAATTCAAATTATTGGGTAAAATGGGCATTAACACCAATAAAGGCATAGGTTTAATTAATTGATTAATTAATAATGAATGCTTAGGATTACAATTAGAAATTGTAATGGCACTTATGGAACAAGGTTAGATTGCATTAGTGGTGGAAGTCTGCCCGGACCCGACCGACATATCCAGCAGCCACTAATGTTGAACCTAATGTGGGAGGTTTAAGTGCGCAAATACGAATCAGGCTATGACATGAGGTTAGGCCCAACATGTGGAATAAGACTGCTCGGACCCGACCGGCGTATCCAGCATCCACAAGTTGTAGACCTAATGTGGGAGGTCTAGCCCATTATAAACCATAAACGGACATGGTAATAAATTGGACTACTTAACCAAATTTAATCCATAGGGATTGTATGATTGTGAACTAAAGTTAGGGTTAAGTAAAATTGGTTGGATAGTGGATGGGTTAAGCAAATTTGGAGGGGGTGGGTAATATTTACATATAAGCCCACAAACTTTACCCAATAAGGTTATGTAATTAAAGACACCTAGTGGTATACATGACCGGTTGGAATAATAAAGTTATGTAATTAAAGACACCTTTTAGGGTAAGCATAACTTGTAGAAATGATAGGGTTATGTAATTAAAGACACCTAATGGTGTACATAGCCAAAGAAAACCTAGTGGGGGATTAAAGACAAAGGGGAGAGCTTGTATCATATTGTGTGGGATCCATTTCATCCGCTAATCCGGAGTAGGTATCAAAACATGTACTCTGTACTAGGTCGGAGAAGGGGCACGCTTACCGGACTGATTGTAAGAGATCCAAACATGGAGGACGGTGTGGGTGGCGTAAACTGACCGGGTCATATGCATGCATAAGCCGGGAAGAAGAGGAAAAGACAACCGTGACACCTGTAGATATGGGGTTGTGCATATCAACGAGGATTTTCCACTTTAGGATGTGATACATCCTACCGTGGGGTCGGCATAGAGTATCTATGGAGTAGGGAGCCGATCGATTAAGGTAGTAGTTAGGGTACATTTGGACGTATGCCTAAGTCTACCACCTTATAGTGGGAGGGATCATCTCATTCTAGTTATACTAGTAAAAGTGTAGAGTAATCACTGGAGAAGCTTATACACCTTATCCTGTCTACCTTGTCACACCTGCCATTTATGTTGTGATATCTCTTATCCACTTTATATGCCTATCATGCTACTTTTATTTACTTGCTAAAAGTAACTAGACTCGCCAGATTTCATGTCTGACCCTTTTGATTCCTCTTCTTTCTTTCGTCCCTCCCCCCCCCAGGTTCTCAGGAAGGAAACACTCAGGCTTAGTCAGGACTCAGATATCATCTTGCTAGAGCTGCTTTCGAAGTATGGCTCAAGTTCTTATCTCTACAATGGCTTTATCTCTTTTATTTGGGAAATTATGTTTACTTTTAAGTATTTATGTACTCCGATGGTAAAGATAGAAGTTATATTGTTGTAATGGTTTTTGTGACTTATGGTATTTTGGACCACGATGTATGATTTGGGTTTGAAATAAAAATTTGAATTTCCGCTGCTATCTTAATTAAATATGTCTTGTAATATTCTGTGTCCTTTTACCAATAACGCTTCACGAAACTTAATGCATTCCCTTTATGAGTGACATTAACGGAATGTGGGGTGTCACACCTGGTATCAGAGATGAAGGTTACCAGATTAGATAAAAGTTTTTGAAAATTATCTTCAAAAAGGTTTTAAAAGAAAGCATTTTCAAAAAGAAAAGTCTGTTTTGAAAGACATTCCCCAAAAAGCCATATGTAATATCCTTCGCTCCTTTGTCTAAATCTCTTCCTTTTACTTTTCAGCATGTCTGGGGAACCAAATATTCCTAATATTCCGGAGGGCGTTACAATACCTATATGGTTCCATAGGTATCTAGAGGCCATGGCACCTGCCGAGGGACAAAGAAACGTTCTTCCCCCAGCTGCACCAGTAGTTCCTCCTCCTCCCCCTCCAAGAGCAGATAATTTCACTAAGATCTTCTGCAAAGAGTTCTGTGCTATAGGGGAGAAGCCATTCCCTGGGAACGATACATTCATAGAAGCGTGGAATTGGCTCAAGGAGACCGAGGACTTACTCGTAATATTTGAAGTAGAGGATGGAAGGAAGGTTCAGTTAGCCGCCTGGCTACTGAAAGACGAAGCCTCATTTTGGTGGGAAGTTACCCAGGCTGGACGTCCGGTGGAAACTTGGGAAAATTTTAGACAAAGGTTTGAAATAAAGTTTCCTTCCCAATCCGAGAAAAGCATGAAGATGGAGAGGTTCTTGGCACTCAGGAAGGGGAACTTGACGGTGAAATAATATGTGAACAAATTCAACAAGCTAGTAAGGTTCGGGTTAGAACCGATGGATACTCCGCACAAGAAGGCGTTGCGGTTTGCTAAAGGGCTAAATCAACCCCTTCATGGGTTAGTCATGTCCCATATTCCAATGGGAGCCACTTTTTAAAAGCTTGTCAATATGGCCCTAATGCATGAGGAAGACAAGGGAGAAAAGAAGGAAGTAAAAGCAAAGGAAACAACGCAAAATAAAAAGGTGTGACCAAGGAAGGGACAACAGCAACAATAATAGCAGAAGAAAGGTGGAAAAAATGACAAAGGCAAGGATTAGAGAAAATGTAACAATTGTGGGAAAGAGGGTCACTTGGTCAAAGACTGTAAGCGAAGGAAGAACTCTTGCTACCATTGTGGAGAGGTCGGACACTTTGCTAGGGAGTGCCCGAAGAAACAGGGATCGCTGGGACAAGGTTAAAGAGCAGGAACTTCTGGAGGGTAGGTGCATGCTCTCGCGATCAGTGCTCCTGATAGAGGTGGAAAAATTTCTGTGGAAGGTTTAATTTCTCTTTCAAACCATCCTATTAGAACACTTTTTTATTTTGGCACTTCATAATCATTTATATCTAGTTCTGTAGTTGAATCTCTGCACTTAATTACTAGTATGATAATGGATTCGTTGTTGTTTCAAACCCCATTGGTGGTTCAACTCATTTATCTATGATTTGTCGAGGTTTGAAAATATCTGTGTTAGGCGTCGAGTTTGAATGTGACGCGTATGTACTCGGGTTTATGGGTTATGGGTTGATTCTAGGAATGGATTGCTTACCACGTACGGTGCCATTCTAGATTGTGAGAGGAGGGTCGTTAGACTTCTGAATTGTCATGGAAGGACCCTTGAGATTTCTTGTGACCCACAAGGGTTGGTTATGCTTAGTTTCATAGAGTCTCTTGATGCATCTATCAATGATCTGCAATCTGTTCCAATAGTCCGGGATTATTCTGATGTTTTTGATGAGGTATGGGGCTTACCTCCAAGGCAAGATTGATTTTCGTATATATCTGGTGGATAATTCAAAGCCAATTGCATTACCAGTGCGACAAATGGCTCCGAGGGAAAGGAGGGAGCTGAGTAAGCAAGTAGGGGAGCTACTTGAGAAAGGATTTATTAGACGAAGCATGTCTGAATGGGGTTCTCCAATTATATTCGCAACTAAAGTGGATGGTTCGCTTCATTTGTGTGTTGACTATAGAGAGTTGAATAAACTCACCAAGAAGAATAGGCACTCACTCCCAAGGATTGATGATTTATTTGATCAGCTTGTTGGTGCCTCGGTATTTTCCCAATTAGACTTGGCCACTGGGTTTCATCAGTTGAGGGTGGCTGAGGATAGCATAGATAAGACCATTTTTTGAACTCCAGATGGTTTCTTTGAATGGTTGGGTATGCCTTTTGGATTAACGAATGCACCCGCCTATTTTGTTGATTTGATGAGTAGGGTGTTTCGGGAGTTCCTAAACAAATTTGTCATGGTCTTTCTTGATGATATTTTGATCTTCTCAAAGACGAAGAAGAGCATTACCAGCATTTGGAGAGGTTTTGAAAACTCTCCTGACCATCAGCTTAAGGCAAAGTTCTCCAAATGCCATTTTTGGAGAAAAGAGGTGAGATTCTTAGGGCATTTGGTCCCCAAAGAAGGGATAGCTGTAGATCCCACAAAGGTGGTTGCAGTTCAAGATTGGCAGATTCCTAAAAATGCAACCAAGGTGAGAAGCTTTCTTGGGTTGGCAGGTTATTATAGGAAGTTCATTAAGGACTTCGCGAAGATATCAGTCCCACCAGGCTGACGAAGAAGAACTTGGCATTTTTATGGGATATAGACTATGATGTTGGTTTCCAACGACTGAAGAGGGCTCTGACGACAGCCCCAGTCTTGACCTTGCCTGATGGAAGTAAAGTGTCTATGGTTTACACTGATGCATGTGGTACAGGGCTTGGTGCGGTTTTGATGCAATAAGGGAAAGTGGTGTGTTATGGGGGTAGACAGTTAAGAGTTCATGAGAAGAACCACCCCACCCATGACCTAGAGGTAGCTGCCATAGTATTCGCGCGAAAAACATGGATCATTATTTACTTGGAGAGAAGTTCGATTTATACACCAATCATAAATCTCTGAAGTATTTGTTCATGCAAAAGGATCTCAATTTAAGGCAACAACGGTGGATGGAGTTCCTAGCTTCTTATGATTTTGAGATTGCTTATACCCTTGGCAAGGGTAATGTGGTGGTAGACGTGCTAAGTAGGCAGAGGATGGCCTTGAGTCCTCTATTTGTGGAGAGGAAGAGCTTGGAGTTCATATCAGCTTTTGATTCTAGACCCTCCATCTAGATTTTGCCTGATTTGTTTGCATCCTTGGAGATACGACCAACTCTTATGGATCAGATAGGAGCTTCGCAACAAGGTGACCCATAGATTTTAGACATCATGGAAATGCTCAGAAAAGGGAAGACTTCTAGTCACCTCAGATATGCCATAGAAGAAAAGGGATGGTTGCAACGAGATGGAAGGCTTTGTGTTCCTCAAACTGGAAGCTTGATAAAGGAAGTCCTAGAAGAAGTCCACCATTCTAAGATAACTATTCATCCAGGCGGTGATAAGATGTACAGAGACATGGAAAAGATTTTCTCTTGGGCTGGAATGAAGAAAAATGTGGCCGAATTTGGTTCCCAATGTCTAGTTTGTCAGCAAGTCAAAGCTGAGCAAAAGAAGCCCGGTGGTTTACTTCATCCTTTGGAGGTTCCTTAGTGGAAATGGGAGAGGTTCTCTATGGATTTCATAGATGGTTTGCCTAGATCGAAGAAAGGCAACACCAGTATCTGGATTGTGGTAGATAGACTCACTAAGAGCGCTCACTTTATTCCAGTTAAGAGTAAGAGGATGGCATCATGGTTGGCAGCAATTTATGTTCGTGAGATTATTCGTCTTCATGGAGTACTTTCCAGCATCGTGAGCGAACATGACCCCATCTTTACCAGTGAATTTTGGAGGAGCTTGCAAGAAGCGTTAGGTACACAGTTGTGTTTGAGCACCGCTTATCATTCTTAGACCGATGGACAGTCGGAGAGGGTAAACAGAATTCTAGAGGATCTTTTGAAGCTGTGTATCCTAGATTTCGGAGGGACTTGGGAAGCGCACCATCCTTTAGTAGAGTTTGCCTATAACAACAGCTATCAATCCAGCATTGGCATGGCACCCTTCGAAGCATTGTATGGACGACCCTGTAGATCACCAACTTGTTGGTGGGAATCTACAGAAAGATTATTACTTGGACCGGATATGGTTAGGGAAACGTCCAAAAACATTGACCTTATTCGACGGTGGATGAAGAAAACTCAAGATAGGCAGAAATCCTATGCACACAAGAGGAGGACTGACATCAAATTTAAAGTGGGAGACTTGGTTTTTATTAAAGTATTGCCTCTGAGGAATGTGGTTCGCTTCGGATCAGTAGGGAAGTTAGCAGCTAGGTTTGTGGGACCATTTCCTATAACTGAGAGGATTGGCCAAATGGCCTATAGAGTAAAGCTCCCAGAAATTCTATCCGGTATTCATGATGTTTTCCATGTTTCTCATCTACGAAAGTGTTTGCATGACACCGCAGAAGTCGTTGAGCCAGTGTATTGGAAGAGGTAGAAGTGGAATGGGAGGCGACAGTCAGGCGAGTCCATACCCGTATTCTTGGATCAGAAGTTAAGAAGCTACGCAATAAAGTGATCAAGTTACTAAAGGTTCAATAGGGGGATAACCCAAAGGATGCGACTTGGGAGACCGAAGCCAAGATTCATGCTTCATACCCTTTTCTTTTCGAGGGTATGTTCTTAACTCCTTTTCCTAAGTTTTTTTTGTACTTGTTTCTATCATTTGAATATATCATATCCATAGTATTTTTGACCTTTAGATAGGAATCCTATGGATGTAAACATGTGTTTGAGGCATGTCATGTTTTATGGATGCAAATGTTTGCTAGTGGCTGCCTGTGGATGCATATACACACATTAGACACTATATCGACTCAATCACTCTCATACTGCATATGGATGTGTGTGCATTTTCTTTTCTTTTATAGATGAAAATGAATGTATTAGCAAATGGATGTTTCATTTAGACGAATGAGTGTGCACACATATAGAGCTTACATGTTATAATAGGATTATTTGCATACATATTGGATTCATGGCACTAACATATATTGCATTAAGGAGGTCAACTGAATCAGTAGACTGCCTAATCTTTCGCATTAGTGTTGGGACATATACACACACCTTTGCATATGTTCATATAAGCATTATAAGTCTTTAAGGACAATGGATAGCAGTGATTGATGGATGAGTATATGGATGATGGATGGTAGGATATGCATTCATCTCAACTTAGAGATTTCGGGGACGAAAT
This sequence comes from Allium sativum, assembly GCA_030737875.1. Taxonomy (NCBI): domain Eukaryota; kingdom Viridiplantae; phylum Streptophyta; class Magnoliopsida; order Asparagales; family Amaryllidaceae; genus Allium; species Allium sativum. The sequence continues at coordinate 772,560,108 of CM060926.1, forward strand.
CCTTTGAGTAGGGGAGAATGTAACACCCTGTATTTTTAACGATACTAAAAGAGGATAAATTAAGTTATAATTAATTTAATATTCAGAATTAAGGAAAACGGACTGCGCCATTGTGTCCGTCTCGAAATTCTGGTCAAGATAGACATTTGGTTTACGTAAAACGGACCCCGTATGAAGAAGTTATGAGGGTTTTAAGTTTGTATATGCGCAAAAAGATTATATATACACATGAGTCAGAGATGAGTCAGAATCTTATCCAAAATGATTCGAAATTGAAAAATAAAAAGTGGCGACAGATTTCCTACTCTACGGGGTTGACCCCCTTAAAGGGGTGTCAATACCGGGGTCGACCCCCCTTAAGGGGTGTTGACATCAGGGCCGACCCACCCACAGGGATGTCGACACCCCTAGGGTTGACGTGGCAGTCAGTTTCAGAGGGTCTGGCGGCTATATATACTTGTTCATTTCTCTTGTTTTCTTCATTGAGAATTCTCGGTGGCCAAACTCTACCGGTATCTGAACTGATCTGGATCCGTTATCAACTATCAACCTAAGCAAATCAATTGGGGATTCAAGATCCAATCTTTTCTAGTTCTATCTTCTTATTCAAACTCTGTGAGTCCCTAGTTGCTTTTAGATTTGAATACTTAAAAGTTAATATGACACGACTATGACTTGAATTTGTTCATATGCCTATATTATAATAGATCCATTGTGAACTGCGAACATATGACATCCTAAATAGTGTATAACTTGGATCTAAATCTCTATCTTGTTGGATCTATTGTAACCTTTGTGGCATTCTATGATGTTGAACTTGACCTTATTTGTGGTAGATCTATTTTTAATTACTGATCTAAATCTCTATCTTGTTGAATCTATTGTAACTCTATGATGCGGATCTTTACCTTATTTGTGTTAGATCTAATTTAAACTCTTGGATCTGAATTATGTGGACATCTAAATTGCTAGTCATATCTAGTTTATCACCTTGTGCCTATTATATTAGATCTAAACCTATTGGACATATAAATGGTTAATTTAGATCTTGTTATGCTCACTATGACATCATAGTTATGTTAGAACCAATAATTGCTACAAGTTCATCAGATTTATGCTCATATGTCCACCTTATCACCATGCTAGTTTATGTTTATGCCAAGTTATGTTAAAACAATAACTTTGGTTATATTCCTATTATTTTCCCTTTTATCGTTTATGACTAGGCTATTGTCTAGCCTAGGCATGCCGCAAATTTTGTGAGTGTGTTAGTTAAGGAACGGGGGGAAAAGGTTAATATTGGCATAATTTGAATATAACCACCATTGGACATATAATTCAAATTATTGGGTAAAATGGGCATTAACACCTATAAAGGCATAGGTTTAATTAATTGATTAATTAATAATGAATGCCTAGGATTACAATTAAAAAATTTAATAACACTTATGACATGAGGTTAGGTTGCATTTGTGGTGGAAGTCTGCCCGGACCCGACCGGCATATCCAGTAGCCACTAATGTTGAACCTAATGTGGGAGGTCTAAGTGCGCAAATACTAATCGGGCTATGACACGAGGTTAGGCCCAACTTCTGGAATAAGACTGCCCGGACCCAACCGGCATATCCAACATCCACAAGTTGTAGGCCTAATGTAGGAGGTCTAGCCCATTATAAATCATAAATGGACATGGTAATAAATTGGATTACTTAACCAAATCTAATCCATATGGATTGTATGATTATGAACTAAAGTTAGGGTTAAGTAATATTGGTTGGATTGTGGATGGGTTAAGAAAATTTGGAGGGGGTGGGTAATATTTACATATAGGACCACAAACTTTACCCGATAAGGTTATGTAATTAAAGACACCTAGTGGTATACATGACCGGTTGGAATAATAAAGTTATGTAATTAAAGACACCTTTTAGGGTAAGCATAACTTGTAGAAATAATAGGGTTATGTAATTAAAGACACCTAGTGGTATACATAGCCAAAGAAAACCTAGTGGGGGATACGAGACAAAGGGGAGAGCTTGTATCATATTGTGTGGGATCTGTTTCGTCCAGTAACCGGGAGTAGGTATCAAAACATGTACTCCGTACTAGGTGGGATAAGGGGCACGCTTACTGGAATAATTGTAAGAGATCCAAACGTAGAGGATGATGTGGGCGGCGGGTCATGTACATGCATGAGCCGGGAAGAAGGGGACAAGACAACCATGACACCTGTAGATATGGGGCTATGCATATCAACGAGGGGTTGCCACTTTAGGACGTGATACATCCTACTGTGCGGTCGGCACAGAGTATCTACGGAGTAGGGAGCCGATCGATTAGGGTTGTAGTTAGGGTACATTTGGACGTATGCCTAAGTCTACCACCTTATAGTGGAAGGGATCATCTCATTCTGGTTATACTAGTAAAAGTGTAGAGTAATCATTAGAGAAGCTTATACACCTTATCATGTCTACCTTGTCACACCTTCCATTTATGTAGTGATCTCTCTTATCCACTTTATATGTCTGTCATGCTACTTTTATCTATTTACTTGATAAAAGTAACTAGACTCGCTAGACTTCATGTCTGACGCTTTTGCTTCCTCTTTTTTCTTCCATCCCCCCCCCCCCCCCCAGGTTCGCAGGAAGGAAACACTCAGGCTTAGTCAGGACTCAGATATCATCTAGCTATAGCTTCTTTCAAAGTATGGCTCAAGTTCTTATCTCTACTATGGCTTTGTCTCTTTTATTTGGGGAATTATGTTTTCTTTTAAGTATTTATGTACTCTGATGATAAAGACAGAAGTTATATTGTTGTAATGATTTTTGTGACTTATGGTATTTTGGACCATGATGTATGATTTGTGTTTGAAATAAAAAATTGAATTTCTGCTGCTATCTTAATCATATCTGTCTTGTAATATTTTGTGCCTATTTACCTATAACGCTTCACGAAACTTAATGCGTTCCCTTTGTGAGTGACATTAACGGACGTGGGGTGTCACAAGAACGGGGTCTAAGTGGCTTTAGGTCCGCCATTGGGTATTAAGTGATTAGAGGGATGTCCACCCTAAATAAATATGGTATTAAGTGACCACAGGAGTGCATGCCCTTAAAATAGTTTTAGGGTATTAAGTAACTTCTAGGACGTCAGCCTTATTTGTTTGCATTATGTGTTTGCTATGAATACATAACTTGAAAAGTTTACAATTGCCAAATATAGGAAATAACCTTCTTAACTTACTTGTATTTCATTCACCTGAACTTTATGTTCTAACCTTCCTCCTCTTAACATTAATAGGATAATATGTGAGACAAATGATTAAGGACCAAGAATGATCTCTTGGAGGAGGATCCTCTCGAAGATCTAGTTATTATGGATATTGCTTATTTACTATTATTGCTACGTAATTGGGATGAATGATGATGTACCTTGAAGTTTGAGACATATTGTAATTCTGAATTGTGGTTTTTAATAATTGGCACAACTTATATTTATGCTATTATATTTTGTCTCATCCATTATGTGAGTTTATGATTTTCGTTTTAGATTACTATGTATATCTGTTTAAATTACTCCTTATAGGAACCAAAGATCCATTTAGAGTGGCTCTAAGTTCCGATGTGCTTTTTCTATGTCGGAATTTAGGCCCAATTCGGGCGGGTTGTTACGAGTTTTATTCCCCAATCCAAGCGTAGAATAAAAGAAAAAGAAAGATAATCCATCGCAAGTTATTAGGCTTACATTTTCATGCCTAATCTAATCGTATCTGTATGCCTTTTAGGCATATTTTGGTGTAACCCAAACAAACTACAAGACTAGAAATTGGAAAAGGAGAAAAGAGATCTAACGTTATAATTTATAGAAATTTGAATTGAAATTGTAGACATAGATAGAAGGAATTCAGAAAGAATAAGCATAAACTAAATCTGAAAACAAGCTATAAATAATCTGTAAATAGACTGTGAACAATTCATATATGAGAATGTCTAAATTATTATTATACATATTTTTATTTCACTTGTCAAAAATCTAGATAATCACAATATAATCTTACTAAAATTAGCTTTCCAATGGCCTCAGTAGAAATCTCCAGTACAAAAGAATCCTCTCCCCAAAATAAGCACATAAATAATTTTATTCCAAAACACTATTTTTATTTGAAGGAGAAAAATGGTGTAGTGGAGGCATAAAAATGAAGAATGGAGTTGTGTGGAATGGAGGAGGGATAGAGGCATATTTAAAGTGGAGGTAGGGAATCTTAGGCCATCAAATTTTAGGTTAAAAATCTCAAACGTCTGATAAAAGAAAAGTCCTAAGTCTCCAGAAGTCCGTGATTCCGTGCCAATCACGAAATCGTGCTAGGCTATTACCTAGGTCAACCCATCTCCTAAGTGGGTCAACACATGTGTCGACACATCTTCGGCCTGGGTCGTCTCGACCCGGCCTAGGACTGGGTCGTCCCAATTCCAATGTTATAAAACGTTTTTTATTTATATTATTTCGTTTTGTTTATTAAATTTTCAATTTTGAATTTCAAAATTCTATTAGTCATAACTTCTTCATTTTACGTTCGTTTTACGCAAACCAAACATCTATCTGAATCAGAAAGTCGTAACGGACCCAATGGCACAAAACCCATTGCCCAAATCCCATTATTTTCTAAATTACTATTTTATTTATTAATTTGTAATTTAAATTACCGTTCATTAAAAACTGGGTTGTTACATGCCCCACACTTATAAACATATATTTGTGTCTAGCTTAACAACTTTCATAGTATATACCAAGTGAGCAAGTGCAGTTTTAGTACATGCCACATTATGATGTGCAAATTTTGGAAATATGAGCCGTTTTTCATAAGAGTTGCGATAATCTACAAAATATATCTTTTTTTGATGATGAATCCTCTACGTTATCTAAATGACCTCCATCTATTTATTATTTATGGTTGATAGCGAAGTATTGGAGAACACATTTCCGGCAAAAAAGGTATAAACATTTTTAGGGAAAGAACATATATAATTTATTAACTTTTCATATTTGCTTAGATAATATCCAATGACTATAATAAAATAAATACATTTTATTTCTAGTGGCTTGTATTTAACACCTTATTAACTATTACCTTTATTTCTTACTAGTGTGTGACTCACACAATGTGTCCATGCATGTGTGTAATATAGAGATAGTATAGAAAAATGAAAACTTAAGAAGGTATCTAGGTAGTTTTAATAATAGATGAAACATCAAATGTCGATGTTTCCAATTTATCAGCAGTCGGAGTATTGATATCATTTCATGGTGCTATAGTTGTAATTGCAAATTTTAGTTATTAACAGTAGATGTGATTAATTATCATAAGAATTTGTATTTATTCATTATTGACCTCAATTTTGTACAACTTCGCTAACTTAGTTAACCTTATAAACATTGCTATCTTATTTAAGTTTTATTAAATAATTTGATATTTTATGGAATAATAAGACAAATTTGTGTGCTAAGGAGTCTTAGTGACATAAGAGAATATCATAAGAACGTTAAAAAATAGTGGAGAAAAATTATCACAAATTACCATGCAACGATCTTTAGTTTAAATTGTATCATCTTCTAATCATCATTTACTGATCCAAAAAGAATGCACAAATGTTAATAACGAGTGGATGCCCATGCTATAAAGGAAAAACCAAACGATATGTACTCGTCATCAATTTTTGATAACTTAAGTTACTTACGTTGCATCTGTAAATGGCATTGGTGCAAAATTAAAGAGGGAAAAATGTATTCAAAGCATTATATTATTTCGAACTATAAATGATACAGCCTAGTTGCAAGTACTTATACATAAGCCAAAAGAAACAAAGAAAGGAAAACAAAACTCACTGCCCATACAGGCCTAACCCAATACAAATTTATATAGCCCAACAACATCAAACAAAAAGAGAATGAGCATGCCGCTATAACTTGCAAACAATATATAGACAACACTCCTCCTCAAGTTGGAGCATAAAAATTCTCCATGATGAGCTTGTTGTTCATTCGGCCTCCATCAACAGCCTTGGTAAACAAATCAGCAGTTTGTTTACCTGCTCTGACATACTTTGTACATATTATTCCCTATTGTATCTTCTCTCCAATAAAGTGGCAATCCACCTCAGTGTGCTTAGTTCTCTCATGGAAAATAGGGTTCGATGCAATATATATAGTTGTTTGATTATCACAGTTTAATGCCACTGGAGTTTCAACTTCTATTCCCATCTTTATCAGCAAATACTTCACCCACATGACCTCACAAGCAGCTTTAGCCATTGCCCTATATTTTGAGTCTTCACTTGAATGAGCTACAATGCTTTGCATATTGTTCTTCCATAACACAAGATTTCCACCTACAAATACACAATAACCAAAGGTATACTTTCTATCCAGTCTTGATCCTACCCAGTTAGCATCAGAGAAGCATTCTAATTTTGTATGTTGATGGTTTGAGTACCTAATACCTAGTTCAACTGTCCCTTTTAAGTAACCAAAATCTGCTCCAAAGTATTCCATTAAAATATGAGGGGTGCAACCATGTATTGACTGACAACACTAACATCATATGACATATCTGGCCTAGTCACAGTTAGATAATTCAATTTTCCAATAAGCCTTCTATATTTTTCTGGATCATTGAATGATTCACCATCTACTACCAGATTCATATTAGGTAATATTGGTGTTTTACTTGGTTTTACCCCAAGTTTTCCTATCTCATTTAGAAAATCCAATATATACTTTCTTTGGGATAGAAATACCACTGCAATCTCTTGTAACCTCAACACCCAAAAAATACCTCAATTATCCTAATTCTTTTGTTTGAAACTGTGTATGAATAAAGTTATTTTGAGATAAAACACCTGCTTCATCATTTCCAGTGATGAATGCCATCCACATACACAACCAAGAAAGTAACTCCTACTTCTGATCTTCTATAAAATACTGAATGATCAAACTTTCTTTTGGTTAACCAAAATGACTCAGTAATCTAACTGAACTTCTCAAACCATGACTTTGAACTTTGTTTCAAACCATACAAAGTCTTATTAAGTTTACACACCAGTTCACTCTCCCCATGAACACTGAATCCATGTGGCTATAGCATATACATCTCTTCCTGAAGATTACTATGTAAGAAAGCATTCTTAATATCTAATTGATGTAATTTCCAACTATAAATAGCAGCAACTGAAATAAACATTTTTTTTGAAGTTAATTTAGCTACTAGAGAAAAAATTTCTAAGTAATCTACTCCATAGACCCACGCATACTCATTTGCAACAAATCTAGCTATATAGCGTGTTGTAGTTCCATCTAGATTAACCTTAATAGAATAAACCTATCTACATCCAATTGCCTTTTTTTACAAGGTACAAAAACTAAATCCCAAGTTTTATTCAACCTTAATACATTCATTTCATAAATTATATCAGCATACCACTCTGGCTTAGACACGACAATATTCCTTGGTGTAGAGACAGAGTCAAAAGTTTTAAGAAATAGACGTGTTGGAGATGATAAATGATTATATGATACATAAGATGATATAGGATATGTGCAGTGGCCTTTGCCTTTTCTCAATGCAGTAGTCATATCAAGTTCAATATCAGTCACATGGGCATGTTCATGTATAGCATCAGGTTGTACATTATCACAATATTCTTGAGTATCAATGTCAAGTGAGTATATAAGGAAATCTTCATTTTCCTACTATGGAAGCTCTAGTGATATTTGAGATGATTGAAAATATGGTATGTGTTCATCAAATGTGACATAAATAGAAACCAAATACTTATCAAGACTTGGACAATAGCATCTATATCCTTTTTGAACTCAAGAATATCCAACAAGCACACACTTCATTGAATTTGAGTCAAGTTTAGACAACTGTGGTCTAACATCCCTAGCAAAACAAGTGCTCCCAAATATTCTAGGTTTAATAGGATATAATGACTTATCTGGAAATAATGATTTATATTGTGTCTCACCATTCTACACAGATGAGGGAGTTCTATTTATAAGAAAACAACCATTAGAAATTGTATCTGCCCATAAATACTTTGGCACATTCATTTGAAACAATAGAGCTCTTGTTGTTTCTAAAAGATGCCTATTGTTTCGTTCATCTACTCCATTTTGTGATGTTGTGTCCACACATGAAGTTTTGTGAATCATACCCTTATCACTCATAAACTTGTGAAATAAATATGATGTTTCTCCTTAGCATTATCACTTCTCAGTGTCTTAATCATAGTATTGAATTGTGTTTCAATTTTAGTACAAAATTTACAAAAAAATTGAGTACAACTCAGATCTACTTTTCATAAGAAACAACCACGTAGTACGAGTATTGTAATGACCCGCATTAGCAGAGGTATTATAATTAATTTATTTAATTATATAAATGGTGATTTAGGGAAATAAATCGTCGTTTAATTAAATATAGTGGTTATTTAATTTAATTAAATAATAGAATAATATATTTAATTCAGAAATAGTCAGAAATATTGGAAATCACAATATAATGTGAACTGGGTCATCCTTAATATTTAATTCAGCTTAGAGTTGAAGTATATTGACGAATATATTCAATCGACGTCGGTTTGAACATATAATTATATTATAATTAAAATCGAGCTTGAAATGGCGCTGCAGTTCATAAATTGGCGATTCAAACTTCAACTGAATGTACAGGATTCGTTTTAAACCGGATTTCTATGAAACAAGAAACGTGTGGAGCTGGTGGAGTATATCTTTCTAGTGGAAGAGAAAAATCGGGATTTCATTGTGTAGATTTTGAGATATGTCCAAATCAAATTTTAGAAAAGTCGTTATGGAATTCCTTTATAATTTATAAAGGGATTATTTATATTTTGAAAAGGAATTTCAATAAATCGAATATCGGGTTGACCCAGAAGTGAATATCGAGTTAGAAATTCATATAGGAATATTCTAAAGATGTATGGTATTCCACTATGAATATAGACGATAATATAAATTTGTTTATATTTAATTTAATTATATTTAAATATATTTATATACTCAAATGGGTCATTCAGAGCTTTAAAAATAGCCACTTTTGCAAACGAAGTCGGAATTCGATGAAACTAATTTTGTTGGATCCGCAATGTCAAATAGTTGTTAGATTTCCAGTTTCGTGATTTTTGAAGTCAGTATGTGGCCGTACCGATTTTTAAAGTGAAAAACAGTCAGTATTTTGACGGTTAAAAATACGCTGTGTGAGCAAACGGAGTCAGAATTCGACAAAACCAGTTCCGTTGGGACCGTAATGTCGAACTAATGGTGCATGTCCAGTTTCATGATTTTTGAAAATCATATGTGATCATACGAATTTTTAGAAGATAATATAAACAACGTTTGGTTATTTATGAATAAAATAATAAAAAAATAAAATATCTAGATATTTTTCCTATAAATATCTAACCTTTATCATCCCTTAAGACCTATTTTTTCACTTCCCAGGTCAAACACTTTTGCGCCGTCGTTTGTTATTCAGGAAAACGAGATTTCATCCTCACAAAAATCAAAAGAAATCCAAAGCAAAATCTAAAAATCCTCAAACAAAATCCTATGAACTCGCAGCTCCATCCTCTTCGCATTGATATATATTAGCAAGGGTTCGGTGCCTTCTTTTTGTTCGCTGATTTTGTATCAGCGAGTTAGGGTTTGGCCCTTCAAGAAATAAAAGGGTTAATGGTAGATTGTGAGTTCAGTTCTGTGTTCGAGAGGTGATTGCGAGTTCGTACAGGGAGTTTCGAGGTGTGCGATGGCTTTTGAAGTCGAAGTCTGTACTGTAAGCGTTGCGTGAAGACTGGAAATCGCGATAGTCTAGGCTAGGCGCGAGTTGAAAAAGGGCGATACTGGGAAGAAGGGGTTGAGAAGATGAAGAGAACGGTGGTGGTTGCGCCCTCCATTGGTGGCCGAGGTGTACCGTGAAGGCGGTCAAAGTATGGTCAAAGGGGGATTGGGTTAATACAGTGAGGAGCAGATGTATGTTGGGGAAGAAGACCAAAATGTGCGGTCGGGTTTTTATTTGAAGGAAGATGGGCCAGAAAATATTGGGTACAAGCCCATTTAGTTACATTAATTAGGTTTGTTTAATTTAATTTGTATACGAACTGGTAATCACGATATCTTACTCATACGATATCAGATTGACGAACCGTAAGTCACGTTAGGATCTTATGGACGGGGCAACAACATTGCACTGACCGGGAGTGAATCGGAGCTCGTTACAATTTATGGCGAAATAAATTGTCCGACTGAATCAAATAACGCAAACCATTATTTAACGATTAACGCGCCAATGTGAGTAAATCTCACTAACTCTGAATAATTTATAATTTCATGTTGTATTTTTAGAACTGTTAAATATTGGTTGATTGACAGTGTGTTGACTGTTTGATTGAACTGCTAGTCAGTTAGTTGAATTTCTATATTGATTCTGTTTAACAGAATATATCATATGGAACTAAAAGTGATGTTATCTATATTGTTGAACATCTGTGATGCTGAGAAACAGGTTGGAGGAATCCAACTGGATTCCTCAACATTTATTTTACTGTTTTTCATATATTGTGATATATGATGTGATATATAATCTGTGTCGATTATATGTGTTTGGACGATACTGATCATCATGATTTGATATGTTGAACACCATAACATACCGGGATGTTGATAAGGAAATTTTCAAAGTGATATTGAAAATAAATATTTAAAATGGAATATTTATAAATAAGAGATATTTATAAATAGAAATATTTATAAATAAGAAATATTTATAAATTGGAATATTTATAAATAGGAGATATTTAGAAAGGAAATAATTTCAAACCATTTTCTTTTTGAATGGAAAGGCCTGCTCCGGGTACAAAGGAGGTTATGGCGAATTTTTCCGGGAATTTAAGGAGTTAAAATATTTTTAGGATTTAAATTAAAAAGGGAAATAATTATAAAATAAAAAGGGTTTTATAAATGAAATGTTTATAAATGAAATATTTATAAATAGAAATCAGTATAGGTGAAATTATATAGAAAGGAGAAATCTTTATAAATGAAATATTTATAAAGAAAAGGGAATATTTATAAAATCATAAGATTTTATAAATGAGATTATTTATTTGTTAAATAAATAAGAGATATTAAATGAGATATTTATTTGTTAAATAAATAGAAGATTATAAAGGAAAAACATTTAGAATAAAAAAATAAAAAAATAAAGGAGATAATTATTGGTTAAGTAAATAGGAGGTGTTAAATGAGACATTTATTTATAATTAGGCCATGTTAAGCGAATGATTTATTTGGTAAATAAATAAGATATTATAAAGGGATTATTTACTTAGGGAATATATAGAAATGAAAAGGAAAACGTTATATAAAGAAAACCGTTATAAAAAGAGAAAACGTTATAAAAAGGAATTCATTTTTAAAGTGGAGAACCGTTACTAAAAGTAAATCTTTAAAAATGAATAAACGTTGTTAAAAAGGAAATATTTATAAAGCGAATAAAGTCAGTAAATTGAATATGGTATTCGAAAGGAGTTAAATCGAATATGGTATTCGAAAGGAGTTAAATCGAATATAAGTTATTCGAAGGGAGTTGATCGAATATGGTATTCGAAAGTTAGTTGATCGAATATGGTATTCGAAAGTTAGTAAATCGAATATGTTATTCGAAAGGGGTTAGTCGAGTCGAGTTGGTTGAATAGAGTTAACCAGTTAGAGTAAAATCAGTAAGGGTTAACCAGTTAGCGTAAAACCAGTTAGGTTAAATCGATAGAGTTAAATCGAACTAGAGTTATTGAATAAATTTAAATTGAACTAGAGTTATTCGAATGGGGTTAATCGAATTTAGTTTATTCGAATAGAGTTAAATAAATAAGGGTTATTCGAATTAGTTATTCGAATAGAGTTAAACACATAAGAGTTATCGAATTAGTTGTTCGAAAGGAGTTATCGATTATAGTTTAATCGAAAGGAGTTATCGAATTAATTATTCGAAAGGAGTTATCGATTATAGTTTAATCGAAAGGAGTTATCGAATTAGTTATTCGAAAGGGGTTAAGTAAGGAGTTAAATGAAAAGAGTTAATCAATTAGGGTTAAATAAATAGAGTTAATCGAATTTAGTTTATTCGAAGAAGGTTAATCGAATCTAGTTATTCGTAAGAGAGATTATCAAATATAGTTATTCGAAGGGAGGAGTTATCGAATAGGGATTTATTCGAACGAGAGTTACGTAAGGAAGTGTTAAAGAGTTTAAAGATGAACTTACCCTATTTCGAGATTTGAAATGTTGTCCATTTAAGGTCTAAGAGGTAGCTATACCCCAACTTGATTGACTGCGTTTTTAATTTAGAAATGGTTAAGGTTCGAGAGTGAAAGTGATTAAGTGAATTTAGTAAATAAGTATAGTGGTTCGAGTTGTCGTCGCGATGTTGATTTAAACATCTGTTTAAATCCAAGTAAAGAGGATTTGGAAATGTTTTCCAAATAGAATCAGAAACGTAATCAAATATTGAAATAAGGAAATATGAATATATATATATACATATATATGATTGATGATTGATTGATTGATAGAATTTCCATTTGGAAATAATATCGCTGTTTGCACACGTGTTTTTCTTTGATAGTTAAATCATAGACTATCAAAGTTTTGACCATTTTAACGTTGTTAATATGGAGAGACCGGTTGGATTATTATCCAAAGAACCACTCTGTATTGGCATAAGCGTTGCGAATCATATATGCCAAAGATAATTGAAGACGGAGTAAAGTGCAAGGGTTATTGTATAAGTCTTTGATAACAGTGCCTAAGATGGATGTACTGAATAGTGCCTTCGGTCCTGTAATAACCCAGAAAATCTGGGCCAGTTTAAAATTTTTATTTTGGCAATTTTAGCGAAATTGAATTCGAATCAAATAGAAAACGAATTGAATTTGATTTGAATATATAACGAATTTAATTTGATTTGAATAGAAAACGAAATGAATTCGAATCGAATAGGAAACGAATTGAATTTGATTTGAATATATAACGAATTTGATGTGAATTGATAATCTAAATTATCAAATTTGGAAAATAAGCGAGAATGGAGTATCACCAGTTTTGCTCCAAAGCGATAGTTAAATCTTTAATTAGATTTGAACGTGAAAAGGTAATTAATTTTACCGATAACACCGTGGTGTTTGATATGGAGTATTACCAGTTTTGCTTCATGGGATGAATAGGTTGGGATTGGGAAATAAAATAAATAATTACTTCGGTGTGGTTCGCTAATCTCGACTAGTTTGGAAAACCATAATTTGGTTTGAAATGACATCCAAAGGAAGATTAAAGAATAAATTTAAAGGATTTATCTTTGATAAAATTAATGGGAACCTTCCCCTAAGAATATGAAATTTAGAAACTAGCTGTGGGTTAGCTAAGAAGAATGGTTTCCTGGGTATTGATCTGATGTTTGTTTCGGCCTTCAGGGTTAATATTTGGGAAATTATTCTCTTGTTGATTTACGGTTAGTGACTAATGAATTGGATATTGATTGGGTCGATAAATTTTACACATCGCCCAACTGCACAAATAAATCTGTGTTTGATTGATTTTAAACCCCACACGGGTGTTGGGATGAAATTTGAAGTTCACTCATCCTGATTGATTAAATATGTCGATCGATTGATTGACAGGCAGTTATAAGCGTTAGATATCTATATTTGATGCTTATACAGTGTAGTGCACTTTGGATGATGGTTGATTATTTATCATTGCAGATTTATATTCACAGGATCCTGGTTTACAGCTGGAATGATATCCGAAATGCTCTGTATCCGTATATCACCTTCAGTTGTGCTTTGTATTATTTTCCGCTGCTATGTAATTTATTGTAATCTATGATATTTATCGAATGTAATTTATTCATTTATACTCTGTATATTCTTGTATTTTGATGGAATTGTTGTAATAGCAATGAAATGTTCTTCCGTCTGCGTTCTATCTTGTCCTGTCCTCAAAACGATCAGGAGTTTCGAACGGTCTAGATCGGTTTAACGACTGATTCGGATCGAGCGAAATTCCTTGCCGTCAAATTTGGTATCAGAGCTTTGGTTTACAGAGCTCGAGAACAAGGCATATTAGAACCATACGAAAGAATTCATCAGATATTGGATTAGTAATATCCAATTAGAATGACTCGTTAGAGATAGGATCAGTGGTATCCTAGAACGAGTGTGAAGAGTATATTTTTCAAATGAAAACAGTATTGTTTTGAAATTTAAACCATTTTAAACGTATTTGATTATTTATTTATTTTGAATTTGGACAATCTAATATATAAAGATTTTGCGTATACGCGTCATGAACGTATATTTGAAGTTTTAATATATTAGATAGATATATAGTCACATTCTAGTCGCCCGGAGATGGTACTGATGATTGTCATGACATCATCAGTATTTATGTTCGTGTTTCGAAGGTGTGATATCTATATATTTCCGTTAGACTAGTGTGAGAACCAAAACTAATATAGCTAGAACACATTGTTGTGAATTGGCATCAAAAACATGATTTTCTGTATGTGTATCAAATTATGAATTTGAAACGTTAATCCACTAATTGATTGATGTTTGTGTTGTTTGTTTATTTGTTTGATGATTTTGAACCATTAGCCTAATTGAATCAAATATTGAACTATATTGAAAATTGGTAGAATTTGCTTGCATATACATGTACTTACATTGAACAGGTCATAGCAAGGAGGCTAGAGCCAGAGAATAAAATTTGTTTGCCCGACAAATAGGTACATGTTTACTATAATTTACTGTTTTGTTTGCGTGATGATGATTTTATGAGCCTATTGGCTAGCCGCTTGGCTTTTTCTTTTTCTTTTTGAGATCAGAAGGCCTATATGGCAATTTCGGGATTTTCCCGTGGCTCCCGGTGCAGGGGAGGTTATGGCGAAGTTTTTCGAAAATTTAGGGTGTTAGCCAAATTTTTGAAGAATTTGAAAATTCTCAGAAACTGAAAAGTTGGAGAATGGAAGCCAGATCGAACGTAGAGTTGATTGATCAAACCACTTTCGACTTTGTTCCGTTTCGGGGACGAAAAGTTTTAAGTGGGGGAGATTGTAATAACCCGGAAAATCTGGGCCAGTTTAAAAATTTTATTTTGGCAATTTTAGCGAAATTGAATTCAAATCGAATAGAAAACGAATTGAATTTGATTTGAATATATAACGAATTTAATTTGATTTGAATAGAAAACGAAATGAATTCGAATCGAATAGGAAACAAATTGAATTTGTTTTGAATATATAACGAATTTGATGTGAATTGATAATCTAAATTAACAAATTTGGAAAATAAGCGAGAACGGAGTATCACCAGTTTTGCTCCAAAGCGATAGTTAAATCTTTAATTAGATTTGAACGTGAAAAGGTAATTAATTTTACCGATAACACCGTGGTGTTTGATATGGAGTATTACCAGTTTTGCTTCATGGGATGAATAGGTTGGGATTGGGAAATAAAATAAATAATTACTTCGGTGTGGTTCGCTAATCTCGACTAGTTTGGAAAACCATAATTTGGTTTGAAATGACATCCAAAGGAAGATTAAAGAATAAATTTAAAGGATTTATCTTTGATAAAATTAATGGGAACCTTCCCCTAAGAATATGAAATTTAGAAACTAGCTGTGGGTTAGCTAAGAAGAATGGTTTCCTGGGTATTGATCTGATGTTGGTTTCGGCCTTCGGGGTTAATATTTGGGAAATTATTCTCTTGTTGATTTACGGTTAGTGACTAATGAATTGGATATTGATTGGGTCGATAAATTTTACACATCGCCCAACTGCACAAATTAAATCTGTGTTTGATTGATTTGAAAACCCACACGGGTGTTGGGATGAAATTTGAAGTTCACTCATCCTGATTGATTAAATATGTCGATCGATTGATTGACAGGCTGTTATAAGCGTTAGATATCTATATTTGATGCTTATACAGTGTAGTGCACTTTGGATGATGGTTGATTATTTATCATTGCAGATTTATATTCACAGGATCCTGGTTTACAGCTGGAATGATATCCGGAAAGCTCTGTATCCGTATATCACCTTCAGTTGTGCTTTGTATTATTTTCCGCTGCTATGTAATTTATTGTAATCTATGATATTTATCGAATGTAATTTATTCATTTATACTCTGTATATTCTTGTATTCTGATGGAATTGTTGTAATAGCAATGAAATGTTCTTCCGTCTGCGTTCTATCTTGTCCTGTACTCAAAACGATCAGGGGTTTCGAACGGTCTAGATCGGTTTAACGACTGATTCAGATCGAGCGAAATTCCTTGCCGTCACAGGTTCATCCTATTTCTGGATGACTTGTATGGATGAATGTCTAGCAGAGTATTTCCAGAAAGGTCACGTACATTGATTTCTTCAACCGTACCAAGAGTGGAAGCGGAGAAGGAAACTTCTTTAGCTAACACCTAATGTACTGTTGTAGACGTCAATTAGTGATTTTCGATGGATCTGACAATGTAGTATTCGAAGTGAAATCTGATGTGATGATAAAGCATAACCTCAAGCCTCATCATCCGGTAAATGACAGAAATCGGGCAGGCAGCATGGCTAAGTCAGTCGCACCGAAGTAGGGTGTATAATCACCTATCTAGAGAATATTCATTTGCTTCTTTAATCTATCAATGTTGTCTCATATATATATGGGAAACGGTTGCTGATCCCAACCGTTGGTGATATACATTCGATACACTCAAGCAAAATGAGTGGTCGGTCATGTGTGGCTGAGTTACAAGATGTTCTTGTTGAACTCCAGTGTATCGTTCCTAGAGTACACTGATCGAAAGGTGGTTCCATACCTTGTCATAGTTGGAAACCGATTACCCAATACGTGCTTGCGGTTTTGATTGTATACTATATATGTAGAACGTGAGATGAAAGCGTTTCTGCTAGATGATTAATATATTGTGGTTTGATAGACATTATGATAATATCAAAGGTTTTGATATAAAGATATTGGATTCTCATAAGGGAAAAACCCGTTCCGTTATGCGGCGTGGTCTTATGAGATATCGTTTACTTGTTCAAATCGTTTTAAATTGTTTTACTCATACCATTCCCATGACTGACCCGGAGTTTATTTTGTTTTGTTTTCCCTAAACTCTTGGGTGCCCAATTTTGTACGGGCAGTCAAGTAGTCAGGAATTTACAGATATACTTGGAGAGCTTGGAGCAGGAGGCTTCAAGATCATATTGCTATAGTTTATTTCCGCTGTGTTGTAAGTGTTGTACTCTGATAAGTGCTATTGTATACATAACTGTTATATTTCAAAGATATGTTATCTATTATATGTTGTTCGTTCCGCTGTGAGGTTCGTGTTACTCTGATGTTGTGTTCTTCTTCTTCTATTCTAAGTTTCTATCTTATCTATTCTCACCCTCTATTTTCTTTCATTAATTTCCAGGATTTTTCGATGGTTTGGTTATCGACATCGAGTTTATGTCGATAACCAAAGTCGCTTAAAATTCGGGTCATTACAGTTGGTATCAGAGCTTAAGTTAAGTGAATTACCTTGGCTCTGTGGCGTGACTCAGTAGAGAAGGGGTTAGTAATACCCTAGATTGAGTTGAGTGTATATATACGGGAGAGCGTATATGTTATTGATATTAAAAAAATTGTTTTATATTGTGGAGATTCATTGGTTGAGTTGTTTATGAGTTCTAGTCGATCAGTTTGATCCACTGAATCGGTAGGAGTTACTAAACACTCGAATACGATGGGTCGTCACGATATGCTTTGAAAAGAGGGTAAATGAAAATAATTTTACCCAAAGTATATTTTGATATATATATTGGATATATTGGTTGTTATTATAATCGAGTAAGATTATAAATTAAATGGTTATGTAAATAATCGATCAGAATTCATATAAGTGAAATATATGAAATTGAAATGAATTTAATTTGAATTTAAACCAGAAATTGAATTAAAATTCTAGAAAAAAATTGTATAAGTGTTTGTAAATGGATTTGGAATAAAAATAAGGAAAATTTAATATCTTGGGAGATTTTAAATTGTTTTACAAGCAGTGTGAATTATATTTTGAAATGAATTTCAAAGTGGAAATGTTTAAAAATGTTTTTATAGTATTGAACTCACTTCGATCGCTGGAAAATAGATCTGATGATGACAGCTGCATCATCAGTATTCATTTTTGAGTTGTAAGTGACGAATTACTACCAGAGATACTGTTTTGAATTTGTTTTGGGAAAGACAAGTTGTGTTGAATTTCAAAAAGGAAAATTTGATTTTTGAAAAGAGTAAACTATTTAAAAACTCCCAGCGAAAGACTGTTTGAATTAAAAACAAATTTAACAGAAATTTGTGAAAGCAAATTTGAATTAAAGTAAAGCCAGTAAAGTGGTAACTGAGATTGAATTAGAATGATATCAAGACAAATTGGATTGTGAGATTCAAATTTGAAGTGTAATGTGATAATCAAGTTAAGAGTTGGGAATCGAGAAGAAACTCGAGTTAAAATGATATTTGGCTTGGTAAAAAGGCGAATGGTTGTGTTGGAGATGAAAGTGATTTCAGAATTTGATTGGGATAACATTGGTATATGCTGAGTTGATAGCATATGGAAGTGATAGAGTTGATATGCCCGACAAAAAGGTACCAGTTTAAATTATATATGAGTTTGGTGATTTTGATGAGCCGAATTGGCAAGCCGCTTGGCTGTTTGATTTTCTTTTGGGTTGGAGATGGCCCAGAGAGGCGAGTTGGAGTTTGACCGATTGACCAGTACAAAGGAGGTGCTGGCGAAATCTTTCAAAGAGTTAAGGCGTTAGAAAATTTTCAGGATTTTTGAAAATTTTCGTTGATAAGAATTAATTAATAATTTAATTGAAATTAAATTGGTTCAGTTGAAACTGAAGTTAAGAAGTGAACAAATATGTTCTAACCAGTCAGTAGGGTCGTCCTCTACCTTAGCAATTTCGAGGACGAAATTATTTTAAGTGGGGAAGAATGTAATGACCCGCATTGGCAGAGGTATTATAATTAATTTATTTAATTATATAAATAGCGATTTAGGGAAATAAATCGTCGTTTAATTAAATATAGTGGTTATTTAATTTAATTAAATAATAGAATAATATATTTAATTCAGAAATAGTCAGAAATATTGGAAATCACAATATAATGTGAACTGGGTCATCCTTAATATTTAATTCAGCTTAGAGTTGAAGTATATTGACGAATATATTCAACCGACGTCAGTTTGAACGTATAATTATATTATAATTTAAATCGAGCTTGAAATGGCGCTGCAGTTCGTAAATTGGCGATTCAAACTTCAACTGAATGTACAGGATTCGTTTTAAACCGGATTTCTGTGAAACAAGAAACGTGTGGAGCTGGTGAGGTATATCTTTCTAGTGGAAGAGAAAAATCGGGATTTCATTGTGTAGATTTTGAGATATGTCCAAATCAAATTTTAGAAAAGTCGCTGTGGAATTCCTTTATAATTTATAAAGGGATTATTTATATTTTGAAAAGGAATTTCAATAAATCGAATATCGGGTTGACCCAGAAGTGAATATCGAGTTAGAAATTCATATAGGAATATTCTAATGCTGTATGGTATTCCACTGTGAATATAGATGATAATATAAATTTATTTATATTTAATTTAATTATATTTAAATATATTTATATAATTAAATGGGTCATTCAGAGCTTTAAAAATAGCCACTTTTGCAAACGAAGTCGGAATTCGACGAAACTAATTTTGTTGGATCCGCAATGTCAAATAGTTGTTAGATTTCCAGTTTCATGATTTTCGAAGTCAGTATGTGGCCGTACCGATTTTTAAAGTGAAAAACAGTTAGTATTTTGACGGTTAAAAATACGCTATGTGAGCAAACGGAGTCAGAATTCGACGAAACCACTTTCGTTGGGACCGTAATGTCTAACTAATGGTGCATGTCCAGTTTCATGATTTTTGAATATCGTATGTGATCATACGAATTTTTAGAAAATAATATAAACAACGGTTGGTTATTTATGAATAAAATAATAAAAAAATAAAATATCTAGATATTTTTCCTATAAATATCTAACCTTTATCATCCCTTAAGACCTAATTTTTCACTTCCCAGGTCAAACACTTTTGCGCCG
This sequence comes from Allium sativum, assembly GCA_030737875.1. Lineage (NCBI taxonomy): Eukaryota > Viridiplantae > Streptophyta > Magnoliopsida > Asparagales > Amaryllidaceae > Allium > Allium sativum. Next base: position 772,580,371 of record CM060926.1, read on the forward strand.
TCGTTTGTTCTTCAGGAAAATGAGATTTCATCCTCACAAAAATCCAAAGAAATCCAAAGCAAAATCTAAAAATCCTCAAACAAAATCCTATGAACTCGCAGCTCCATCCTCTTCGCATTGATATATATTAGCAAGGGTTCGGTGCCTTCTTTTGGTTCGCTAGTTTTGTATCAGCGAGTTAGGGTTTGGCCCTTCAAGAAATAAAAGGGTCAATGGTAGATTGTGAGTTCAGTTCTGCGTTCGGGAGGTGATTGCGAGTTCGTACAGGGAGTTTTGAGGTGTGCGATGGCTTTTGAAGTCAAAGTCTGTACTGTAAGCGTTGCGTGAAGACTGGAAATCGCGAGAGTCTAGGCTTGGCGCGAGTTGAAAAAGGGCGATACTGGGAAGAAGGGGTTGAGAAGATGAAGAGAACGGTGGTGGTTGCGCCCTCCATTGGTGGTCGAGGTGTACCGTGAAGGCGGTCAAAGTATGGTCAAAGGGGGATTGGGTTAATACAGAGAGGAGTGGATGTATGTTGGGGAAGAAGACCAAAATGTGCGGTCGGGTTTTTATTTGAAGGAAGATGGGCCAGAAAATATTGGGTACAAGCCCATTTAGTTAAATTAATTAAGTTTGTTTAATTTAATTTGTATACGAACTGGTAATCACGATATCTTACTCATACGATATCAGATTGACGAACCGTAAGTCACGTTAGGATCGTATGGACGGGGGCAACAACATTGCACTGACCGGGAGTGAATCGGAGCTCGTTACAATTTATGGCAAAATAAATTGTCCGACTGAATCAAATAACGCAAACCGTTATTTAACGATCAACGCACCAATGTGAGTAAATCTCACTAACTCTGAACAATTTATAATTTCATGTTGTATTTTTAGAACTGTTAAATATTGGTTGATTGATAGTGTGTTGACTATTTGATTGAACTGCTAGTCAGTTAGTTGAATTTCTATATTGATTCTGTTTTACAGAATATATCATATGGAACTGAAAGTGATGTTATCTATATTGTTTAACATCTGTGATGCAGGGAAACAGGTTGGAGGAATCCAACTGGATTCCTCAACATTTATTTTACTGTTTTTCATATATTGTGATATATAATTTGTGTCGATTATATGTGTTTGGACGATACTGATCATCATGATTTGATATGTTGAACACCATAACATACCGGGATGTTGATAAGGAAATTTTCAAAGTGATATTGAAAATAAAATATTTAAAATGGAATATTTATAAATAAGAGATATTTATAAAGAGAAATATTTATAAATTGGAATATTTATAAATAGGAGATATTTAGAAAGGAAATAATTTAAAACCATTTTCTTTTTGAATGGAAAGGCCTGTGTGGCGGTTTGGGGATTTTCCCGATGCTCCCGGTACAAAGGAGGTTATGGAAAAAAAATTCGGGAATTTAAGGAGTTAGAATATTTTTAGGATTTAAATTAAAAAGGGAAATAATTATAAAATCAAAAGGGTTTTATAAATGAAATGTTTATAAATGAAATGTTTATAAATGAAATATTTATAAATAGAAATCAGTATAGGTGAAATTATATAGAAAGGGGAAATCTTTATAAATGAAATATTTATAAAGAAAAGGGAATATTTATAAAATCATAAGATTTTTTAAATGAGATTATTTATTTGTTAAATAAATAAGAGATATTAAATGAGATATTTATTTGTTAAATAAATAGAAGATTATAAAGGAAAAACATTTAGAATAAAAAAATAAAAAAATAAAGGAGATAATTATTGGTTAAGTAAATAGGAGGTGTTAAATGAGACATTTATTTATAATTAGGCCATGTTAAGCGAATTATTTATTTGGTAAATAAATAAGATATTATAAAGGGATTATTTACTTAGGGAATATATAGAAATGAAAAGGAAAACGTTATATAAAGAAAACCGTTATAAAAAGAGAAAACGTTATAAAAAGGAATTCATTTTTAAAGTGGAGAACCGTTACTAAAAGTAAATCTTTAAAAATGAATAAACGTTGTTAAAAAGGAAATCTTTATAAAGCGAATAAAGTCAGTAAATCGAATATGGTATTCGAAAGGAGTTAAATCGAATATGGTATTCGAAAGGAGTTAAATCGAATATAAGTTATTCGAAGGGAGTTGATCGAATATGGTATTCGAAAGTTAGTAAATCGAATATGTTATTCGAAAGGGGTTAGTCGAGTCGAGTTGGTTGAATAGAGTTAACCAGTTAGAGTAAAATCAGTAAGGGTTAACCAGTTAGAGTAAAACCAGTTAGGTTAAATCGATAGAGTTAAATCGAACTAGAGTTATTGAATAAATTTAAATTGAACAAGAGTTATTCGAATGGAGTTAATCGAATTTAGTTTATTCGAATAGAGTTAAATAAATAAGGGCTATTCGAATTAGTTATTCGAATAGAGTTAAACACATAAGAGTTATCGAATTAGTTATTCGAAAGGAGTTATCGATTATAGTTTAATCGAAAGGAGTTATCAAATTAATTATTAGAAAGGAGTTATCGATTATAGTTTAATCGAAAGGAGTTATCGAATTAGTTATTCGAAAGGGGTTAAGTAAGGATTTAAGTGAATAGAGTTAATCGATTAGGGTTAAATAAATAGAGTTAATCGAATTTAGTTTATTCGAAGAAAGGTTAATCGAATCTAGTTATTCGTAAGAGAGATTATCAAATATAGTTATTCGAAGGGAGGAGTTATCGAATAGGGATTTATTCGAACGAGAGTTACGTAAGGAAGTGTTAAAGAGTTTAAAGATGAACTTACCCTGTTTCGAGATTTGAAATGTTGTCCAGTTAAGGTCTGAGAGGTAGTTATACCCCAACTTGATTGACTGCGTTTTTAATTTAGAAATGGTTAAGGTTCGAGAGTGAAAGTGATTAAGTGAATTTAGTAAATAAGTACAGTGGTTCGAGTTGTCGTCGCGATGTTGATTTAAACATCTGTTTAAATCCAAGTAAAGAGGATTTGGAAATGTTTTCCAAATAGAATCAGAAACGTAATCAAATATTGAAATAAGGAAATATGAATATATATATATATATATATATATATATGATTGATGATTGATTGATAGAATTTCCATTTGGAAATAATATCATTGTTTGCACACGTATTTTTCTTTGATAGTTAAATCACAGACTATCGAAGTTTTGACCATTTTAACGTTGTTAATATGGAGAGACCGGTTGGATTATTATCCAAAGAATCACTCTGTATTGGCATAAGCGTTGCGAACCATATATGCCAAAGATAATTGAAGACGGAGTAAAGTGCAAGGGCTATTGTATAAGTCTTAGATAACAGTGCCTAAGATGGATGTACTGAATAGTGCCTTCGGTTCATCCTGTTCCTGGATGACTTGTATGGATGAATGTCTAGCAGAGTATTTCCAGAAAGGTCACGTACATTGATTTCTTCAACCGTACCAAGAGTGGAAGCGGAGAAGGAAACTTCTTTAGCTAACACATAATGTACTGTTGTAGACGTCAATTAGTGATTTTCGATGGATCTGACAATGTAGTATTCGAAGTGAAATCTGATGTGATGATAAAGCGTAACCTCAAGCCTCATCATCCGGTAAATGGCAGAAATCGGGCAGGCAGCATGGCTAAGTCGGTCGCACCGAAGTAGGGTGTATAATCACCTATCTAGAGAATATTCATTTGCTTCTTTAATCTATCAATGTTGTCTCATATATATACGAGAAACGGTTGCTGATCCCAACCGTTGGTGAAATACATTCGATACACTCAAGCAAAATGAGTGGTCGGTCATGTGTGGCTGAGTTACAAGATGTTCTTGTTGAACTCCAGTGTATCATTCCTAGAGTACACTGATCGAAAGGTGGTTCCATACCTTGTCATAGTTGAAACCGATTACCCAATACGTGCTTGCGGTTTTGATTGTATACTATATATGTAGAACGTGAGATGAAAGCGTTTCTGCTAGATGATTAATATATTTTGTTTTAATAGACATTATGATAATATCAAAGGTTTTGATATAAAGATATTTTGGATTCTCATAAGGGAAAAACCCGTTCCGTTATGCGGCGTGGTCTTATGAGATATCGTTTACTTGTTCAAACCGTTTTAAATTGTTTTACTCATACCAGACCCATGACTGACCCAGAGTTTATTTTGTTTTGTTTTCCCTAAACTCTTGGGTGCCCAATTTTGTACGGGCAGTCAAGTAGTCAGGAATTTACATATATACTTGGAGAGCTTGGAGCAGGAGGCTTCAAGATCATATAGCTATAGTTTATTTCCGCTGTGTTGTAAGTGTTGTACTCTGATAAGTGCTATTGTATACATAACTGTTATATTTCAAAGTTATGTTATCTATTATATGTTATTCGTTCCGCTGTGAGGTTCGTGTTACTCTGATGTTGTGTTCTTCTTCTTCTTCTATTCCAAGTTTCTATCTTATCTATTCTCACCCTCTATTTTCTTTCATTAATTTCCGGGATTTTTCGATGTTTTGGTTATCGACATCGAGTATATGTCGATAACCAAAGTCGCTTAAAATCCGGGTCATTACAAGTATAATCATCCATAAATGTAAAAATATATCTAAAACCAGGTTTAGACACAGCTGTTGATGGCCCACATATATTAGAGTGATCAAGTTCGAACATAGAACTAGCTCTTCTACTTATTCTTGGACTTGAACTAAGTTGATGATGTTTAGCAAATTAATAAGATTCACAATCTAAAGATTGTAAAAACTTATATTGTGGACACAATTTCTTGAAAATAGGTAAAAAAGGATGACCTAATTGACAATGAGTCTTTAGTGCATGATCATTGCTTGTACATGCAGAAATATTAATGATTGAGTATCTAACACATATAAACCTTCTCGTTCATGTCCCTTACCAATAATGTTCATGCCCACAAGCTCCTGGAATACACAATGAGTAGGATATATGGATATGCAATAATTTAACTTCTTAGTTATTTGACTAACTGATAACAAATAAAATGCCAGCTTTGGTGTATGCAAAACTGAGGTAAGAAATGATTATGGAGTAAGATTAACATTTCTAGATCCTCGAGTACTTGATAATGATCCATCTGCTAGTGTAACATTTAGAGTTGAAGTACTGTTCTGAAATTCTATGAAAAAAATGAATTACCTGTCATATGATCAGATGCACCTGAATCAATTATCTACTTATTAGACTTTGCAACAGTGGAAGTTGAATTAGCTATATTCTTTGAGTCTTCTTTGTACTCAAGGAACTTAGCAAACTCTTCAGCTGTGATAAAGATAGATCCATCTTCATTCTTCCTAACAATATTCACTGTTCGATTAGGTATATTCTATTGTCCATTATAAGATCCACTATTTTTCCTATGCCTTTGCAACTTCCAATAGTTTGGATATATGGGTAACACCCCATGTCCATTAATGTCACTCACAAAGGGAATGCATTAACTTCTATGGAGCATTTTAAGTGAGTATAGAATAGAAACTTAACAACAAGACAGATATAAACAGTACTTAAAAACTTAAAAACTTTATTCATTGCAGCGGTAAACACATAGGTTTGATTACATCATAAGAACCAGAGTCAAAGTACATAATATCCATCTTGACTAAATCAGAGTACATAAATTGAAAGACATAACCCCAATACAAAATAGCCATAAATAAGATAGGCTGAACTTTTACTTCAGCGACCCAAACAACTTCTAAAAGCAAGAGATACGGCTGTCCAAAATCAAGCTCCACTGGTGCTAGTTCCACCCTAAGCACTTGGGGGGGGGGAGGAAGAAAAGAGGTGCAAACAAAGGGGGTCAGACATAAAGTCTGGCGAGTGCGATAACTTTAACAATATAATTATCAAAATAACTAGGCTAAGGCATAAGTTGGAAAATAAGGAAATGACTGTGAACAATTGAGTATGACAGAGTAAACAAGGAAATAAGATGAACAAAGATAACGTTAAAGCGCACCTAAACCGCTATAAGATAATTAATATACTGCACCACTAGTCATCCTAAAGTTGATCCCGCCTACAGAACTTAATAATAATAATGGTAGTTTCGTGCACCCCTAGTTGCCTTCATAGGTGCCGCCTGCCCCTATCTCCACTAGGTGTACCCACTACCCCCATGCGATCGGCTCCCTAACTCGTAGATACCCGTGTTGGCCCCACAGTGGGTGTATCACTCCCCAAAGTGACAACCCGATACCACCAACAATGCACGGCTTATACCTACACGATGCAACAACGTCTTACCTACCAGCCCAGGCCCACACACACATATGAACCCGTTGGACTTGCGTTGCCACCGCTAACCCGTTTTGGCCTCTTACAGTCAAGCCCAGTATGTGTGTCCCGTCCTCGACTTGGGTCGAGCCCACAAAGATATGTATGGGTTACTGGTTGAAACGGGCCCCCATTACTTGACACAAGCTATCCACCTAAGCTTGGTCCCCTCTAGTAAATCCCACTTAACCCTCTTCTTATTCATGTTCACCTACATGTTTCAAATTTGGTTAAGTGTTTCTAATCGTATTTCACAAGCTACCCAAGGCACCCACTAGATTCCACATGCCACCCAAGGCACCCACTTAACCCCCTCATGTCCCACTACATGTTTATCTGGTTAAGTGTTTCTTAATTCATTAAGACCATAACCTTATAAAGACCTCCCACATTAGACTGGCATTTGTGGCAGCTGGATTTGCCTAGTGGGTCCGGGCAGTCTTACACCACAAATGAGCCTAACCTCGTGTCTTTACAACTGTTACGCATTTAATTTATGCCAAAGACGTCCCACATTAGACTGGCATTTGTGGCAGCTGGATTTGTCGGGCGGGTCCGGGCAGTCTTTCACCACAAAAGAGCCTAACCTCGTGCCTTAGACGATTAATTACACAAAATTAATTATTCCCCAATTTGAATTAATTTGCTATTCAAATTACCAATCAATTCCAAATTTAACTATGGCCATAATTGACTCAATTATGTCCATCTATTTATGGTATGCAAAATCATACCAATTTTCACCATAAATTTATTTTATGCCATTTAAGGCATTTATGCCAATTCTCAATATTAAGTCTTTAATATTATCCCATTGCCACACGTTGTACGTTCGCTCGTTTAACGTAAAATATACGTTAGATTCGAATAGTCTAACTCATAGAATAAAGAGAAGACATCACAACATACATAGAAATAAAACTAGATCTAAACATAAGGGGTGAACTTGCATGTGTGAATGAGGTTCTTCATCTAAAACTTGCATAGCCAAAAGTCACAAACTTGCATAAAACTACATATGTCATAGATCTAAATCTAAAGGTGTGAACTTGTTTAGGTAATAATCACAACTTGCATAAACCAGGTATGTCATGGATCCAACCATAAGGGGTAAACTTGCATAGGCATGATTCATACTCTAAAACAACATATATGTATATACTTGCATATGTGATTTATGCAATATAAACGATGGTTTAAACTTACATCTAAACATGTAAACTAGCATATAGAATTTTGTATACTAGCATATAACTCACACATGTCATAGCCTAACTTTAGATCCAATTTACATAAAATAGATGTCATGAAACATGTAAGGTTATATATAGTTTTCACTAACTTGCAGATGATTCATGTCTAAATCAACACCTAAACTTGCATACATACATATGATTTATCATATGAACCAAACTAGCATATGAAACATCACTATGAATTGATTATACATAAGCCAATCATAGAATTACAACATAGATGATAACATCACAATTTTACAACATAGATGATAACATCACAACTTTACAACATAGATGATAACATCATAGAATTTACAACATAGATAATAACATGCGGTCAATAATTCACAACATAACCATATAATCCGCATCATAGCTTAATCCAATTAAATTGTTAATTATTTTATTAAAGAAATCGAACTCACAACTCAAAGAAGGTCTTGAGTTCTGAAATCTGAGTTCTGAATTTGAATTAGCTTTCCTTTGAAGACGACAATTTGTTGCGGTTTAGATTAGAGTTGAATTTGATTAGCTTTCTTCTTCTCTAATTGGTGGCGGCTATTCTAGATTGCAAGGTGACGGCATGGAGGCCATGAGTCTAATTTTAATTTGATTTTAGGGTCTGAGTCTACATGTCTTTTTATAGAGTTTAGGATTAGTTTAGGTCGTCCGATCAACCCAGAATTAACCCCAGCCACTCAGAGCAGATCAGAAACCCTAATGACTCAGCATACAGTCATAAACAGGTCATCAAACAAATCTGCCCGGGGGGGCAGGTCGACCCCCAAGTCGACCCTATGGTCGTCCTGGTGAGGGTAGGTCGACCTAGCCCAGGCGGGAAATTTCCCGTCTAGCCCATCTGACTCTGAAGTTTGAATTTTTCGAAATCTGTTTTGAATTTTCTGAAACTTCTGATCGCCATAACTTCTTCATATGAAGTCCAATTCACGCAAACTCGGACTCTATCTCAACTAGAATTCTGAGACAAACACCATGGCGCAACCCGTTTCCCTTAATTCTCACATCTGAGATTGGTTATTCTTTAATTTGTAAACATTAATATTTAAAATTACGGGGTGTTACATTCTCCCCTCCTTAAAGGATTTCGCCCCCGAAATCTCCAAGTTAAGGAGAATGCATATCCTAACATCCAAACAACCATCTACTCAACCATCAAACATAGGCATCCATTGTCCTTATAAAATTCCTAATGTTGTATGAACATATGCAAGAAGTGTGTGTATATGTTCTTTATCTAATGCAAAATCAGGCGGTCTACTGATTCAGCTGACCTCCTTAATGCAAACCATGATAGTGCCATGCGTCCATTATGTATGCGAAAGAATACTATCGATACATATTATTTCTACATGTGTGCACAACCATTCACCAAAATGCAGCATCCATATGATAGTACAACCATTATACATCCATTAACTTAAATATGCACACACATTTATATGCAATATGCAATATGAAGTGACTGAGCCGATCTAGTGCCTAAAGTGTATGTATATGCATCCACGAGCAACCCCTAGCAAACACTTGCATCCACATGCATCCATCATACATAACATGTCTCAAACACATGTTTCAACCATAGGACTACCCTATCTAAAGGTCAAAGATACTAGCGAGAGGACATACTAAAGATAAGATAAGTACAAGCTAAGCAATAAAGGAGAAATTAAAAGACATACCCTCGAAAAGAAAAGGGTACAACGAACGCATCTTCTCTTCCGTCTCCCAAGTAGCGTTGCTGTCATCATCTCCCCATTGCACTTTGACTAGCTTGACCTCTCGATTCCTCAACTTCTTAATCTCCGACCCAAGAATACACATAGGAGCTCGTCGAATCATCGCATCATGCTCTATCTCCACCTCTCTAAGCAAACTCGGCTCTACCACTTCCGCGTTCTCATGCAAGCACTTCCTCAAATGTGATACATGGAATACATCGTGTACACCACTAAGTCTCTCGGGCAACTCCACTCTATACGCCATCTGCCCAATCCTCTCCTTAATAGGAAACGGCCCTACGAACCTTGGTGCTAACTTCCCAACGGACCCAAAGCGAACAACGTTCCATAATGGAGACATCTTGACAAGGACCATGTCCCCAATATCAAACTCAAGATCTGTCCTCCTCTTGTCCGCATAAGATTTCTGCCTATCTTGCGCCGTCTTCATCCTCCTTCGAATCAAATCGATCTTTTCTGAAGTCTCTCTAATAATATCGAGCCCAAGCAAGATCTTATCTGTAGATTCCCACCAACATGTAGGCAAACGACACGGCCGTCCATAAAGAGCCTCGAATGGTGCCATGCCGATGCTAGACTGAAAGCTATTGTTATATGCGAACTCCACTGAAGGAAGATGTTCCTCCCATGTACCTCCGAAGTTTAAGACACACAACCTCAATAGGTCCTCTAGAATACGATTCACCCTCTCGGTCTGGCCGTCCGTCTGAGGATGATATGCGGTGCTCAAACATAACTGAGTCCCTACCACCTCTTGCAAGCTCTTCCAAAATTCGCTAGTAAAGATAGGATCGCGGTCGCTCACTATGCTAGAAGGAACACCATGCAAACGAACTATCTCTCGAATGTATACGGAGGCTAACCATGGAGCAGTCCTCTTACTATTCACGGGAATGAAATGGGCGCTCTTAGTAAGTCTGTCTACCACGACCCAAATCCCCGTATTACCCTTCCTCGATCTCGGTAACCCATCAATAAAGTCCATCGAGACACTTTCCCACTTCCATTGTGGGACCTCCAATGGGTGAAGCAACCCACCGGGCTTCTTTTGCTCTGCTTTTACTTGTTGGCACACCAAGCATCTAGCGACAAACTCAGCCACATCCCTCTTCATGCCGGCCCAAAAGTAAACTCGTCTCATGTCCATGTACATCTTGTCCCCGCCGGGATGGATGGTCATCTTCGAACGATGTGCATCATTAAGAATGGTCTTCCTCAAATTCTCGTCCCGTGGTACACAAAGTCTACCGTCCCTACGTAACCAACCCTTATCATCTAGGGTATACCTACTGAGATGGCTCGATGACTCCCCCCTTTTGAGCTTTTCTACTAACTCAACCAACTGTGGGTCATCTCGCTGTGCCTCACCAATCCGTCCCAAAAGCGTAGGTCTGACCTCTAAGGATGCTAGCAAACCGGGTACAAAGTCAATGGAAGGTCTAAAGTCAAACGTAGAGATGAACTCTAATCTTTGCCGCTCAACAAACAACGGACTCAAGGACAACCTTTTCCTACTTAAGGTGTCTGCCACCACGTTACCCTTGCCAGGGGTATATGCTATCTCGAAATTGTAGGACGCTAAGAATTCCATCCACCTTTGCTGCCTTAAGTTCAAGTCCTTCTGAGAGAACAAGTATTTTAGCGATTTGTAGTCAGTGAACAATTCGAATTTCTCGCCAAGAAGATAATGGCGCCAAGACTTAAGCGCAAAAACAATAGCGGCCAAGTCTAGGTCATGTGTAGGGTAATTTCTCTCATGCACTCTCAACTGCCTTCCACCATAAGCTATTACCCTTCCCTCTTGCATTAAGACTGCGCCTAGTCCTATCCCACAAGCTTCTGTATAAACGGTAAATGGCTTACTCCCATCTAGCAACACTAAGAGTGTGGTTGTGGTCAAAGCTCTCTTTAAACGTTGGAACGCATCATCACAATCTACGTCCCATGTGAAAACTAGGTTCTTCTTCGTCAAGCGTGTTAATGGGGCTGATATTTTTGCGAAGTCTTTGATAAACTTCCTATAGTAGCCAGCCAACCCTAAGAAACTCCTTACCTCGGTAGCATTTTTAGGGACCTTCCAATCTTGGATGGCCACTACCTTCGCGGGATTCACAGCTATCCCTTCTTTGGAAACCACGTGCCCTAAGAATCGCACTTCCTTCCTCCAAAAGTGACATTTAGAAAAATTAGCTTTAAGGTTATGCGCTCGAAGAGTCTCCAACACTTCCCTAAGATGTAGGGCATGCTCTTCCTCGCTCTTAGAAACGATCAAGATGTCGTCCACAAAGGTTACCACGAATTTATTAAGGTACTCCCTAAACTCCCTACTCATCAAGTCAACAAAGTATGCGGGGGCGTTTGTCAAACCGAAGGGCATCACAAGCCATTCGAAGAAGCCATCTGGAGTCCTAAAGGCTGTCTTTTCTATGCTATCCTTAGCCACTCTCAACCGATGGAGACCCGTGGCTAAGTCCAACTGCGAAAACACTGAGGCGCCAACTAATTGATCGAAGAGATCGTCAATCCTCGGCAGTGGGTGCCTATTCTTCTTAGTAAGCTTATTAAGTTCTCTATAGTCCACACAAAGTTTAAGGGACCCATCTGCCTTCGTGGCAAATACTACTGGAGCACCCCACTCCGATATACTATGTCTGATGAACCCCTTCTCAAGCCATTCTTTCACTTGCTTACCGAGTTCTCTTCTCTCTCTTGGAGCCATGTGGCGCACTGGCAATGCAACCGGCTTTGCATTATCTACTAGATATATTCGAAAGTCTATCTCATGTTTTGGGGGTAGACCCCTCACCTCATCGAAGACATCGGCATATTCACGGACTATACGAACAGAATGTAAATCATCATTGGATGCGTCAAGGGATTCTAGGTAGCTAAGCATTACTAGACCTCTAGGGTCACAATAAATATCAACGGTCTTTCCACAACGAGTCAACAATCTAACTACCATTCTTTCACAATCTAGGATGGCTCCATATCTAGTTAGCCAATCCATACCTGGAATCAAGCCGTAGCCCATGAAGCCAAGAACAAAGGCGTTGCATTCAAACCCAACGCCCAAGATAGACACTCTCTAATCCCGACAAATCATAGAAAGATGAGCCAAACCACCAATAAGATTTGAGACTACTAACGGATCTGTAACTAGACTAGTATTTAGGTGCAGTGTTTCAACTAATGATGTAGAGATAAACGAATGTGATGCGCCAGAATCGAATAAAGTACGGTCAGGATGATCAAACAGAAAAACTAAACTTTCAACGGAAATCGTTCTACCTCGTTCTTGCAGCGGTGGGACCAAGAGGGCCTGAACTTGCCCCCTTACCTGCCCTGGTGCCATAAGAGCCTGCACCTGTCCTCCCGAGGTAGACCCTTCCCTCTGCACTTTCCTTGGGCAGTCCTTAATCAGATGTCCCACTTTGCCACAGTGGAAATAGCCAGTCTTCTTTTTCTTCCTACAATCTTTCCTTAAATGGCCTGGTGTCCCACAGTTAAAGCATCTTTTCTTTCCCTTACAATTGTTGTCTTTACCACCTTTCTTGTTATGTTGTTGCTGCTGCGGTTTCTTTTGATCCCCTTTCTTCTCGGGTGCCTTATTAGCATTAGCGCCCTTCTCTTCTTCATGCATAAGCGCCATGTCAACTAGTCTCTCAAAGGTAGCCCCCATGGGGATGTGGGTCATAGCTAACCCATGAAGCGGCTCGTTCAAACCCTTAACAAATCTCAGGGCCTTCTTTTCTGGTGTATTCACCGAGTCCAAGCCAAATCTCGCCAACTGATTGAATTTGTTAACGTATTCTTTCACTGATAGATTCCCTTGCTTTAACGCCAAAATCTTTCCATATATAAATTCTATTCAGCCCGTGAGAGAAACTTTGCCTCAAACCTCCGCCTGGAATCTGGCCATGTATCAACTGGACGCTCTCCGTTAGTGACCTCCCACCAAAACGAGGCCTCATCCTTCATTAGCCAGGCAGCTAACTGGACCTTTCTTCCATCTTCCCCTTCAAAGATCCCAAACAATTCTTCCACCTCCTTTAGCCAATTTCGAGCTTCAACAAATGTTTCCGTTCCGTGAAAAGGTTTTCCACCCATTGCCCGAAAGTCCTTACATATCTTTGCAAAAGTATCGACATGAGAAGAAGGAGGGGGAGGAGGAGGAGGAGGATTTGCTAGACCTGCGGTGGTGGTCCTAGTCTCCAAATACCTCCTAAACCATCCTGGTATCGGTATCCCCTCGGGTATCTCGGGAATTCCAGACATGCTGAAACGAAAAAGGAAAGATTCAATACAAAAGAACCGAAGGAAGGATATATGGCTTTTGGGGTTATGCTTTCTAAAATAAGCTTTTCTCTTGAAAATACTTTCCTTAAAACATAATTTTGAAGGTACTTCTTTATAAAAGTGTTTTTGAAAAACAGTTTTTCAAAATTCATATCTGTTCTGGTAACCTTCAGCTCTGATACCACGTGTAACACCCCATGTCCATTAATGGCACTCACAAAGGGAATGCATTAACTTCTATGCAGCGTTTTAAGTGAGTATAGAATAGAAACTTAACAATAAGACAGATATAAACAGTACTTAAAAACTTAAAACTTTATTCATTGCAGCGGTAAACACATAGGTTTGATTACATCATCAAGAACCAGAGTCAAAGTACATAATATCCATCTGGACTAAATCAGAGTACATAAATTGAAAGACATAACCCCAATACAAAATAGCCATAAATAAGATAGGCTGAACTTTTACTTCAGCGATCCAAGCAACTTCTAAAAGCAAGAGATACAGCTGTCCAAAATCAAGCTCCACCGGTGCTAGTTCCACCCTGAGCACTTGGGGGGGGGGGGGAGAAAATAGGTGAAAACAAAGGGGGTCAGACATAAAGTCTGGCGAGTGCGATAACTTTAACAATATAATTATCAAAATAACTAGGCTAAGGCATAAGTTGGAAAATAAGGAAATGACTGTGAACAATTGAGTATGACAGAGTAAACAAGGAAATAAGATGAACAAAGATAACGTTAAAACGCACCTAAACCACTATAAGATAATTACTATACTGCACCACTACTAGTCACCCTAAAGTTGATCCCGCCTACAGAACTTAATAATAATAATGGTAGTTTCGTGCACCCCTAGTTGCATTCATAGGTGTCGCCTGCCCCTATCTCTACTAGGTGTACCCACTACCCCCATGTGATCGGCTCCCTAACTCGTAGATACCCGTGCTGACCCCACAGTGGGGTGTATAACTCCCCAAAGTGGCAACCCGATACCACCAACAATGCACGGCTTATACCTACACGATGCAACAACGTCTTACCTACCAGCCCGGGCCCACACGCATATGAACCCGTTGGACTTGCGTTGCCACCGCTAACCCGTTTTGGCCTCTTACAGTCAAGCCCAGTATGCGTGTCCCGTCCTCGACTTGGGTCGAGCCCACAAAGATACGTATGGGTTACTGGTTGAAACGAGCCCCCATTACTTGACACAAGCTATCCACCTAAGCTTGGTACCCTCTAGTACATCCCACTTAACCCTCTTCTTATTCATGTTCACTTACATGTTTCAAATTTGGTTAAGTGTTTCTAATCGTATTTCACAAGCCACCCAAGGCACCCACTAGATTCCACTGCCACCCAAGGCACCCATTTAACCCCCTCATGTCCCACTACATGTTTATCTGGTTAAGTGTTTCTTAATTCATTAAGACCGTAACCTTATAAAGACCTCCCACATTAGACTGACATTTGTGGCAGCTGGATTTGTCGGGCGGGTCCGGGCAGTCTTACACCACAAACAAGCCTAACCTCGTGTCTTTACAACTGTTACGCATTTAATTTATGTCTAAGACCTCCCACATTAGACTGGCATTTGTGGCAGCTGGATTTGCCGGGCGAGTCCGGGCAGTCTTACACCACAAAAGAGCCTAACCTCATGTCTTAGACGATTAATTACACAAAATTAATTATTCCCCAATTTGAATTAATTTCCCTATTCAAATTATCAATCAATTCCAAATTTAACTATGGCCATAATTGACTCAATTATGTCCATCTATTTATGATATGCAAAATCACACCAATTTTCACCATAAATTTATTTTATGCCATTTAAGGCATTTATGCCAATTCTCAATATTAAGTCTTTAATATTATCCCATTTCCCCACGTTGTACGTTCGTTCGTTTAACGTAAAATATACGTTAGACTCGAATAGTCTAACTCATAGAATAAAGAGAAAACATCACAACATACATAGAAATAAAACTAGATCTAAACATAAGGGATGAACTTGCATGTGTGAATGAGGTTCTTCATCTAAAACTTGCATAGGTAAAAGTCACAAACTTGCATAAAACTACATATGTCATAGATCTAAATCTAAAGGTGTGAACTTGTTTAGGTAATAGTCATAACTTGCATAAACCATGTATGTCATGGATCTAACCATAAGGGGAAAACTTGCATAGGCATGATTCATACTCCAAAACAACATATATGTATATACTTGCATATGTGATTTATGCAATATAAACGATGGTGTAAACTTACATCTAAACATGTAAACTAGCATATAGAATTTTGTATACTAGCATATAACTCACACATGTCATAGCCTAACTTTAGATCCAATTTACATAAAATAGATGTCATGAACGTGTAAGGTTGTATATAGTTTTCACTAACTTGCATATGATTCATGTCTAAATCAACACTAAAATTGCATACATACATATGATTTATCATATGAACCAAACTAGCATATGAAACATCACTATGAATTGATTATACATAAGCCAATCATAGAATTACAACATAGATGATAACATCATAGAATTTACAACATAGATAATAACATGCTGTCAATAATTCACAACATAACCATATATTCCACATCATAGCTTAATCCAATTAAATTGTTAATTATTTTATTAAAGAAATCGAACTCACAACTCAAAGAAGGTCTTGAGTTCTGAAATCTGAGTTCTGAATTTGAATTAGCTTTCCTTTGAAGAAGACAATTTGTTGCGGTTTAGATTAGAGTTGAATTTGATTAGCTTTCTTCTTCTCTAATTGGTGGCGGCTATTCTAGGTTGCAAGGTGACGGCATGGAGGCCATGAGTCTAATTTTAATTTGATTTTAGGGTTTGAGTCTACATGTCTTTTTATAGAGTTTAGGATTATTTTAGGCCGTCCGATCAACCCAGAATTAACCCCAGCCATTCAGAGCAGATCAGAAACCCTAATGACTCAGCATACAGTCATAAACAGGTCATCAAACAAATCTGCCCGCGGGGGGGGGGGGGGGAGGAGGGGGGAGGGGGTAGGTCGACCATATGGTCGACCTGGTGAGGGTAGGTCGACCCCCTGGTCGACCTAGCCCTGGCGGGAAATTTCCCGCCTGGCCCATCTGACTCTGAAATTTGAATTTTTCGAAATCTATTTTGAATTTTCTAAAACTTCCGATCGCCATAACTTCTTCATACGAAGTCCAATTCACGCAAACTCGGACTCTATCTCAACCAGAACTCCGAGACGAACACCATGGCGCAGCCCGTTTCCCTTAATTCTCATATCTGAGATTAGTTATTCTTTAATTTGTAAACATTAATATTGAAAATTACGGGGTGTTACAATATGTTTCTAGGCTTCTTACATTATTTGCATCATCGCTCTGTTCTCAGATATATTTGTTTCATTCAAATTTTTAGAACTGACAAATGCACTATTATTTGATATAGCACTATTATTGTGAGTACATGAAATATCAGATCTTAAAATTCGACTAAACACTTCTTGTGGAGAGGTGACATCAGATCCAGACAAGACTTGTGCCTTAGCAGATTCATACTCAGATCGAAGACCACCAAGAAAACTCATAATAGCCATCTGTTCACGTTCATGTTGCTGAATTTTATCATCACAACTAATAGGAAGGAGTAAATTGAACTCCTCATAAGTCTTCTTAAAATTCATGAAATAGTCATTAATGTCAGATCTAATTTCTCAGCTTGATTAAAATGACTTACATTTATCATATATTCTGCTCAAATTGCCTTTACCAAGGTGTAAATATTCCAAATAATCTATTAACTCCTTCACAAATCCACAATGATCAATAAAATTGATAACTCTACTTTCAATAGTATTTCTGATCTTAAGAAACAACCGAGATCATCCTAAGCCATACCTGATCATCCTTGTCATCAGAATACTCTTTCAATAGATCTTTTCTACGATGATCGTCTTTATCAATACTCCGAAGATAAAGTCGAATGGTTTTGCTCCAATCAAAATAGTTCGAATCCCCCAACTTTTTATCAGTAATTTTTGACATTACTGGCATAATATGCATAATTGATTTACATTCAGACATGGCTAGATTTGATTAGGAATGAAGAAGAACAGTAATCGAATTATTCAGATCGATTTCCCTCTGATACCTGTTTACGAAATTAAAGAGGGAAAGAATGTATTCAAAGCATTCTTTTATTTCGAACTAGAGATGATACAACCCAGCTACAAGTATTTATACAGAAGCAAAAAGAAACAAAGAAAGGAAAACAAAACTCACATCCCACACAGGCCTAACCCGATACAAATTCATACAGCCTAACAACATCCAACAAAAGAGAATGAGCATGCTGCTACAACTTGCAAACAATATATAGATAAAAGGAACTATCTATAAATGAATCTATCATAGATAATTTAAATACTCGTGGTTGTTTTGAATAAGAGATGAATTACTCGATCAGAACGAACTTTCAATAGAGGATGACCAAATGCAGGTGGTTTGTAAAGATTATTGTTAGAATATGTTTTTATGGTTCAACATACCTAAGTAGGCATGTTTAACTGGACATTTATCATATTGTAACAAAAAAGAAAGGTATATAATGTTCAGTTTACTTACCCAGCAAGAATGAGTGTGAACATGGCACGACCATATCTAATGATAGAAGTATACGCAATGAAGTATAATTGTAACACCCCACTCCCGCTATGGTCACTCGCTAAGGGAATGCCATAACATCGGTGGAGTATTTTTAAGTGAATATAGAACAGAGAAATTACAGCAAGACAGATATAAGTAATACTTGAAAATTTAAAACATCATTTCATTGCAGCGGAAAGTAAAACATGTTTGGTTACATCACAAAACCATAATAAGAGTCAAGTACAAAATATCCATCCTGATAAATAAAAATACATAATCCCAATACATGAACTAGTAGCCATAAAAGAAAAGGGTAAGCTGAGCTCTACATCTAGGGTCCAAGCTCCAAGAGAGTAATAAAAGCAGCCTGATCAAAGCCCACTCGTGCTGGGCCCACTCTGAGAACCTGAGGGTTGGAAAAAAAGATAAAAAAACAACGGGGTCAGACATAAGTCTGAGCGAGTCTTATAACTTTAACAATGCAATCATTAAAGTAATTAGGGTATGATATAACTTGGTACGGTGTGACTGGGGATAAATGACTACACTCAGTAGCCAATCAGACTTAGAATGAACTAAGATAACGATAAAGACGCATTTACCCACCCAAGGATAATTACTACACTGCACCACACCAGTCATTTCCTGCTTAAAGGTTGATCCCTCCCAAGGACTTAGTAAATTTACCCAGTAGTTTCGTGTACCCCTAGCTGACTACATAGGTGCCGCCTGCCCCTATCTCCACTAAGTGTACCCACTACTCCCAAGCGATCGGCTCCCTACCGTAGATACCCGTGCTGGCCCCACAATGGGGTGTATCACTCCCCATAGTGGCAACCCGATACAACAAATGGTGCACGGCTTATATCTACACGATGCAACAACGTCTTACCTACCAGCCCGGGTCCACACACGCATATGAAACCCGTTGGACTCGCGTTGCCACCGCTACCCCGTTTTGGCCTCTTATAGTCAAGCCCAATATGCGTGTCCCGTCCTCGATTTGGGTCGAGCCCACAAAGATACGTTTGGGATATTGGTTGAAATGGGCCCCCACAAGCTACCCACCTAAGCTTGTCATTTCTAGTGTATACCACTTAACCCTTTAATCATGTTTTAATTACATGTTCCACTTTGGTTAAGTATTCTAATCGTATTTTCTATTGCCACCCAAGGCAACCACCAGATTTCCACATGCCACCCAAGGCACCCACTTAACCCCTCATGTCCCTCTACATGCTAATATGGTTAAGTGTTTCTTAATTAATTAATTAAGATCATGACCTCATAAAGACCTCTCACATTAGACCACCTTTTACGACTGCTGGATATGCCGGTTGGGTCCGGGCAGACTTCCGTCATAAAAGGGTCTAACCTCGTGTCTTTACTTTAATCATGTATTTAATTTATGACTAAGACCTCTCACATTGGGCCAATCATTTGTAGCTGCTGGATTTGCCGGTCGGTTCCGGGTAGACTTCCGCTACAAAAGGGTCCAACCTCGTGTCTTAGTTGATTAATTACACCTAATTAATCACCCCCATAATTAGTATTAATTATCCCTAATTAATTACACATTTTTAAGAATATGGGTAGACCTAACTCAATAGGTAAATTCCCAATTCCGTAGTATGGGTAGACCTAACTTAATAGGTAAATTCCCAACTCCATAATATGGGTAGACCTAACTTAATAGGTAAATTCCCAATTATGTCCATTCATTTTATGTTATGCTTAAGCATACCAACTTTACACATTTCTATTAACATGCATATTAACCCCATCGTTTCCCACGTAATTTGTTCTCATGACATGTCATATAAATGGGAAGATTCACTATAAATGTAATGGGTTCAATCTTAGCACAACGTTGGCATTTACATGGGTTTAAAAGGCGTCAACTTGCATCAAAACATTAAACCCAACTAGCATAAATCATTAACCCAAACTTGCATATGAACTTGCATATAAACTTGCATATGAACTTGCATATGAACTTACATAACATGTCATATATAGAGGCAACCTTGCATATGTTATGCATATCATAAAAAGAGACAAACTTGCATATGAACTTGCATATAGACTTGCATATGAACTTGCATATAGACTTGCATATGAACTTGCATATAAACTTGCATATGAGCTTGCATAACATGTCATACATAGAGGCAACCTTGCATATGTTATGCATATCATAAAAAGAGACAAACTTGCATATGAACTTGCATATAAACTTGCATATGAACTTGCATAACATGTCATACATAGAAAGAGACAAACTTGCATATGAACTTATAACATATGACAACCACAACATGCATAAATCCTCATTTACATCCATAGCCTCCTAATATCCTATCCTAATTAGTTTAGCAATTGCTTGCTAAAGGCATAGGAACTCACAAATAACTAATTAGCACTCCAATGAGGAAGATTAAGTTGCTAGAGTGGATTAGAACTTGATTAGAGTTGATTTGAGATGCCAACTTCCTCTCAAATTTGGTGGAGTCTCCTTCTAGTTTTGATTTGACGGCATGAGGCCCTTGGATCTATTTTTAGTATGAATTAGGGTAGTGTTAGGGTGTATTTATAGATTAGGCAAGTGTTTTAGGCCATTAGATTAACCCTAAATTAGATTAGGACCATCAGATCTCGGAAGCCTCTAGAGAATAGCCCCAAAACACAGCCAAACCC
Organism: Allium sativum; assembly: GCA_030737875.1. Classification (NCBI taxonomy): domain Eukaryota; kingdom Viridiplantae; phylum Streptophyta; class Magnoliopsida; order Asparagales; family Amaryllidaceae; genus Allium; species Allium sativum. The sequence goes on from CM060926.1 coordinate 772,601,333, forward strand.
TAAAATGGTGCACCAGGGTCAAACCAGAAAGCTGTGCAGGTTTCTGGATCGACACGGGCGCACTTCCCAAGTGCGCCAGTGTATTTTTTTGTTGGCGCACTTCACAAGTGCGCCAGTGCATTCTGGCTTGTATTCGGTTTTTCTGCCTAACTTCGTTCGTCCATATCTTCTTCATACGGACTCCGATTTTCGAAAACTCGGACTCTATTTCGCGTATTTTTCCGAGACGAACGCAATGGTGCAACCCGTTTCCCCTAATTCCCACATCTGGGATTAGTTATTCTTTAATTTGTGAATGCTAATATTAACTGAAATTCGGGGTGTTACATTCTCCCCTACTTAAAGGATTTCGTCCCCGAAATCTCCAAGATAAGGAGAGTGCATCCTACCAACCAAACAACCATCTACTAAACCATCAAACACTGGCATCCATTGTCCTTAAAGTTTCTAATACTGTATGAACATATGCAAAAAGTGTGTGTATATGTCCCCTGTCTAATGCAAAATCAGGCGGTCTACTGATTCAGTTGACCTCCTTAATGCAAACCATGATAGTGCCATGCATCCATTATGTATGCGAGAGAACCCTATCGACACATACAACATCTACATGAGTGCACAATCATTCACCAAAATGCATCATCCATATGATAACACAATCATTATACATCCATAAATATAGCTACCTACACACAATTATATGCAATATGCAATATGAAGTGACTGAGTCGATCTAGTGTCTAGAGTGTGTGTATATGCATCCACGAGCAACCACTAGCAAACACTTGCATCCACATGCATCCATCAACCATAACATGTCTCAAACACATGTTTCAACCATAGGTTTATCCTATCTAAAGGTCAAAAGTACTAACGAGAGGACATACTAAAGATAAGATAAGTACTAGACAAACGATAAAGGAGAAGTTAAAAGACATACCATCAAAAAGGAATGGGTACAATGAACGCATCTTCGCTTCCGTCTCCCAAGTAGCGTTGCCCTCATCTTCTCCCCATTGTACTTTGACTAGTTGAACCTCTCGATTCCTCAATTTCCTAGTCTCTGACCCAAGGATGCGAGTAGGAGCTCGTCGAATAGTCGCATCACGCTCTACTTCCACTTCTCTAAGCAAGCTCGGCTCTACCACCTCTGCGGTCTCATGTAGGCACTTCCTCAAATGTGACACATGGAATACATCATGTACACCACTAAGTCTGTCGGGCAACTCCACTCTATATGCCATCCGTCCTATCCTTTCCTTAATAGGAAACGACCCTACGAACCTTGGTGCTAACTTCCCAACAGATCCAAAGCGAACAACATTTCGTAACGGAGACACTTTGACAAAGACCATTTCCCCAACTTCAAACTCAAGATCCGTCCTCCTCTTGTCCGCATAAGATTTTTGCCTATCCTGCGCTGCTTTCATCCTTCTTCGAATCAAGTCAATCTTCTCAGAAGTCTCCCTAACCATATCAGGCCTAAGCAAGATCTTATCCGTAGATTCCCACCAACATGTAGGTGATCGACAAGGCCTTCCATAAAGAGCTTCGAAAGGAGCCATACCAATACTGGACTGAAAGCTGTTATTATATGCGAACTCCACCAATGGAAGATGCTCTTCCCATGTACCTCCAAAATCTAAGATACAAAGCCTCAAAAGGTCTTCTAGGACACGATTCACCCTCTCAGTTTGGCCGTCCGTCTGAGGATGATATGCGGTGCTTAGACATAATTGAGTCCCCACTGCTTCTTGCAAACTTTTCCAGAACTCGCTAGTGAAGATAGGATCTCGATCACTCACTATGCTAGAGGGTACCCCATGCAATTGAACTATCTCTCGAAGATATACTGAAGCTAGCTATGGAGCAGTCCTCTTGCTCTTCACAGGTATGAAATGGGCGCTTTTAGTAAGTCTGTCTACCACAACCCAAATTCCCGTATTACCCTTTCTCGATCTGGGTAACCCGTCAATAAAATCCATCGAGACGCTATCCCACTTCCATTGCGGAACTTCCAATGGGTGAAGCAACTCACCTGGTTTCTTTTGCTCCGCTTTCACCTGTTGGCACACCAAGCATCGAGCGACATACTCGGCCACATCTTTCTTCATACCGGCCCAGAAGAAAACCCGCTTCATGTCTTGGTACATCTTGTCCCCACCGGGATGAATAGTCATCCTAGAACGGTGTGCATCATCTAGAATAGCCTTCCTCAAACCCTCGTCTTGCGGTACACAGAGTCTACCGTCTCTACGCAAGCACCCCCTATCGTCTAGGGTGTACCTACTCAAATGGCTGGACGACTCCCCCCTTATGAGCTTCTCTACCAACTCAACCAACTGTGGGTCGTCCCTCTGTGCTTCTCCAATCCGCCCCAAAAGAGTAGGTCTGACCTCCAAGGATGCTAGCAAACCGGGTATATAGTCAATGGAAGGTCTGAAATCAAACATCGAGATAAATTCCAAGCTTCGTTGTTCCACGAACAATGGACTCAAGGACAACCTTTTTCTGCTCAAGGCGTCCGCCACCACGTTACCCTTGCCAGGGGTATACGCTATCTCGAAATCATAGGATGCTAAGAACTCCATCCACCTTTGCTGTCTCAAATTCAAATCCTTCTGAGAAAACAAGTACTTCAATGATTTTTCGTCAGTGAACAATTCGAATCTCTCACCAAGAAGATAATGGCGCCAAATCTTAAGCGCAAAAACAATAGCAGCCAACTCTAGATCATGGGTAGGGTAATTTTTCTCATGTGACCTCAACTGCCTTCCACCATAGGCTATTACCCTTCCCTCTTGCATTAAGACTGCGCCCAGTCCTGTCCCACAAGCATCGGTATAGACAACAAATGGCTTACTCCCATCTGGCAACACTAAAACTGGAGCAGTGGTTAAAGCTCTCTTTAACCGTCGGAACGCATCATCATAATCTACGTCCCATGTGAAAACAAGATTCTTCTTCGTTAAGCGGGTTAATGGGGCTGATATCTTCGCGAAGTCTTTGATAAACTTCCTATAGTAACCCGCCAACCCCAAGAAACTTCTTACTTCGGTAGCATTCTTCGGAACCTTCCAATCTTGAATTGATACTACCTTCGCGGGATCCATAGCTATCCCTTCCTTGGAGACCACGTGCCCCAAGAACCGCACTTCCTTCCTCCAGAAGTGACATTTAGAGAATTTAACCTTAAGGCTATGTGCTCGAAGAGTCTCCAACACCTCCCCAAGATGTAGGGCATGCTCTTCTTCACTCTTAGAAAATACTAAGATATCATCCACAAAGACCACCACGAACTTATTAAGGAACTCCCTGAACACCCTACTCATCAAATCAACAAAGTATGCAAGGGCGTTCGTCAACCCAAATGGCATCACCAGCCACTCATAGAAACCATCCGGAGTCCTAAAGGCAGTCTTGTCTATGCTATCCTCAGCCACCCTCAACTGATGAAACCCCGTGGCTAAGTCCAACTGAGAAAATACTGAAGCGCCAACCAACTGATCGAAAAGATCATCAATCCTCGGCAATGGGTGTCTATTCTTCTTTGTGAGCTTGTTGAGTTCTCTATAGTCTACACAAAGTCTGAGGGACCCATCCGCCTTCGTAGCAAAAACTACTGGAGCACCCCACTCCGATATACTTCGTCTTATGAACCCCTTCTCAAGCAACTCCCCTACTTGCTTATGGAGTTCCCTCCTCTCACGAGGAGCCATGTGGCGCACTGGTAAAGATACAGGTTTAGCATTATCCACCAGATATATTCGGAAGTCAATCTCCCGCTTCGGAGGTAAGCCCTTCACCTCCTCAAACACATCTGAGTATTCCCGGACCACTCTAACAGATTGCAAACTCTCGGCCGAAGCTTCAAGCGATTCAAGATAACTTAGCATAACAGAATCCCTGGGATTACAAGAAATCTCGAGAGTGTTACCCAAGCGGGTCATGAGCCTAACAACTCTCCTTTCGCAATCTAGAACGGCACCATTACTGGATAACCAGTCCATGCCCAAAATCAACCCATAGCCCGTGAAGCCCAAAACAAAAGCATCACATCTAAACTCAATGCCAAGTATAGAAATCTTCAAACCCAAACATATCATGGACAAATAAGTGGAGCCCCCAATTGGGTTTGAAACAACCAAGGGATCATCTACAGGACTGGTGTCTAAGTGCAGTGACTCAACTAATGAGGATGAGATAAACGAATGCGATGCGCCAGAATCAAACAATGTACGGACAGGATGATCAAATAGAAAAACCAGACTTTCAACGGAAATAGTTCTACCTCTTTCCTGAACCGGTGGAACCGCGAGAGCCTGTACTTGCCCCCTAGCCTGACCCGGTGCCATAAGAGCTTGCACCTGCCCTCCAGAGGTAGGTCCCGTCCTTTGCCCCTTCTTAGGGCAATCCTTCACTAGATGCCCTGCTTCGCCACAATGATAGCAGCCAGTCTTCTTCTTCTTTCGACAATCTTTGCTTATGTGGCCTGGTATCCCGCAATTGAAGCACTTCTTCTTCCCCTTGCCACCGTTGCCTTTCCCACCTTTGTTTTGCTGTTGTTGCTGAGGTCTCTTTTGATCTCCCCTCTTCTCGGGTGCCTTATTAGCATTGGGACCCTTCTCTTCTTCATGCATGAGTGCCATGTCAACTAGCTTCTCAAAGGTGGCCCCCATAGGGATATGAGTCATAGCCAACCCATGCATCGGTTCATTCAAGCCTTTCACGAACCTCAAAGCCTTCTTCTCCGGTGTATTCACCATGTCTAGGCCAAACCTTGCCAATTGATTAAACTTGTTGACATATTCCTTCACTGAGAGATTTCCTTGCTTTAGAGTCAAGAATCTTTCCATATACAAGTTTTCCTCCGCCCTTGAGAGAAACTTTGCCACAAATCTTTGCCTAAAATCCGCCCAAGAGTCAACGGGGCGTTCTCCATTAGTGACCTCCCACCAGAATGAGGCCTCTCCCTTCATTAACCAAGCAGCTAACTTGACTTTCTTTCCTTCTTCCATCTCAAAGATATCTATCAACTCTTCCACCTCCTTAAGCCAATCTCTAGCCTCCACAAAAGTTTCAGATCCTTGAAAAGGTTTCCCTTCCATAGCTTTAAATTCCTTACAAGTCTTAGCAAAAGTATCTGTGCGAGGAGGAGGGGGAGGAGGAAGATCGGGTGCTACGGTTGGTGGAGGAACATTTGCTGGACCCGCAGTGGTGGCCCTAGCCTCCATCAATCTCCTATACCATACTGGTATCGTCACACCCTCCGGAAAGTTAAGATCCTCAGCCATGCTGAAACGAAAAAGGAAAGATTCAAAACGGAGAATTCGAAAGATAATGATATGGCTATTGGGGATTATGCTTTTCTTTCAAAAACTTTTCTCTTTAAAGACATGTTTTTGAAAATATCTCTTCCAAAAATGTTTTTAGAAAAATATAGTTTTCTAAAAAAAAAAAAATCTGTTCCGGTAACCTTTGCTCTGATACCACGTGTAACACCCCACTCCCGCTATGGTCACTCGCTAAGGGAATGCCATAACATCGGTGGAGTATTTTTAAGTGAATATAGAACAGAGAAATTACAGCAAGACAGATATAAGTAATACTTGAAAATTTAAAACATCATTTCATTGCAGCGGAAAGTAAAACATGTTTGGTTACATCACAAAACCATAATAAGAGTCAAGTACAAAATATCCATCCTGATAAATAAAAATACATAATCCCAATACATGAACTGATAGCCATAAAAGAAAAGGGTAAGCTGAGCTCTACATCTAGGGTCCAAGCTCCAAGAGAGTAATAAAAGCAGCCTGATCAAAGCCTACTCGTGCTGGGCCCACTCTGAGAACCTGAGGGTTGGAAAAAAAGATAAAAAAACAACGGGGTCAGACATAAGTCTGAGCGAGTCCTATAACTTTAACAATGCAATCATTAAAGTAATTAGGGTATGATATAACTTGGTACGGTGTGACTGGGGATAAATGACTACACTCAGTAGCCAATCAGACTTAGAATGAACTAAGATAACGATAAAGACGCATTTACCCACCCAAGGATAATTACTACACTGCACCACACCAGTCATTTCCTGCTTAAAGGTTGATCCCTCCCAAGGACTTAGTAAATTTACCCAGTAGTTTCGTGTACCCCTAGCTGACTACATAGGTGCCGCCTGCCCCTATCTCCACTAAGTGTACCCACTACTCCCAAGCGATCGGCTCCCTACCGTAGATACCCGTGCTGGCCCCACAATGGGGTGTATCACTCCCCATAGTGGCAACTCGATACAACAAATGGTGCACGGCTTATATCTACACGATGCAACAATGTCTTACCTACCAGCCCGGGTCCACACACGCATATGAAACCCGTTGGACTCGCGTTGCCACCGCTACCCCGTTTTGGCCTCTTATAGTCAAGCCCAATATGCGTGTCCCGTCCTCGACTTGGGTCGAGCCCACAAAGATACGTTTGGGATATTGGTTGAAATGGGCCCCCACAAGCTACCCACCTAATCTTGTCATTTCTAGTGTATACCACTTAACCCTTTAATCATGTTTTAATTACATGTTCCACTTTGGTTAAGTATTCTAATCGTATTTTCTATTGCCACCCAAGGCAACCACCAGATTTCCACATGCCACCCAAGGCACCCACTTAACCCCTCATGTCCCTCTACATGCTAATATGGTTAAGTGTTTCTTAATTAATTAATTAAGATCATGACCTCATAAAGACCTCTCACATTAGACCACCTTTTACGACTGCTGGATATGCCGGTTGGGTCCGGACAGACTTCCGTCATAAAAGGGTCTAACCTCGTGTCTTTACTTTAATCATGTATTTAATTTATGACTAAGACCTCTCACATTGGGCCAATCATTTGTAGCTGCTGGATTTGCCGGTCGGTTCCGGGTAGACTTCCGCTACAAAAGGGTCCAACCTCGTGTCTTAGTTGATTAATTACACCTAATTAATCACCCCCATAATTAGTATTAATTATCCCTAATTAATTACACATTTTTAAGAATATGGGTAGACCTAACTCAATAGGTAAATTCCCAATTCCGTAGTATGGGTAGACCTAACTTAATAGGTAAATTCCCAACTCCATAATATGGGTAGACCTAACTTAATAGGTAAATTCCCAATTATGTCCATTCATTTTATGTTATGCTTAAGCATACCAACTTTACACATTTCTATTAACATGCATATTAACCCCATCGTTTCCCACGTAATTTGTTCTCATGACATGTCATATAAATGGGAAGATTCACTATAAATGTAATGGGTTCAATCTTAGCACAACGTTGGCATTTACATGGGTTTAAAAGGCGTCAACTTGCATCAAAACATTAAACCCAACTAGCATAAATCATTAACCCAAACTTGCATATGAACTTGCATATAAACTTGCATATGAACTTGCATATGAACTTACATAACATGTCATATATAGAGGCAACCTTGCATATGTTATGCATATCATAAAAAGAGACAAACTTGCATATGAACTTGCATATAGACTTGCATATGAACTTGCATATAGACTTGCATATGAACTTGCATATAAACTTGCATATGAGCTTGCATAACATGTCATACATAGAGGCAACCTTGCATATGTTATGCATATCATAAAAAGAGACAAACTTGCATATGAACTTGCATATAAACTTGCATATGAACTTGCATAACATGTCATACATAGAAAGAGACAAACTTGCATATGAACTTATAACATATGACAACCACAACATGCATAAATCCTCATTTACATCCATAGCCTCCTAATATCCTATCCTAATTAGTTTAGCAATTGCTTGCTAAAGGCATAGGAACTCACAAATAACTAATTAGCACTCCAATGAGGAAGATTAAGTTGCTAGAGTGGATTAGAACTTGATTAGAGTTGATTTGAGATGCCAACTTCCTCTCAAATTTGGTGGAGGCTCCTTCTAGTTTTGATTTGACGGCATGAGGCCCTTGGATCTATTTTTAGTATGAATTAGGGTAGTGTTAGGGTGTATTTATAGATTAGGCAAGTGTTTTAGGCCATTAGATTAACCCTAAATTAGATTAGGACCATCAGATCTCGGAAGCCTCTAGAGAATAGCCCCAAAACACAGCCAAACCCTAAAATGGTGCACCAGGGTCAAACCAGAAAGCTGTGCAGGTTTCTGGCTCGACACGGGCGCACTTCCCAAGTGCGCCAGTGTATTTTTTTGTTGGCGCACTTCACAAGTGCGCCAGTGCATTCTGGCTTGTATTCGGTTTTTCTGCCTAACTTCGTTCGTCCATATCTTCTTCATACGGACTCCGATTTTCGAAAACTCGGACTCTATTTCGCGTATTTTTCCGAGACGAACGCAATGGTGCAACCCGTTTCCCCTAATTCCCACATCTGGGATTAGTTATTCTTTAATTTGTGAATGCTAATATTAACTGAAATTCGGGGTGTTACAATAATGGTATCAATGGACCCATCAAAAGTGAAAATCCGAATATGAATTTTGTTCGGAAGTGATTCAAATTGAAAAATTACAGGAAACTAAGTTGTTGTATAATGGTAAATAATGAGTTAAATTTTAGTTAAAAAATGGTAATGAATAACACGAAAATAGTATTACAATTAAAAAAAATCTTATATGAAATATAAAAGCATGACCAGACAACATATATCTTTAATAAGTTAATGATAAACAAAGAATTGTTATATAATAATGAATAACACGGAAATGTCAATGCTAAAATTTTAAAAAATAACTAAAATGGCATATAAAGAATGGAAAAGAGAAACATAAATCTTTCAAATATCTGCACCACACTTCTACTTTCTACACAAGTAAGAGCCAACAAACCGGCACAGCATATAAATCAAAAATTTATAATTTAAAATCTAATCATTTTACAATAAAAAAAACACCTAACCTAATAATTACGATCAAATCCTAATATAAATGGAGTTTAACTGATAAGATGGCTTTAGGTTGCATTCCTCAATGGTATTTCTCCTATACTTTTTAAACGAAGCAATGAAAATACAATTGAAATGAACATGTGAATAAACCAATACCTTTTTGTAGATAACACAAAAAAATGCAAATTAAAGCTATAGTTTGAACATGAGAATTTGATTCTTTTATAAGAATATGCTAATTAGGATATTAACTGGAGTTGTGCTGACCAAGTTTTATGCTAGGAGTGAAGGCAAGTCATGACTAAGGTGCTTTGAACTACAGTTTAAGTAGTGAAGATCAGAGCTCTGGGCAGAGGACATGACTGAATCTAGCAGAAAAAAGAGTGACCTACGAAAGTTGACATGAGAAAGTGTTGTAGACTGAAAATGTTATAAGTTGATATCAGGAAAATAGGTTCAGAGAGTGCAGGTTATTGCGTGAGTAATGGAAGGGAAGTGCACAACTAAAATTTGAATGTTGCAATAGACTGAAGCTAACCAGCAAACTTGCAACGACAAAGCACCACAAGCTGACTTGCATTTTTATAACTGAAGCTGAAGCCAATTTCAACACTAAAAAAGAGCGCAAGCACCTGACTAGTTGAGTTGTCCACAAATTTCTGAACAATTGTGATTACATTTTTACATTTCTGCAATACTTAGTTAATTTTTATAAATTTATTTTATATTTTTAAATCTTAGCTTAGTATTATTATCCTAAATTTTAGTATAGAAGATATAGTAATATATGTGTTTTTATATACTTAGTTAATTTTTATAAACTAAACTTATCAATCTTTTTTGTAAAATTTAGTTAATCTTGTTAAATTTTCTATAATACTTAGATAATTTTATAAACTTATTTAATATTGATAATCCTTAAAATAAACATATAGCACTTCATATACCAATGGATAGGTCATTAGACTTAGCTTATATATATATATATATATATATATATATATATCTGTATAAACATAAAAATAGAGATTACACCTTATCCCCTTTCAGTTCGTTAGACACCGAATTAAAATTTAATTATCGAATGTAATTTAACAACAATGGGGTAACATGTATTTGGCATTTGTTCTACTATCAACTAATTTTAATTTTCACCTGAATCAATGTTCAAAATGATCTTACAAATATTTGATTTGCAAATCAAATATTTATCATTTATAAGATCTTGATGTTATTTTACAATCCTTTAAATCAAAGTTTGAAACATAAACATTCATATATATTTTTCAGAAATTGATTTGTACTCAGTATTGTGTGATTATATTTGTACAAACACGAACATGTTAAGATGAATTAAAGTGAGAAGCAATGGTAATACCTCTACATTGATTTATGCGAAAATACATTTCAAAAACATTTGTAAAATTGTTTTTCCCACCCATTTGAATCAAGTACTCATTGAGTTCCTCAATAATCAAATAAACATATAATACAGAGTTTATACAAGCATAAGATATTAAGGTGTAAAATGTAATCTTTAAGTTTGATGGACGTGATTACCTTCAAAGCATTTTAGTCTCTGGATGCTATTTTTTTAATTTACTTATAATGCTTAGGAACTAAGCATTTTAGTTTTTGTAATAATACTATTAAATTTGGATTGTCTTTTTATGAGAAAACTGCCTTCAGTCTTAATGCTTGGATTTATCCTCCCAGGTTTACTAAAAACTAGGTGGATTCCTCAAATTATTATTAACTCAAAGATTTAATACATAAATTAACTACAATTCGTTCCATCATACACCGCTGGCATAGAGTTACCATTGCATTGATAAGGACTGGAAAAGTTAACTATGTTAATAAAGCGTAGAAACTGGTTGTTTAACATTAAGATCAATTTTCAACCGAAGCAATGTTCAAAATGATCTTATAAAAGACAATTATTTGATTTGCAATTTAAATTTATGTCATTGCTGACAAGTAAACAAGAGCACAATTAATAATATGTTCAAGGTTTTCCTACATTCTATGAATAATCTTTCATGTGAAATAGAATATTCCATGGAACAAAAGGAATAATAAAGAGGAAAAGCATATTTTCTCTCCACTCTACCGGTTCAGTAAAGGACTTTTATTTCATATTTAAATCATATGTATCATCTTTAACTTTGGCACTTTCTCCCAACATCTTTAATCACAGTTTTAAGTCTTCTTTCTTCATTCTCAACCTAGCATATGATTAACACAAACATAACATAAAAAATATTTCACCAAAAGTATGCTAACGCAACACTAAACACATTATCTAGATATCACTTTCATATTCAAGTAGCATTCATAAGCAAAGAAAACTGCTACTTCAGAAAGTACCAATTAACAACTTAACATTTGGTTATCCACGCCTCTGCATTTTTGATTCATCTCTGCGTAGTTTAACGTAAATAATTAATTTAGTGCCCTTATCATTAATTTTTTGGATTCAATTTCAAGTTATTATGCTTGAGAAATACAAATAAAATATCCTACCAAACTAAAATTAAAAAGATAAAAACGGCGACCGCGCAGCTTCATAACGACATGGTATCAAAATCAAATGACAAAGGCAGACCTCCTGACCTGAGGCCAAGTAAGGAAGTGTCTATGACAAAATTTGATCGTCCAGAATCCGCACGTAGAGGGAATATCAATACTGGATCAATCTCTCACAATAGATCTAGGTTTTCAGACTCTTTGTATCGTCAGCAGAGCGATGGCTATGGGGGAGACGGGGTGACTCGAGTTACCCAAAATACTGCGCAAGCAGTTCGTCAATTCAGATCTACAGTTGCGGGGGAGTGGATACTCGATCCAAAATTGTAGATCACGAGTTCCATCGGGTTCCTAAATCTTTTTATGAGAAGTATTGGAGGGCGATCCATAAATAGGTGGCTGAGGGTAGCTCGAAATCTTGGATCCAAGTTGTGTCGGGAGGGATAGGGAAGAAGCAAGATGCATGGGTGGATCTAAATTATATACAACCAGTAACAATTAATAATACAAAGAAAGCTCGAATCTCTGAGGCTGCAGCGATGAGACCAGGGGACAAATGGAAAAACTCTATTATTTTCTACATATACAGATCGAGGCCTTATCACTTGCATTTGAGAAGATATATTGAGCATGCGTGGAGACCGACAAGAAAATTCCAGTTGCTATCAAAAGACAATGTTTTCTTTATAATACGGTTTGATGATAATCTAGATTGTGAGAAAATTCTTCAAGGAGGACCATATTTATTCGATAACAGAATTATCATTCTTAAATAGTGGTGCTTGGGTATGAGATTTAAAAAAGATCTGTTGAATACAATGCCGATATGGGTCAAATTTTCAAACATGCAGTTAGAACTTTGGGATAGAGAGGCGATGAGTGCGATCGCAAGTGTTCTGGGAAGACCGATAAAAATGGACAGAATTATGGCAGATGAATCAAGAGTTGCATATGCAAAAAAATTAATTGAAATGGATGCAGGTCAGACTTCCCAAATGAGGTGGAAGTGTTTATGTACACGGGTGAATCTCTGAAAATTGATATGGAATATACCTATAAGCCACTATGTTGCAAGACTTGTAAAGTGTTTAGACATTCTTTTCAACAATGCTAGGGGAAGACTGAAGAGGTGTGGGTTCCAAAATCAACGAATAATACGAGTTCACGTGTGGATGCTGATAATATAGAACAGAACACAAATGTGAAGGATGGGGTGATTACTATTGAAGAAACAAATGACGATATTGATCACGATGAGAATCAAAGGAGCATTATTAATGGGGAAGTGATAAACAGTCAGGGGATATAACTGCCACAGATGACCAACATCTTGTAAATAATAACCAAGAGCAAGAATTTCAGCATAATTTGGACATTGCTCTGTGTAATGTTAACGGTGTTATTACATTTGATTGTAATGTAGATAAAAAAATTGTGAACATGAACACAGACAAAAACAATGGAGACAATATGTCAGAGACCACAGTGGAAAGGGGGAATAATAACCATCAGAGCATTGTTTTACATAACGATTTTGCAGGGGTACACAACCCTTTTCAATTTAATCCATTTGCAATGCTAGCTACAGAAAATCAAGACTTTGAAAAACTGCTAAATGAGAAATATGCCAGCCTTCGTAGTGATAATGTTACTACTGTTGATGACGATGCCGAGTATGGATATGACTCATCCTTGAAAGCCACTGGTGAGACTGGAAATGTAGGTGAACTCGATGAAAACAGGAATGCCAATGCTTTAGTGAATGACATCATAGAGGATTGTGTTGACTCCGAAGAGGAGAATATCATCAAATATATCACTAACTCAGAGATGAAACCTCTAAATAAGGAAGAACCTGAGAAAGAAATGGATGTGTCAGAAACATGTAGAAAAAAATAAAAAGTTCTTTGATGAGGTTGAGGTCATGTGTAAGAACACCAAACGGAAGTGCACTACAAAACCAACTTTTAAAGCTCCTCCTAAAGTTATGACAAGGAGCCAGAAAAAAAATCAAATAAACGTGACAGCGTGGAATGTAAGAGGTTTGAACGCTCCAAACAAACAATTTGAAGTTTTCAAAATTCTTACAAAGTACAGCCATCTATAGTTGGTCTGTTGGAGAATAAGTTGAATACTGATATGATCTCTAATCTAAAATATAAGTTGCAAAAATCTATAGATAATAATGTATGCAATTGAAAAGGAAGAATTCTTATTTTATGGGACACAAATGTGTGGACCATCAATCTTGAATCTATTTCGCAGCAGCATATTTCTATTCAAGCTGATAATTTGGGAGGGCTAAAATGTAGAATTATGTTTATCAATGCTAGTAACTTCTTGTTCGATAGAGAATTGTTGTGGAAATTTATTACGGCTGAATCTAGACAAGTTAATATTCCATGGATGGTGCTCGGTGATTTCAACAGTATAATATCGTTAAATGATAAAAAGGGAGGATCGACGGTTCCTTTCCTGTAGGTTTCTGGCTTGATTGAGTGTGGCCTCCTCAGAATTGATGGATTTACCTATAACAGGATTTAAATACACGTGGAGGAAGAAAGGTATGGCTTCTAAAATTGACAATTTGTTATGCAATCATCTCTTCTTGGATAACTTTCCTGAGATTAATGTTTTTGGAGTTGCTAGCCCTATAAGCGACCATATCCCCATTTGTGCTAATTTTAAGAAAGGAAATGCAATTCGAAAGAATGTCCCTTTAGATATGTTAATACTTGGCATTCTAAAGAGGGATATATGAACAACATTAATTCAGTGGTGGATATGATGTATTATGAGAATTTTCATGGTTCAAAAATTTATATTTTCCAACAATTCTTAAGGCTGTGTAAACAACAATCAAAATGGTGGAACTATACCAACGTGAAGGATAATGTTGTCTTGAAGCAACTGGAAGAGGAGTATGATTACTTATTACATGAAATTGATAGAAGCCCGACAGATTTGTCTATGTATGAAAAGCTTAGAACGGCTTACTACAGGTGGAGAGACCAGTGCAACTTTGAATATCATGATGCTAGACAAAGGGCAAAGATCAACCGGCTGACGGAAGGAGACTCATGCTTGAAATTTTTTCTTGCTAAAATGTCAATGAGAAATCACATTAATAGTTCGAGCAATATTATTATGAGTAGTGGGGAATTGGTGCAGGACGCAGACAAAATGGAAAGAGAAACGACTTCCTACTTCTCTAACATTTACAACCCTGAGATACCGATGAGAGAAGTTTTTCCTAGCATAAATTGCATGTACAGTATCAATGAACAAGCAAGAAGTTACCTGTATTTAGAGATCAGCATGGAGGAAATACATAAGGCAGTTTTCTCTATTCCAGATGATAAAAGCCCTGGTCCAGATGGATTTACTGCAAAATTCTTTAAAGTGCACTGGGACCTATTGAGATTCAGCATGTTAGAGATGATGCAAGAAGTTTTCAACACTGAAAAATTAGCGAAAGGATAATTGCTAAAAATGTTCTACTTGCACATGAACAAATCAGGCATTTAACAGGAGGGGTAGTGGTAAGATTTGCTTGAAAATTGATTTGAAAAAAAAGCATACGACATGATTAATAGAAAATTTATTTGTCACATGCTTAAAATGATGGGTTTTCCGGCTAGTATTGTGTGCATTATCAGAGCATGTATATCCACGCCTACTTTTTCTATCATGGTTCACGGGAGCCCGAAGGTTTAAGACAAGGGGACCCGCTTTCCCTGTATCTCTTTTGTGTGGCTATGGAGTTCTTGTCAATTCAGAAGTTCAAAGCTGTGCAAGTTGATCAGGATCAACCAATTTATAAGCAGGAGCCAAAAATCACTCATCTTATTTACGCCGATGACTTAATGATTTTCACTAAAGCTTTGGTGAAAGGTATTAAGGAAATTAAGAGTATTTTAAACAATTTTAAAGATTTGGCAGGTTTGCAGATTAATAATATGAAGTCTAAAGTGTTCTTCAGCAAAGGTATAAGCATTAAATCCATGATATTGTCTATTTTGGATGTCAAGGAAGGTAGACTTCCCATTAAATACTTAGGTGTACCGCTGACAAATAATTATCTTCATTTTTCGGATTATGGGGAACTTTTGATAAAATAAGAAAGAGAATGGATGGTTGGGATTGTAGATTGTTATCCATGGCAGGTAAAATTGAACTAATCAAATCCGTTATCACCCTGATGGTTATATATTAGTTGTTGATTTACCAAATACCAGTGGCGACTATCGATAAAATAAACAAGCTATGTAGCAATTTCATTTGGGCGGGTAAGAAGCATAAGATTGCTTGGGACACCCTTTGCAAACCCAAGTCTGAAGGTGGAGTAGGATTACGCAACTTTAAGGACATCAAGACGGCGGTGGCACTAAAATCACTTTGGCATTTGGT
Organism: Allium sativum; assembly: GCA_030737875.1. Classification (NCBI taxonomy): domain Eukaryota; kingdom Viridiplantae; phylum Streptophyta; class Magnoliopsida; order Asparagales; family Amaryllidaceae; genus Allium; species Allium sativum. Next base: position 772,617,201 of record CM060926.1, read on the forward strand.
AAATGGGAATAGCATGTGGAAAAGATGGATGATGAATAGATATTGTTCAGGAGAGCACTTCTGGGTCACGAATGTTGATAATAATAGCTCATGCACATGGAAAGCCATTCTTAGACACCGTGAAAAGGGGCTACAATTTATTAACAGATGTATTGCTAACGGACAAGATGCTATGTTGTGGTTTGATCCTTGGTTAAACAATGATATTTTAGTCAAGATACTTGGTTGGGATCATTTGAGAATATATGGTGGCGAGAACTTGAAAGTGGACAACATATTTTAGAATGGGGTTTTAAATCCATACTGCCTATAGGTAACTAGATTACTGACTGAACAAATGAATGCGACCAATATTCATTCAGGGCATAACCAAGATATTTGGGGATGGAATGATAAAGAGAATGGTTTTAATTTCTATCATGCATGGGATGGTTCTAGAACCCAATGTACGGCTTATGACTGGAGTAAAGTTATATGGCATTACACCAATTGTCCCAAAATGTCGATATGCGCTTACAAAGCAATTTTAAACAGATCGAGTACAAAAGATATCACTATTAGTTGGGGATATGACTCAAATCCAAAATGTATATTATGCATCAACGATAATGAAAATAAAGATCACCTGTTCTTTAATTGCTCATATTCAGCTTACCTGTGGGTCCGATGCAGGTTAAAGCTTAGTTTACCTCTTTCGTCAGCAAATGCTCCAAAATTTAGAAGACGAAATTAACTATCTGGCAATGGCATTCACTCACAAGGACTTAGCTCAAGATGTTGCTTGCTGTAGAGTTGTGACAGCAGTGTACCACATCTAGAAAGATAGGAATGAAAGAGTTCACAACAATTCGAAGAAGGATAAGTTCTAGAGGTGGGAGCTTCTAGAAATGGACATTAAATACCTCATGAGGAAATCGAAGAACAAGCTGGTTAGGAGCCGCCAGAGTGATGAAATCTTGGAGGGATGGGGAATCAACATCCTAGATAATGGTTAATATCTACGATTTGAAGAGATTACGCACGAGATTCACTCCTTTTTCGGTGATTTGGGTTTTTCTTTAGTTTCTTCTATTGCCAGCGGTGGTTTTTCTGTTGTATTTGGGGAAAGTGCAATGTCTTGGGAAAGTGAAGTACTTAAGGTGCCAGTTATTTTAGTTGACACGTGGAGGTTTACTTGTGCTTCCTGGTGCAGTGGTTGAGTTCCGTGCCTTTTGTTTTGTTTTGTTTGTTTTCAATTGGTTTTTTGATGGGTTTGGCAGCAAGGAGATATGATGTTTGCTTGCCATACATACTTGTGTATGTATTTTTATTGATGCATTATCAATAAGACACCGCACTCTTTTTTCCTATCTAATATCCATGTTGGGTATTAGTATAGGTTTTTAATAAGGCGGTTTACCCATTTTCAAAAAAACATGTAAGGAAAAATCCATGCCATGAATTGACCTCTGCTAAACCTTCGATAAACATACTTTTTATCCAAAAAAAATAAAAGATAAAAGACTATGACTTTAAGAGTACTCAAAATACAAACCATGAATAACAAATGATATATAAATTAGAAGTTAAAAGCTTCTTTTATTTCAATTAGTATGCATGTATTGTAAGATATAAAGGAAAAACATTTCATTGTTCTTTATAAGAGAATCAATATTTTAGCACTTAAAAATAATTGAAACCAAGTTCAATATAATGTATGATAGCAAACATTTTAAAATAAAAATTGATAGTAAAGGGTATGTAGTTGATCTATATTTCAGAAATAGAATAATTAATAATTTTCTATCCAATACAAGACTTGGTTACTTATAACACCTCATTCTCTATGGACGGAAGCTAAACGCTATAGATGTAGCACTTATCTCTAGTTTCAACTTTCAGTGATAGAAAATCGAATGTTAATCAACCACAACATAAGATAATACAAGAGTATGAAAAATTTCACAAAATATTTGTTGATATAAATATTCATTCATGCAACCCTTCGCACCACCCATTCATAGAAAACATAAGTTATTACAAAATATACTCCGAAAGCGATATATAATGATGCTCTCTTGCTTGATCAGAGTATAAATAGTGGCAGTTATAAAATTATCGATACATATATCCTACAGATAAAGCAAAACTAAACACAACGAACCTCCTAATAGTCATAGCCTCTTGCTCGCCTCCAGAAGCTTATACAAAAGTACCTAAAAGACCTTAATCCTCAGCCTGCTCAATTGAGTGCTTGAGAGAATAAAGGGAAAACAAAAACTATGGACTAGTCAAAAAAACTAGTGTGAGTAGTAAACTTGTTATCCTATACTATAGATATCTGACGAACCACTTCACATAGCGGAGTAGGGTTTCCCCCTCATTAGAACCATGCTACGAAACAAGGCTAACTATGTGCCCCTTCACTTCAATGGTCATTTCAAATTATACAATAGCAACATATAATCATATTACACACAACGAATTCTACATCCATGTTACACTGACTAATTGTCTTAACGATTTTTACATTTTTTACATGTTATTTCCTTTTTCCTCAACTCCCATACAGTTCTTCCCAGAGAACTACTTTTTTAGGCGGTTGAGCCAAGGTCTCATTCTATTCAACTTCCATAGTATGATTTGGCAAGAACCGCTTTGCTAGGAAATAGAGTCAAAATTCCATTCTATATATGATTCCCGTACTCCGCTTTGTGGCATCACATCTCACTAACACGGAACCCAACTTCCCTTTTGGTTCTCATCATCTGATTTGCAGAGTAACACCACTCTAACATGAAATCGAAAGCTCATTCCTAAGTCCTCTGAACTGCGCGAAACAATGGGCTTAGACACCATTATTTACAATTTAGTTTAACCGGTGTTTTCTAATTTTCCACCCATTGGACACTCCCAATGTTTTACACAAATGCAATGTCCTAAGAAATGGTCAACAACCAATAAGATAAGCATTTCCACGAATTTAATCAAATTTCAATTTATATTTCAATGGGCATAAAACTCGTGTCGTTCCCAATCCCCTTCGGCTCCCTCATAGGCAATGAAGTCCATATTCGAATCATTTTGAAATAGGTAACCCTTTCGGCCTCACACAACTATCAGTGCTTGTTGTCCATTAATTGGAGGCTAGCAACAGAAGAAGAGCATCTATTACCTTTTAGAATTTTTTTTTAATAAAAGTTCTCCTTATCATCATTACCGACACAAACAACTAAAGAAGCGAAGTCTCAAATCATTTGATTTTAGAGAAGTTCCTTGCCGACCTCATATGTGTCGAAGGAAGTAATTTATAGAAAACAGGTGGCATATCATCATAGGCAGCGACTTCAAAAGTTTCAAAAGCATAGGCTTCGGTTTACAAAAATTGTTTTCCATTAGTGGATCTTTATCAACCCAGATTCCGACAGACTGATTTTTTTTCAAAATTCTAATCTATCGAAACTCGTGTTGGTTGCTCTAGTATCCTACAGAAAAACAGAGATATAAAATATATCAGAGCTTAGAAACTATCTCGCAACGGAATGGATAAAAAATAATATAATCAAAGTATAGCCTTACCCAGATAATAATACTGCCTAACCAGTATCCAAAGCTATCATATCTCAGCCACAAGTCTAACCTGCGAGTATGTTATGAGGAGGGGGTTAGAACACAAGTTCTGGTGACTAGATTTAAACTACACATTTTGGATAACCCTACACATACCGTTCAATTATATTTTCTTATTAGGTTACTTGGGTTAACAGCACTCCAGGCTTACACACACGTCGTACCCATTTACTTCCCAGTGGATTAATCTAATACAGTATATATGTAGCTACCCCCAAATTAAGGTACACCCCATGGTACCCCACTCGCACAGTCTCTGTAACACCCCATAATTTTGTAACACATTAAGATGATAAACTAAAGAATAATTAATTTAATATGCAGATTTAAGTGAAACGGACTGCGTTATTGCATTCATCTCGGAATTCTACTAAAAATAGACACCTGGTTTGCGTAAAACGGACACCATATGAAGAAGTTATTAAGGTTTGAAGTTTGTATATGCACAAGAAGATTATATGTGAATAAAAATAAGCCGAGAATTCAAAACAGTTCAAATTTGAGTGGAAAAAAGGGAGCGGGAAAATTCCCTCCTATGGGTGTGGATCCCATCAAGGGGGGTCGACCTCGGGTTCGACACCCCAAGGGGGGGTTAACCCCCCTACGGTAGATCTGGGCAGATTTTTCTGGTTCTGAACATGACTCCTTTCTTGACTTGGTTCATTGGCTTTAGGCTATAAATAAGACCCCATTTCTCTTGTTTTTCCACACCAAAAACAATGGAGAACTAGATGATGCCTCTGCCCAAATTAAATCAAGTCTTTTCTTCATCAACAATCAAGTCATTCAAGTTTAGAGATCTGTGATTCAACATCTACAACTATTCTTTTGTCTCTCAGACCTATTCTCTATGAGTCTATGTTGTTTTTAGATCTAAATATTTAAAAGTTAATCTTGACATGTTTATAAATGGGATCTAAGCCTATGACTATTTGAATCATATCAGATCTACCATAACATGTGTATCTAAGTTATTTTGACATAACTATGAATTGGATCTAAGCCTGTGGCTATTCATCATGTCAGATCTGCCATTATTTGTATATCTAATTCACTGATTAGATCTCATCATGCATGTTTATGATCATGACGCTATGCATAATCAGTCCTGTTATTACATGTTCATCAGATCTGTTCTTATATGCCTATTTCTGTTCATCATATATGTTCTTATATGCCTATTTCTGCTATCATATGCCCATTTCTATTATTGTTGGTTTTATGTCTATTATGTCCTTCTCACTCTCATTCCCTTTTTATTTTTATAGGCACCTACTTTTGAGCCTAGGCCGGTATCGCTGAAATATGTGTACGAACGAAATTGGGTTAAATTGGGAATGATTAGAAATGGTAATTTGGGGGCATAAGTTGTACTTTGAATCACAATTGGGATCTGGGGGCATAAAACTATATTGTGAAATTAGACTAAAAATTAGGGCATGATTTATATGGTGAATTATGACTTGTGGTTTGGGACATGTAAATATGTAGGCTTAATTTAAGATTAAGCGAAACATGTTAATGGAACTATAAAGAATCTATAAAGCCTGTTTAATCCGTTATATTTGGGGCATAACTTGAATTGAAAATATGAATATGGATCTGGGCATAAATCAAATAGTGATTTATATCCTAATTTGGGGCATGCGGTACATGATGAACATGACTTGGGAAAGGGGAATGAAAAACCTATAATGAAATAGGTATAATTGATTAATAATGGAAATGCCTAGATTTACAGTAATAAGTAACTGTAACCGCGCTTAGACTACATTTGTGGTAGAAGTCTGCCCGGACCCGCCCGGCATACCCAACGACCACAAGTGGTGAATCTAATGTGAGGGGTCTAAGTGCATAAAGACGTGACAGTGCTAAGATACGAGGTTAAGTCCGACTTGTGGAAGAACTCTGCCCGGACCCGACTGGCATATCCAGCATACACAAGTTGTAGACTTAATGTGGGAGGTCTAGCGCATTATAACCATAAATGCATGTATGACAATGAACTTGTAATACTTAACCTGTTTGAATCTATAAGGATTATATGAGCCTGTTAAATCTGTGGGGTTAAGTAAATCCGTTGAGTATGTGGGGTTAAGTGAACCTGTTAAGTATGCGGGGTTAAGTGAACCTGTTAAGTATGCGGGGTTAAGGAAACCTATTAAGTATGTGGGGGTTAAGTAAGCCTGTTAAATCTGTGGGGTTAAGTAAGCCTATTAAATCTGTGGGGTTAAGTAAACCTGTTAAATCTGTGGGGCTAAGTAAACCTGTTAAATCTGTGGGGGTTATACGAACCTGTTAATTTAGAAAACTTAACCTATTAAATCTATTGGGGTTATATGGACCCGTTAACTTTTAAAGTTTAACCCGTAAATCTGTAGGGGGTTATGAGAATCAGTTAAATCTATTAGGCGTAACCTGTCAAAATCCTAGTTAATTGGGGACATAAGATCTGTAAGGGTTGGCTTGTGTCATTTGTTGTGTAGGACCCATATTAGTCAGTAACCCATTCTGGTATTAAAGGGGGCCCCTGCACTAGGTAGGGGTCATGGCACGCTTACTGAATTGATTATAAGAGGTTCATCTGAGAGGAGGTATGTACTGGCGCATTTCAACGGACTCATGTGTGTGCATGAGTATGACCTGTATCTAGGAAAATGAGCCGCTGTAGCACCAGTAAATAGGTCTGTGTCCTTCTGTAGGTTGCCACTTTAGGAAGTAATACACCTTACTATGGGGCTGGCACATGGCATTTACGGGATAGGAAGCCGATCGATTGGGGAAGGGTAGTAATTAGGGTGCATCTAGTCCTGTCTGTTTCTGTGGGGTACGTGTATTTCTGTTTGGGTTAACACCCATTATTTTTGTTTAGGTACCGGTTAATTCTTGGATTAAAACCCGTTACTAGAGTACAACTAAAACTACCATTATATTTCTGTTGGGATCATCCTGTTTCTGTTAAGCAATTAGGGAGTATGTGTTCCTGTTACATATTTGTTATACTAGTATTGGTGCAGAGAAAAGTACTTAAGAAGCACAACATATCCAGTTCTGTTATCCTGTTTATCCTATTATACCTACCTTATGACACTGTTATCTTACTCTCCAGTTAGGAAGCCGGTCATGATGCTTTTACTTATTTATATGCTAAAAGTAACTGGACTCGCTAGACTTTATGTCTGACCCATTTTGTTTCCTCTTCTCTCTCTCTCTCTTCTATTTCCCCCCAGGGTCTTAGGGTGGTTGATTCAGATTCTTTGCTTTCATCTTGCTTGGAGCTGCTTAGATGTTTTGCTTGATTTCTTGTCTCTATATTATGGCTATGTTTTGGGGATTATGCTTCTTTTATTATTGTACTCCAATATTTTAAGTAAAAAACAGAATTTTTAATGATGTACTGGGTTTTTTGCATTTCAGACATATGATGTAACCATGTTTTGAACTACGATGCTTTATGATTAATAAAGTTTTTAATTCCGCTGCTATTTTATATCTGTCTTGTAATGTTTATGTTTACCTATAACGCTTCACGAAACATAATGCATTCTCTTAATGAGTGACATTAACGGATGTAGGGTGTCACACTTGGTATATCTGCCCTCCAGAAGGTCCTGCCCTTTGGCGCTGTCCTTGCTTCTTCGGGCACTCCCTAGTATAGTGTCCGACTTTACCATATTTGAAGCAAGCATTCTTCCTTTTTCTGCAGTATTGACCAAATGACCCACGTTCCCACAACCATGACATTTCTTTTTGCCATGAGCTTTGTCGTGCTTTCCACCCTCTTGTTGTTGTTCTTTCTTGGGCCACACTCTCTTGTTTTGTATTTCCTCAACCTTAGCCTCTTTCTTTTCACCTTTATCTTCTTCATACATCAAGGCCATATCAACGAGCCTTTCAAAAGTTGCTCCCATCAGAATATGGGACATAGCTAACCCATGGAGGGGTTCATTCGGTCCTATGGAAAACCGCAAAGCTTTCTTATGCGGGGTATCTACTAACTCCAACCCAAACCTCGCCAGTTGATTAAATTTGTTAACATATTCTTTAACCGTCATGCCTCCTAAGGAAAGGAGGGAGCTCAGCAAACAAGTAGGGGAGCTACTTGAAAAAGGTGTTGGTTAGGCGAAGCATATCAAAATGGGGTGCTCCGGTCGTCTTTGCAACTAAGGCGTACAACTCGCTTCGCTTATATGTGCATTTTCATGATATTTTTTCCACATTTCTTATTTATGGAAGTGTCCGTATGATACAACAGAGGTAGTTGAGCCGAACATACTTGCAGAAGTAAAGGTAGAATGGAAGGCGACAATTAGACGAGTTCCTACCCGTATACTTGGATCAAAGGTTAAGAAACTGCACAACAGAGAGGTTAGGTTAATAAAAGTGCAATAGGGAGAAGACAGCGAGGATGCGACTTAGGAGACAAAAGACAAGGATCACGCTTCATACCCTTTCCTTTTTGGGACTATGTTCTTAACTTCTTCTTTTCAAGCTTTTATTCGTACTTGCTTCTGTCATTCGTGTGTATCCTATCGATCGAATCTTTGGCCTTTAGATGGAAATCCATTGGTTGCAAAAATGTGTTTGAGATATGATATGTTTGATGGATGCAAATGTTTGCTGGTGGTTGCTCGTGGATGCATACACACACATTAGGCACTAGACCGGCTCAATCACTCTCATATTGCATATGGATGTGTGTGCATTTTTCTTCTTCTAATGGATCAAAGTGGATGTATCATCATATGGATGTTACATTTGGATGAATGACTGCGCATGCATATAGAACTTACATGTTATAATAAGATTATTTGCATACATGTTGGATTCATGGTACAAACATACATTGCATTAAGGAGGTCGACTGAACTAGTAGACCGTCTGATCTTCACATTAGTATTGGGACATATACACACACCTTTACATATGTTAATATAAGCATTAGAAATATTTAAGGACAATGGATGCCTGTGATTGGTGGATGAGTAGATAGGTGATGGATGTTAGGATATACATTCTTCTTAACTTAGAGATTTCGGGGACGAAATCCTTTGAGTAGAGGAGAATGTAACACCCCGTAATTTTATAACACATTAAGATGATGAATTAAAGAATAATTAATTAAATATTCAGAATTAAGTGAAACAGAATATGCCATTGCGTTCGCCTTGGAATTCTACTCAAAATAGACAACTTGTTTGCGTAAAACGAACAACGTATGAAGAAGTTATTAAGGTTTGAAGTTTGTATACTCATAAAAAGATTATATGTGAATAAAAATAAGCCCAGAATTCAAAACAGTTCAAATTTGAGCGGAAAAAGGGGAGCGGGAAAATTCCCACCTATGGGTGTCGACCTCATCAAGGGGTGTCGACCCCCCTACGGCAGATCTAGGCAGATTTTTCTGGTTTTGAACGTGACTCCTTTCTTGACTTGGTTCGTTGGCTTTAGGCTATAAATAAGACCCCATTTCTCTTGTTTTTCCACACCAAAAACAATGGAGAACTAGATGTTGCCTCTGCCTAGATTAAATCAAGTCTTTTCTTCTTCAATAATCAAGTTATTCAAGTTTAGAGATCTGTGATTCAACATCTGCAACTATTCTTCTATCTCTTAGACCTAATCTCTGTGAGTCTACATTATTTTTAGATCTAAATATTAAAAAGTTAATCTTGACATGTTTATAAATGAGATCTAAGCCTAAGACTATTTAAACCACATCAGATCTGCCATAACCTGTGTATGTAAGTTATTTTGACATAATTATGAATTGGATCTAAGCCTGTGCCTATTCATCATGTCAGATCGGTCATTGTTTGTATATCTAATTCACTGATCAGATCTCAACATGCCTGTTTATGATCATGACACTATGCATAATCAATCCTGTTACTACATGTTCATCAGCTCTGTTCTTATATGCCTATTTCTATTCATCATATCTGTTCTTATATGCCTATTTCTGTTATTGTTGGTTTTATGCCTATTTTGTTCTTCTCACTCTCATTCCCTTTTTATTTTTATAGCCAGGCTACTTTCGAGCCTAGGACAATATTGCTTAAATATGCATATGAACGAAATTGGGTTAAATTGGGAATGATTGGAAATGGTAATTTGAGGGCATAAGTTGTACTTTGAATCACAATTGGAATCAGAGGGCATAAAACTATATTGTGAAATTGGATTAAAAATTAGGGCATGATTTATATGGTGAATTATGACTTGTGGTTTGGGACATGTAAATCTGTAGGATTAATTTAAAATTAAGAGAAACATGTTAATGGAACTATAAAGAATCTGTAAAGCCTGATTAATACGTTAAATTTGGGGCATAACTTGAATTGAAAATATGAATATGGATCGGTGAATGAATCAAATAGTGATTTATATCCTAATTTGGGGGCATGCGGTACATGCTGAACATGACTTTGGAAAGGGGAATGAAAACCTATAATGAAATAGGCATAATTGGTTAATAATGGAAATGCAAAGATTTATAGTAATAAGTAACTGTAACCATACTTAAACACGAGGTTAGATTACATTTGTGGTAGAAGTCTGCCCGGATCCGCCCGGCATATCCAACGACCACAAGTGGTGAATTTAATGTGAGGGGACTAAGTGCATAAAGACGTGACGGTGCTAAGACACGAGGTTAACTCCGACTTGTGGAAGAACTCTGCCCGGACCCGACCGGCATATCAAGCATCCACAAGTAGTAGACTTAATGTGGGAGGTCTAGCGCATTATAACCATAAATGCATGTATGGCAATGAACTTGTAATACTTAACCTGTTTAAATCCATAAGGATTGTATGAGCCTGTTAAATCTGTGGGGTTAAGTAAACCCATTAAGTATTTGGGATTTAGTAAACCTGTTAAGTATGTGGAATTATGTAAACCTGTTAAGTATGTGGTGTTAAGTAAGCCTGTTAAATCTGTGGGGTTAAGTAAGCCTGTTAAATCTATAGGGTTAAGCAAACCTGTTAAATCTTTAGGGTTAAGTAAACCTATTAAATATGTGGGGGTTATATGAACCTGTTAATTTAGAAAACTTAACCTGTTAAATCTGTTGGGGTTATATGGACCCGTTAACTTGTAAGGTTTAACCCGTAAATCTGTAGGGGGTTGTGAGAATCTGTTAAATCTGTTAGCCATAACTTGTCAAAATCCTAGTTAATTGGGGACACAAGATCTGTAAGGGTTGGCTTGTGTCATCTGTTGTGTGGGACGCATATTAGTCAGTAACCCATTCTGGTATTAAAGGGGGACCCCGCACTGGGTAGGGGTCAGGGCCCTCTTACTGAATTGAATATAAGAGGTTCATCTGAGAGGAGGTGTGCACTGGCGAGTTCCAACGGACTCATGTGCGTGCATGAGTAAGGCCTGCATCTGGGAAAATAAGCCGTTGTAGGACCAGTAAATAGGTCTGTGTCCTTCTATAGGTTGCCACTTTAGGAAGTAATACACCTATTGTGGGGCCGACACAGAGTAATTACGGGATAGGGAGCCGATCGATTGGGGAAGGGTAGCAAATAGGGTACATCTAGTCCTGTCTGGTTCTGTGGGGTACCTGTATTTCTGTTTGGGTTAACACCCGTTATTTTTGTTTAGGTACTGGTTAATACTGTTTGGGTTAAAACCCGTTACTAGAGTACACTTAAAACTACCATTATATTTCTGTTGGGATCATCATGTTTCTGTTAAGCAATTAGGGAGTATGAAATCCTGTTACATATATGTTATACTAGTATTGGTGCAAAGAAAAGTACTTAGGAAGCGCAACATATCCAGTTCTGTTATCCTGTTTATCCTGTTATGCCTGCCTTATGACACTGTTATCTCACTCTCCAGTTTATATGCCTCATGATGCTTTTACTTATTTATATGCTAAAAGTAACTGGACTCGCCAGACTTTATGTCTGACCTATTTTGTTTCCTCTTCTCTCTCTTCTGTTCCCCCCCTCCAGGTTCTCAGGGTGGGAATACTCGGGCTTGATTTGGATTCTCTACTTTCGTCTTGCTTGGAGCTGCTTAAATGATTGCTCGATTTCTTGTCTCTCTACTATGGCTACGTTTTGAGGATTATGCTTCTTTTATTATTGTACTCTGATATTTTAAGTACCAGACAGAAGTTTTAATGATGTACTGAGTTTTCTGCATTTCGGACATATGATGTAACCATGTTTTGAACTATGATGCTTTATGATTAATAAAGTTTTTAATTCCACTGCTATTTTATATCTGTCTTGTAATGTTTCTGTTTATGTTTACCTATAACGCTTCACGAAACTTAATGCATTCTCTTAATGAGTGACATTAATGGACGTGGGGTGTCACAGTCTCCACCGTAACGCTATAGAAATATGCACAGTCCATTATCCTACACCGGAGTGACGTATATATCTCTATACAACAATGCTATGTTTCGTATAGAACTGCCATCGCCATGCTACGTAAGCATACGGACTGCCTCCTTTGATCGAATCAGATCACAGAGTAATGCCCTAAAGCCTACAATACACCACCCAGAGCAGACATGCATGTATCTAGACTTTCCCATGTATGTATTGTCAATCGTACTCGATGCCTTAACGGTACATATTCTCTATTGTGCACCGAGTCCCGTGGTAGGGCTGTACAAGAAACAGGGAACTCGGTCGGGAGCTTTTCAGATATCTGTATACACAGATGCTAAGGTCTGCATTTTCAGTGGCTATGGTCTCACCTGACCCCTCCCTCAACTAATGAAAGACGAACAAGATTGAGAACTAATGACCTGGCCCAAGAGCACACAACAACAACAAATCCTAATTGGCTTGTCCCTCACCCATATCCTTGATAGCATGAAGTCTATGGTCTGTTGGTTTTGCTTTCTGCCTTTCCGCCTTTCTGCATCACGCAGACTATCGATGGTAGGTACCCGACGTCTTGCTATCAATAAAGGTTAGACCTACCAGTACACAAGAGTGGTCGTCGTAACCCCGCCTATTCAAAAGGCAACCGTATCGCGTTGAATCACCTATGCCATCCTACAATCTTTTGGATGCCCACTATCGTGGCAATCAAGGCATACTCACCGGATAGAAACGTGTAGACCTAACCTCTATGAGCGCATTCGAACGTTGTCATAGCATAGAGGACAACCAGGAGTACACTCCACGTCCCAAGAAGCCGCGTGCTTCCCCTTCCAGTCCTTTGGAGCCAGCAGAATAATAGAATAATTAGATGGACGCGCGCTCCTCTCGTGTCTCATGACACCACGATGATCGTGTCTCATGACACCACGATGATCTACCTCGTTGGGTTATTCACCCTCAAACGTACAGACTGGTCCAAGTGCCTTAGTTTAATTTGTTGTTAGACCCTATGTCTAAACATTCAATTATGCGCTTGCTCTACCTCATCAAGTTTCCAGTTTACTTGGTTATTCCCATTCACATTAACTTCTTATTCAAGTTACCAAGTTCTTTGTGCTTATTAATTCCAGTCATATAACTTAACCCATTTAAGTTTATTAATAAGTCCATAACATGTTATTTTCTAGATTGTAATCCAAGGTCTGAAATCTACAATCTATTTATATTATTCATTGTCCAGTTTCATAGTTACAATAACACGTTCTACTTAATATGTAATTAAGTATATCTCAATTCACATGTTTCATGTTTAACATGTCACTTATTATTTATGATTAAATATAACTTATTTCATTTCACAAGTTTGCCTTGTTCTTTCTTATTTAATCATAATTTCATCTTATACTGTCACTAGAACTTGTCGTTGTTTACTTATTAACTTAGTTCTCTTAACTAAGGTTTACTAATAAGTTTCCTTTCCATTTATTATAATGTATGTTATAATTTCCACTTGTCCCTAGGACAAGCCTTTACCATGTTATTCTTATTAGCAGATTTCAGATTCTCAAGTTTACAGATTACTTAATTTATAATTAAGTACAACTTATTTCATTTCATAAGTTTTCCCCCTTTTCTTTATTTATTACAAACAAAAGGTTTCAAGTTTCCCAATTTACAGATTACTTAATTTACAATTAAGTACAACTTATTTCATTACATAAGTTATCTCATTTTCTTTACCGTTTATTATAACGTAAGTTATAATTTCCACTTGTCCCTAGGACAAGCCTACCTATTATATAACATTCTCATTAATGTAATTAGTTATAATAGGTTATTGTCATTCCCCATTCATTCCACTTCTTTTACTGTTGTAACTTTCATTCATTTCCTTATTCATTTCCATTCATTTCCAATAATCATAATTAGTGTCATTTATTTCTATCCTTTTATATACATATATTCATATATATGTTTATGCACTAGACCTCTCACATTAAGCCAACCATTTGTGGATGCTGGATTTGCCGGGCGGTTCCGGGTAGACATCTACCACAAGTTGGACTTAACCTCGTGTCTTAGCACCGTTACATGTATATTTACGCACTAGACCCCTCACATTAAATTAACAACTTGTGGACCCTGGATTTTCCTGGCGGTTCCAGACAGACTTCTACCACAAGTTGAATTTAACCTCGTGTCTAAGTGCGGTTACAGTTTTCTATTTACTGCAAATTTAGGCACATTCATTCTTTCAAGTTTTATTGTAATCTATATTTTACATGTCATAGTTAACACCATCTTAAGTCCACTATCTTATTTTCATGTCGCATGTTCTTCCTAACATGTAATTAACTTCAATCTAAAATAATAACATGTAACTATCAATCATGTAATCATTCTAATTTAACATGTAATTATCCCAATTTCTATAGTTAAGGGTTTAAGTACATAATATGTCATAGGTAAATATGTGATTATTTAAATACTTAAACTTGTATGGGTCGACCTATGGGTCGACCCTTGTGGGTCTGGATGCCAAAAACTAACACGGGCGCACTTCACAAGTGCACCAATGCAAAAATACCTTGTCGCACTTGCCAAGTGCGCCAGTTGTTCTGGCCTGCTTCCCGCTCTCTTCGTCAAAATTCTACCGCCCATAACTTCTATATACGTTATCCATTTTACGCAAACTCGGAGTTTATCTAAACCAGAATTCCAAGACGAACGAAATGGTACAGTCCCTTTTGTTAATTCCCAATATTCAATTAAGTTATCCCCAATTTATTATCATTAATTAAAAATGTGGGGTGTTACAGGATCCCTTCATCAAAAGGACCAAAGAAATGGAGGTAGCAACTACAAAAGATAATTTTATGGAAAATTAGCCCCTTTTTATTCCATCGAAAGATGCAGAGGCGAAGGCCTCTATTCTTCACAAAGTTATAGTTTGGAAATCCTTCTTTATAAAATACTTCTTATATGGAAAAGAACCCCTTTAGCCTAGCCGAAGGAGTCAAGGAGAAAGCCTCTTATGGAGTGGCTATCTTTCAAACCAAAATATTTATAAGTATCGGGACCAATTCCAAGACCAAAACAAAAGAGGAAGAAGCCTGAATGCTGCATATACAACACTTATGCCATTTCAAGCATTTAGTGCTATCAAAAGGTAGTTCCAACTTTGTTCGAAGGTGCTTTAATTCTCTTTTTTTGGCATGGTAAGCCAGATTTATAGTGGTCATACCACTGATTATTAGAAAGCGTAGAAAGAAGTGAAGTTCTGCACAGGCACAAAAACTCCATCTGGTTTGAAGTGCTAGAACACTATAGCTATAAAGAACATGAGAGAAACATATAGTTTCAACTACTATCAAGGGCCTAACAATTATTCCCCCATAAAGGTGGAATAACTTGAAGTGTCACTATCACTACCTATTACATTGACATACTCGGAAAAAAGCACAGCAAGTCTAGGTACCAAACACGGATTAGGACTGCGAAACTCACATTCCCAATCCCAAGATGAATCATGGAAAAGCGACTGTTCTTCTCGCCAAGAACACCATCCCGAATGAGCCCAAAGCTATCTCCTACTACCTTATATTCTAGTCTTCTAACATCCTCCACTGTGTTTGAAACATATTTGTAGTATCCATTTTCATATGGATCATACCTCATACCAGAAACTTCATGTACCCAAGCGCGATCATCTGACATCCAACATATCCCATCATCTTTAGATGCCCCTTCTGATGTTACTTCTTCATTTTTCTTTAGATCGCCATCACAAACATAATCCTTATCCTTCATATTTTTATGAGTTTGCGGTTTTACATCAATAATATTTTCTTCTACTTGTTCTTACGCACCCAAATATTAGGAAAAGATTTCAATAGGGGAGCACGAACCTTAGAAGGACCAATTCTAGAAATGGCACTAATAGTAAATTTAGGAAAAACTAGTTTATTTCTTTATAAAGCATATCTTTATTTATGAACACTATATTTATCAAAGTTCTGTTGGTTCATAAAAATTATTCTAACCAAGTAAATATATTTTCCAGTACTTTGTACTACACAAAAATAAAAATACATGGACACATTATCACAAACTTGCTCTCTTGCAACTTTGATAGACTTGCTCTCTGGCAAGATTGTGTCGATCTGGGGTTATAACATTCTGGCCCTTGGGTTCTACGTGGTGATTTTGATTTCATGCATGGAGCCATAGAGCGTAGTTCTGGTTCGTCTTCTATGGATTCTGATGCTTTCAACAATTTTATCATCCTCCGTGCCTTTATCGATCTCCGTATTAGCAGTAGACGTTTCACCTGGTCAAGTTGACATTGTGGCCCCTCACTTGCTAAACTTGACCGTTTTCTCTTTAACACTCTTTGGGATGACCTACATTTACTTTCTTCCATTCGTGGGTTGGCCTCCATTCTATCAGATCACTGTCCAATTTTCCTTGAAGATAGATCCCTCTTTAATTCCAAACGTCTTTTTTGATTTGAGCGACCTTTACTTCTTGGGACAGGCTTCGTTTATTTTGTCCATAATGTTTGGCTAACCTTTACGAATGCTCATCTGCTGGTGCCTCACTAATTTTTAAACTTTGTTGCCTCTGCAAACACATCAGGCCTTAATCCAGCAACATCTAGAGTTCTCTTAGTCGCCACATCGCTGCTTTGCAGAAGGACATCCTTGAACTTAACATCAAAGTAGAAGTTGCCCCTTTGGACCTTGTGGATGCTTCCAGACTACATGAACTTGAATCAAAACTCCACCATCTTCTTAGCCAAGAGGAGATTGGCTGGAAGTAATGCTCTTGTGTCCGTCTGTTGACAGAAGGAGATCGAAACACTACTTTTTCCATAGGTTTTCTAACGGTAGGATACGTGCCAACTTAATTTTAGATACCAAGGTTGGTAACTCTTCTATATGTGATCGTCTTTCATTAATGCCATATCCACTTCTCATTTCCGTAACCTTCTAGGTCATCGAACCCTCCTCCTCCCATCAACTGGCACCTCCTTTATTCCGCTCAAGTCACGTTCCCATCGATGACCCCATCACAGAGAACGAGATTCTATGTGCCCTTAAATCTATGGATATCAACAAAGCCCCTAGACCTGATGGCTTTGGCCCCTCATTTTTCTTTCATTTCTAGAACCTTATCAAGTTTGATATTTTAAACCTCTTCCAGGAATTCCAGTTTGACCCATCTTGCATTAGTATCTTGAACTAAGGGGCTTCGGACCCTAATATTTCCACCCTATAAGTCTTCTTGATTGCTCTTTCAAGCTCATCACCAAATTGCTTGCCAACCGGTTGCAATCCCATATCCCTAGGCTCGTCAGGGAAGGTCAATTCGCTTTCATCCTTAGCCGTAACATCCAAGACTGTATCGCCCTTGTCCAGGAGACCATCTCTTATTGCCATCACTCATCTACCATTGATGTCCTGCTCAAGATTGATTTCTGCAAGGCCTTCGATATAGTTAATTGGGATTTCTTGCTCCAAATTCTTTTCCATAGGGGCTTTTCAACTCTTTGGTTCAAATGGATCTCCAGTATTCTAAACTCCAACTTCTCTGCCATTTCCACCAATGATGTTAAGAGGGGCCTAATTAAATCCAGACGTGGCCTTCGTCAAGGTGACCCACTTCCCCTTTTTTTGTGCTTTTTGTGGATGTCCTTAATTAAATGTTTAGATTCTTTCTTGATAACAACATCCTTAGTGGAATCCAACCCGTGCCTAACGGTCCCACCTCCACCAACATTTAATTCGTCGATGATACAATCCTCTTACCCAACCCTTAATAATATTCATTATCTGAAGTTCTTTCTTTACACTTTCGAACTCATCTCGGGTTTATCCATCAACTTTTCAAAAATTTTGGTAATCATGCTTGGTGGTGCTGATTCGCTCGGACCATCAATCGCTAGCACCCTCAATTGTCGCCTAGGTAACTTCCTCATAACCTATATTGGTGTCCCTATTCGGCCTACAAAGTTAAAGCGAAGTGACTGGCTTCCCCTTGTTGCTAAATTTGAATACAGGCTTGCATGCTGGAAAGCTTAATCTCTCTCAGCCACCGCTCGCCTAATCCTTATCAAATCAGTCCTGTCAACCTTGTCATTATATTGGTTTTTAATTCATCATGCCCTAGCCTGGGTTATTTCCAAAATTAATCTTCTTAGACGCTCTTTTCTTTGGCATGGTGGATCATCCAGATCGCTCGTTAATTAGAAGACTACCTACAATGATATTCAATCTGGGTTCTTGGGTTACCGGATCTACGCTCCTTGAACCTCGCCCTATTTTCTAAATGGATTTGGCGTTGCCTCTCTTATTGTGATTTCATCTGGAAATCTTGGGTTCTCACTCTATATTACAACAACAGCCCGGTTCATGTGCTGCATTCTCCTCTCTTGACCAGACCCTCGCCATTCGAGAGTGGCGTCCTACATACCCGTACCAAGAACCTCTTCTCCATTCATATCGGCAATGGCCTCTTCTGCTCATTCTGGCATGAATCCTGCCTTTACAATTGCCATCTTTCCCACTTCTACCCTGCTCTTTTCTCGATTACCCCTTATCCTATGACATCCGTCCATGATGCCATACAGAGGACTACGCTACATCACCCCCCGCTCTTACTTCCCTGTAACGACCCGGAAAATCTAAACCAATTTAAAAATTTTAAATTGGCTATTTTAGTGGATTTTAAATATTTAAAATAAATATTTTAAATAATAGCAATGAAATGTATGTTTGAATCGATGTTGAAAATGAAAATAATTAATTTGAATTATAAACAAGGCCTGAAATGGCGCGGTAGTTTCAAAATTTGAATTCAAACTTTGACTAACTGTACCGGGTGCAAAACAAAACGGATTTGAGTGAAACCAAAAATATTTAAATCTGTTAGTGAATACCTTTCTAACAAATCTGAAAAATCGAAGTTTCATAGTAGGAAGAAAAAGTTATGGCCAAATGAATTTTCAGAAAGGTCGCTATAAGAATTATATAGCCCGTGAAAATAAACATTTTGCAAACGAGCTCGGAATTCGACGAAACCACTTTTGTTGGATCCGGGATGTCAAATTATTGCTAGGTTTCAAATTTCATGATTTTTGAAGTTAATATGTGAGCGCGGCAAAGGAAAATGTGTTTTGGCCAATTACATTAAATTGGATCGACCAGGAATGGGCCATTTTTCAAACGGTCTCAAAATTCGACGAAGCTAGTTTTGTTGGGACTGTATCGTCAAAACATAGCTAGATTTATTTTTCTGGAATTTTTCGAATCAATTTGTGGCCCTGGCAAATTGAAATGTACGTTCAAATTAAATATTGAATGTTATATATTTTAAATTGAAGGAAAACTGACTGAAACAGTCGAATGGGCCTACGAAACATATCCCATTGTATTCGGAATGGGGGTAAAACACTAGGAACGATAGTCGTTGGATTTGGATTGGAGTTCGTGTGTGAAAGGGGGTATTTTCGAAATTTAAAAATTTAAAAATATTAAAAAAAAATCTCATTGGCCAGGTGTGTTTCTCTCTCCCCGACCCTCTCTAAACCGACGACGGAAATGAAACTCGACCTTCTCTCCTCCCTAACGCTCAATCCACACAACAAAATCACTAGCTCCAGTTAGGGTTTTTGAAGATCTCCTCGTTAGCTTCAAATCAAGACCGGTCTCGCCAATTATCATCGAGTATCGGAGGAGAATCACCCTTCAGAAGTTCCCCTGTTCGAGGCGCCGAAGCTCCTCCATCCCCAGTTCGAGTTGACAGAGGTGGGGACCCCCTGGCGTGGATTTCGAAGCCCTACGTCGTGGCATCGGCCGATCATCCCCTAGTCGCTCAGATTTGGTGATAATCGCTAACCTAGTTTTGAACGAAACTGAGAAGGTACGTGGCTATTTTAATTTAAACTATATTATAGCAGTTTAAAGCGCTACCGTTTTTGATTTCACTGTAAAAATCATATCTTTTTCGTTTGTTGACGAAATTCAGTGAAACAAGAGACACCGGGACCGTGAGGACGTCTTCTACATTCTAGAAGAAACCGCATATTTTTCTGAGCCTTCTGCTATTTTAGGTGGAGTGGAACCCAAAGTGAGATTTCTAATTTATAAACGATATGGAAAATGACGATGTATAAATTATATAGTCGATGTATGAGTTATATAAGCGTTGTACACCTCTTGTATAAGCGTTGTATAAGTTGTACGTTCGATGTATAAGTTATATATGCGTTGTAAAAATTATATATGTGTTGAAATAGAAGTGAAATGCTATATATATATACATATACATATATATATATACGCCCCTCGTCCACAAACCATGGACGATATTTATTGGTTGTGAGTGGTGTGAAAATTGATTGATAGCGAATGGTTGATTGAAATTGTTTGTGGTTGAAATTGATTGATTGTGGTTGAAAAAATACATGTTTGTGGTTGAGAAATATTTGGTTGAAACCACATAGGATTAGTTTGTGGAAATGAGAAAAATATACATGCCGCCTGCGTGCGAACTAGATGCATGATTCCCCATTGTCAAAAGTTGCGAGGCTTTAAGGTAGAGCGAGGAGTCGTACTAGGGACGGTCCCGGTTTTAACTACCCTGCCGTTATGCTGCCGAAATTTTGAATAATATTCATGTGTTAGAATTATTTTCATTTGTTGAAACTATATTTATTCGTTGAATAGAAAACCTTCATGTGTTGAATTGAAACTCATTCGTTGAATAGAAATTCATGTGTTGAATGGTATTCGTGTTTTAAATATAAAAATCACCTTTTTTATCTATATATATAAACTATAGAAAACCTTCATGTGTTGAATTGAAATTCATTCGTTGAATAGAAATTCATGTGTTGAATGGTATTCGTGTTTTAAATAAATTGTTTTAACAATAAAAATCACATTTTTACTCTATATATATAATATAGAAAACCTTCATGTGTTGAATCGATATTCATTCGTTGGATAGAAATTCATGTGTTGAATGGTATTCGTGTTTTAAATAAATTGTTTTAATAATAAAAATCACATTTTTACTCTATATATACTATAGAAAACCTTCATGTGTTGAATCGATATTCATTCGTTGGATAGAAATTCATGTGTTGAATGGTATTCGTGTTTTAAATATAAAAATCACCTTTTTATCTATATATATAAATTATAGAAAACCTTCATGTGTTGAATCGATATTCATTCGTTGAATTGAAATTCATGTGTTGAATGGTATTCATGTTTTGAAAGAAATTGTTTTATAATAAAAATCCTATTTTTATCATCTATATTAACTATATAAAATAGTCGTGTTTTGAAATAAATCGTTTTACAATAAAAATCACATTTTTACTATATACATGAATTGTTAAAAATAGTGAAATGTCGAAGTGAATGTTTGTTGGATAAAAATATCATTTTTATCAAATGTATGAAAAGAATATAGCTTTGAAATCGAAGAATCGATATATATATATATATATATAAATAGAATTGAAATATATCGAATAACGAAGTTGCAGTTCGTATTTTGAAACCGTGATTTCAAACGATTAGTGTGGGAGATCCGACCATCGGATTTTCCCGAAACCGCAACCGTTGGTTTCGCTTTGGAAATATCTTTCCAACGGCACCAACTTTGTAAAAATTCAACGGTTGGATTGTCTGGAATGTTTAATTCAAATCTGAAGAAAAACAGCGCCATATATATATATATATATATATATATATATATAAGTATATTTAATCGAATAATGACGCTGCAGTTCGTATTTTGAAATCGGAACTTCAAACGATTATACCGGGAGATCCGACCGTCGGATTTTCCCGAAACTGGAACCATTGGATTCGTATTGAAAAGATCTTTCTAATGATGTAAATTTTGTGAAGATCCAACGGTTAGATTTTCAGATATGTGAATCAAATCTGAAGAAAAATAGCGCCAGAATCGATTATATATATATATATAATTAATTTAATCGAATAACGACGCTGCAGTCCGTATTTTGAAATCGAAACTTCAAACGATTATACCGGGAGATCCGACCGTCGGATTTTCCCGAAACTGGAACCGTTGATTTGTTTTGAAAAGATCTTTCTAATGATGTAAATTTTGTGAAGATCCAACGGTTAGATTTTCATATATGTGTAAATCAAATCTGAAGAAAAACAGCGCCACGGTCGCGTTATGGCCCGAAGCGTCGTTTTGAATAAATTGGCTATTTTAAAATAAATAAAAATAGCGATAAATCATTATAAAATATTATAAACGATATGGATGTGAAATTTAGAAATTAACTGAAGGTTGGCTAAGTCGAATGGTTTCCTGGGTGCTGATTTGATGTTGGTTTCGGCCTTCGGGGTTAATATTTGGGAAATCGTTCTCTTACTGATCTACGGTTAGTGACTAATGAATTGAAATGATGCGTATGTGTATTTGTGTTGCACTTGTTTATCATATACGCGAGTTGCTCAGAAAGACCGGGTTTATCCCATTCTGAATAACTGAATCGACGATAAGAAATCGAAGATGAAGACGGTGGTTGAAGACCTGAAATCTTCACCTCGTTTGGATAGTAACTGATGTCCTGATTGGGAAGCATCCCGAAATATGGATAATAAGTGGTGATCGTCCAGACGTACGTGGAGATCGATGGGTTTGCGAGGTATATAGTGCCTCCGGTTTCGTTTCGACCCAGAACGGACTTGTAAATGGATTGTGTGTCTGACATTGGAATTTATTCTATGTGATTGATAGCCATCAGTTGCATGGTGTGAATTGCCTGTGTGACATGCTGAGATGCAGTGATCAGGGCTTCTGTTGAAAAGCAAAGTCTTGTGATTGATGATCAAAGCACCGCCTGTGTGGCGTAGCTTTGTGTATAACGTGAATTCGCGAGCCTCACACCCCGGTATGAACCAGAAACGGGAGAAAGGACCTCAGGAAGGGCATGCGTTTCTTCCTAGCTAGGGTGGTGTCAGTGACCTACCAGCCCTGACATTTATATCATTTTCACCTATGTGGTTGTTGCTGTTGCGAGGCGCCTCGGTTATATCGGTCGCTCCGGGACCGATGGAGTCATTTGTTGGCTCATTTACGCCCCAAAGGGCGGGGAAACGCAGTGTTAAGGAATTTTAATCCACATCGGTGGACCAGCCCTATCGCTCCAAGGGGCAGTTGCGGCTGTTCCTGAGGCTCGGGCTAGGTAGTCTCGAATTCGGTAAGGACTATCTTTTGCCTTGGTTCAGGACGGAAATCCAATTTCCAGATACGACATTGTGCGGTTTTGATTGTATACCTATATCTGGCGACATAGTGGTATGGGGCATTAATGCCGTCTATGATTGATACTTATGATTTGAAATTGCTTTTGAAACATATAAACACTAGTAATAATATCAAATTCTTTTGTTTTATTCGTATCAAGCATATTTTAGCCGTTATAAGGTAAAAACTCTATTCTCCGGTTTGCGTTGCATTGTGTGATGGGAACTGAGTCTTATATTGGCTTCATTTTTATAAAAAGCATTGCGATGTTTAAAAGAATTATTTGTTTTAAAGCATTGACAATTCAATGGAGTAAACCCGTTCCACGAAAGTGGCGTGGTCCTGTGATTAGCCATATTTCAAATGTGTTGAGTAGATTTCTCATACCAGTCCCATGACTGACTCGTAGTTTGTTTCACTTTCAAACTCGGGTGCCCCTTTTCCTACACGGGCAGCCTTGTATTCAGGTTTTAGCTGGCTTTATCTGGATAGCTGGAGCTAAAGATGGATTCTATTATTTATCTCTTTTTATGTTGTTCAGCTCCTATTGTACATTATGTTTGTTTTCCGCTGTAGACATTTATGTATAGCTGAACTGTATTTGTACTAAATATGGTCCTGTATACTGTGTAACTCTGATGATTACGTTTATCCAGTATATTCTATTGTGCATTATCTGGTGTATTTATTTATTTCTGTTCTTCTGTTATCTATTTATGTGTTATATTCCAAGGATTACCCTTGTCACCGTCAGTATGGGGTTTGGGTCGTCTCATTCCCTTCCAACATTCTCGAGAAATTTCTGGAAGTTAGCCACATCCTCCATTCCACTACCCAAACCTCTAACCCAGGCAAGATTACCTGGAGCCTTTCCCCTAATTCTACTTTTTAGGTCAAATCTAGCTATTGTTTCCTCTCCTTTGCCGATAGGTTGTTCTCTTTCTCTAGGCTCTGGAAGATATCTGCGTCGCCTAAAGTCCGCTTTGTTAGGGAATGTAGAATGGATCTTAAGGAAAAACTAACATTAGAGAGGGATTGAATAGTGTTTCTAAGGAATTTAAGAAAATCTAAACTTATATGATCTACTATATGAATCTCACACCATAGAGATAATCACAGACATAGAATCAAACACAAACACAGAAATAAACAAAAATAAAATGCAGAAAAGGAAAGAACACACCAGATTTTATACTGGTTTGAATTACTCCTACGTCCAGTCTTACGCAACGGTGGATTGCGCAGAATTTTATTACTATATCAATATCCAAGTACAACCCCTTTGATTTCATGGCTACAAGGATACCACCGTTTCCACCACCCTTGATTTCCCGGCAAGGTTAGCATCATTCCTCTTTCCTTGATTTCACGGCTACAAGGAACACACCGTTTCCAAGACTATCCCAAACCAATCCCAAATGATTACAATAGCCCTATAACTCTTCAATAGCACTTCGATTCAGAGAGTAATGAGTAGAGAGTGAGAAGAGAAGACGTTTTATATATTTAGAATAAAAATCGGTAGAGTATAAATGTAGAAATCATAAAAACATGAAATAATAATGGAGGAATGAAAATGGATGAAGATGGAGAAGAAGAATGAATAAAAAATTCGAAATCAACCCTTATTTATAAGATTTGAAAGGTTGGAGAAGAAGAATGAATAAAAAATTCGAAATCAACCCTTATTTATAAGATTTGAAAGGTTGCAACCCTTTAGGAACGTTACAAATGGTGGAAAGACACTTCCTTTCAAAATAAAAAAATGGCAGTTATATGTCGACATGCCAACATATGTATGTTGACATATGTTCTTTGAAAATTTTCAAGTGTTTTAATATATTATTATTCTGAAAATTCTTGAATTAAAACATAGTGATATAAATAAGTATTATAAAGTAGAAAATCATATGAAATCATAACAAGAAAATATTGTGAAGGACAAAATTAACAAAAAAATATCCATAAGGACAAGTGACCAAAAATTTTAACCATAAGGACATACTTTAGTGTAAAGTATGATATGATAGTGGGCCCCTGAGTTTCTCCCTTTGCACTAAAAGGTGTCTTTGTGGTTAAAATTTTAGCCCCTCATCCTTATGGATAATTTTTTTGTTAAGTTTGTCTTTGTGCCTAAAAATCTCTTTTGTATAATCTAAAACTTAATAGGGGGCTTTAGTAAAATTGTCCATAAATTTATCCATTACTAGTTGTTAATTTATCAAATTAATACTAAATATGATACCATATTCATATCAGCAAAGACAATAAAATTAGTTTTCCATTCAAGTATGAAGTAAAACATGTCATATAATATAAATAACATATGTAAAAAATAAAAATAATATATTATTCACTTATCTCAATAAATTTACCATATGTTGAAGAAGAACAATTCAACTTTAAATACTTGCATTTTAAAGATTCTACAATTATTTACTAAACACCATCAACTCTTTCGTGATATTTTATATTTAAATCCATATGTTTAAAACACTCATGAAGTTCCCAATTCAAAATACTCATGAAATCTTCAATTCAAAATACTTAACTATTATTAAAGATGTGTGTGTGTGCATATTAAGGTAAATGATATTTATCCATTTAGCTATAAAGATGTATAACTCACAGAACATAAATATGTACATTGACGATAATAAAAAAATTCAATTTGTAATTTAATTATGATTCATTTATATCAAGAATTTATCATACATTGTATCAACAAATTCCATTTTAACATCGATAACTCCATAACAAATTCTTTTTTATTGCAATTTCTTCTCAACTCTTCCCACTTAACTAAGAGAAATTTTATTCTTATCCACCATACCTATTAGTTAATCCACCCTAATTTTTAGGATTAGTACCTAAATTTATGGTATCTATAATTATTTGAAATTGATTAGTTCATCCACCCAATTTATTTCTGGTAAATTTTATTCTTATCCACCATATCTATTAGTTAATTCATCCTAAATTTTAGGATCTTTACCTAATTTAATGAGTTATTTGAATTTTAAAAATTGATTAGTTTATTCATACAACGTATTCTATTTATTTTCACGTTTCGCTTTCTGTTCTCGCGTTTCTCTTTCTCTGCTTCTCCTTTATTCTTCTTATAAACAAATCTCAAATACATATAAATAAAAAATAAAATAAAATTTGTCAAAAGTACTCTATTTTATTCTCATTATAATGCTCTATGAAGACGAGTAAATGCATATTTGAAGTAGTAAAGTAGACGGTTGAGGTAAGATACCTTATTTTCAAAAGTTTTTTTTTAAGATGATTCGATATGCAACGGAGTTTTGATTGTAAATTTAGTTGTTTTTTAAAAATGATATCATCTTGCAAAATTAATTATTGATTTATTGACAGTTGATACTAATATGAAATAAATGAATGAAATTACAATGTTTGCTGCTGAAAATTTAATCATAAAAAAACAAATTTTCAAATTTTATATGTCTTTTGATCTAAGTTCATCATGAATGTCTGAAAAGAATAGTTCTTCTCATGCAAATGAGAACATTAACATTTTTAGTATAAACGAAAGTGAACAATGGTTAGCATATTCAAAATTATAAGTAATGAGATGGATGAGGAGTGATTAAATGCAACAATAGCAGAAAAACACACACACAACAATGATGCTATGGAGCATTGTGTTGGTAATCCCGAAAACTCAACTTTCAGCATGGTAAATTTTAAGTTTAATTTTTTGATTATTTTACATAAAGTTTTATTTTTCTTTCTTACGTTTACTTTGGTATTTTGTTATCCAATATAGTTCACTACTTTGCTCTAAAGATCAAGTATTAGACAGGGATTGTACTTTTGTATTTCGAACTACTAAGGTATGACAATTTTTTTATTTTAACATTACAAAAATGATATAAAATTAATTATTTTTTCATATATAACTCAGATGTTTAACTCATGTGATGAACTTACTGAATGGTGCAAAAATATTGGAAAGTCGTGTGGTGTAGTTGTTACAATTAAACTATGTGAAAATCCAAAAAATGGACGTAGAGGTCGAATATCGTATTGGGGTGAGAGAAGTGAATTTTATGTTAGAATTATAAAAAAAAAGACAATTACCAATAAACCTGTGAAGGCTAAAAAGACAGGAACAAAAAAACGTGGTTGTCCTTTCCTATTAAAAGGAGTTAAACTGCAAATGTTAGATCAATGGAGAGTAGAAGTTATATGTGAATTTCGTAATCATCTAACAGAAAAAAACACAAATTTTGAAGGATATTCATATGTTGGTACCTACCACAAAAGAAGAGATCGAAGTAACCAAACTGTGTGCGTGTGGTGTAAAATCAAGGGAAGTGCTCCGTATTCTCAAAGAAAATAACCTAAATAATGCCTCTACAATTCAAATCATCTACAATTTTAAGACTAAACATCGACTTACTGAAATGAAAGGAAGGACTTGTATGTAACAAATGTTGTACGTGTTGGATGAAAACAAGTATACTGAATTTCATCGAAGAGAAGAAAATACAGAAGAGGTGTTAGATTTATTTTTTACACATCCATATTCCATAATGTTTATTAGATGTTTTTCACATGTTTTGATTATGGATTGCACCTATAAAACTAACCGCCACGGTAGACTTTTATTAAGGATAATAGGAGTCACATCCACATGGAAAACATTCATAGTTGCCTCTTAATGAAAAGGTTGACAACTACATATGGGCTTTGCAATGTTTAAATGAAATTCTTGGTCCAACAAATTGTTCTCCGTCTGTAATTATCACTGATCGAGAAATATCCTTAATGAATGTCATTCATCCAATATTTCCTGCTGCCTCACATTTATTATGTACATTTCATATATCAAAGAACGTTGAAGCAAAGGGGAAAAATACTTTAAAACAACAGAAGAGTGGAATGATTTCATTCAACAATTTCATAGATTAATTGATGAACCTACTGAGACGTCATTCAATGAAGCGTGGATATATTTTAAAAACAAGAATGCTAACCTCAAAGATCTCATATTATATATCGACGATAGTTGGATTATACCTTTTAAAGAAAAATTTGTAGCTGCATGGACAAACAATGTGAGACATTTTGGAAATTGTAGTAGAATCACAACATTCATCTTTGAAGATATATTTGGCTTCTTCTCAAGGTACTTTGATCCAAATTTTGATTATGATCGATAGATTAGTAATAACACAACATGTGACCATCAAAGCTTCTCTTCGTAAATCAGTAAGTACTAGTTTGCATGACTATCATATAATATCTTTCAACAATCTAAGAGAATTTGTATCACATCATGCACTAGATCTGATTGGCGAGAAAATGAAAAGATCTGAAAATATTAGTTTAGATAATTCCAAATGTGGTTGCATAATTAAACGAACACATGGTATTTCTTGTGCACGTGAAATCGTGCAATTAAAACAAGATAATAGGTTAATATTAGTATCATCTATCCATTCATTTTGGAGAAAACTTGATGATGTTGTCAATGTGTCTATTGAAAGTACACTTGATCATAATCCAGAAATCTCCACATGTTCACGTAGCTGATGTTTATTTATATTTTAATAAAGCACATATGTCCACATGTTCACATTTATGGTGCTTCTGTACAAAGACATTGAATAATTCTATTGAAAGTACACTTGATCATAATCCAGAAATCTCCACATGTTCACGTAGCTGATGTTTATTTATATTTTAATAAAGCACATATGTCCACATGTTCACATTTATGGTGCTTCTGTACAAAGACATTGAATAATTGTCCTTTATATCTGCAGTTCTATACGCTTTAGTAGGGGGCTGACTACGCATATATGCCCACTAATACTGCTTATAAAACTTGATTTATTATGTTATATGAGTTTGATAAGTTTTATATGTATTTTTGTTTAAATCATCACTGTAATTCCACTTAATATTGCTTTATACTTGCTGCAAGTTCATTTTTTTGAAAATGCTACTATATTTTGAGTCGTTGTAATGACAATATCTTTTATATTTAATTAATCGAGTAATTTTAGCCATGTAGCTTACAATGATAGGACGTTCAAGTCACGATTTAATCAGAATATGGTATTGAAAACAATGGTTTATGTTCACTAAAATGCATTACTATGCATTATTATTTTTACAAACAATAAGAAGAAAACCACAAGATATTCACGAATAACAATTTATACATGGGAAAACCACCGAACATATTGTGATAAACTAATGTTATAAATAAATAGAGTGGAAGCACAGTCGGCTGAGTTGAGAATATCATAATAAAACACTGAAAAGTTGAGGGCCATTCCATGCCTTATACGAAAGGTAATGGGCAACTCAACCAATGCAATATCATGTTTTTGGTGTAATCAAGTAAAAACAATATATAATTCTCCAATTTACGTCCGTACCTAAGAAGAAGAAAAAAACGTAAACAGAAAAAATAAGTTGGATGGATCAACTAATCAATTTCAAATAATTATAGACACCATAAAATTAGGTAATAATCCTAAAATTTAAGGTGGATTAACTAATAGGTATGGTGGATAAGAATAAAATTAAAATAATAAATTGGGTGAATGAACTAATCAATTTTAAATAATTATAGGCACCATAAAATTAGGTACTAATCCTAAAAATTAAGGCGGATTAACTAACAGATATGATGGATAAGAATAAAATTTCCCTTAAACTAATTTCATAATTTTAACTTTAACTTATGTAAATAGATTCCATCAAATAATATCTGTTAATTCATTCAATAAATTAACAACGTATACAAATTTCAACATGTATAACATATTTATATATGATGGCGACTATTTAAACACAAAAATTTGATATAAAATGAGACACAAAATCTCTACCATTAGATTAATTTGTTTTTATTTGAGTGGTGAAATTTAGAGGGCAATCTAATGATTGAGAATTTATATCTTTTAGTTTGTATCAAATTTTTGTACCTAAATAGACTTTTGTTTTATATATTGCCAAAAACAATAAAATTAATTTGTTTCTCGAATACACACACTTAATAATAATTCTAATTTATAGTTCATGTATTTCACCAAAATTTATCATATATTATTTTTATTTAACATTGAAATAGAAAAATATTATTTTAATAATATTGTTCTGTGTACGTGTTATCTCTAGCTTATATTAAATTTGAATTAAAATTTGTGTTGAGTACCAAGTCCAACAACAGAGCAGCTGAACGACACGTGTCAGTCCGCAGACTCTTGATGTGTCACTAATATTAAAGTACGGTGGGTTGCGTTTGTATGTAGTCAAAATTTCTCAACGAACCTTAACGAATTCTTCACCGATCCACTAATTTCCCATTTATATTTCTGCCGGATACACATCATTACTTCTGTATCCTTCTTCTTCTCTCAGATTCGCAGGCGGCAGAGGCGATTCTGGTAAAAACTTCATAACAATTTCATTTTTGTTTTTTTCTTCCATCGCTGCGTGTAAGCTGATCATATAATCCTTTTTCTTCATGTTGATTGAGGTAAGTAATTGTTTTTTTTTTTATGATACGTTGATTTGAACTTTAGAACTTGTTTCCATATCTGTTGTGAATGAGAAAATAAAAAACAAATCAAGCGTAATTTCATGCGTGTAATCCATTGCTGCAGACGCATATAAACTGTTTGACGTTATTATTACAGCAGTACATAATAATATGTTGATGATTTCGGTTTTCTGCAAATAAATATTAAAGATTGACCATCCAGCCATATTGGTTTAGCAGGAACTGAAATTTGTGCAAGTACATATATGTCTTGTTATTAGTTTTGTGTTTATCTTGGTAGTTAGAAGTTTGAAACCACTTCCAACTACTACTTCGAAGTAGATTGGAATTGTGACATAATATTTGTTTTTAGTGATTGTTAGAGAATAAAGATATTTTGACAATTAAAATAGCTTTCAAAACTTGTAGTTACTTGTTTGTATTTGTACGTTTGACACCAGCGTATTAGAGAAATAATTGAGTATAGAGTTATAAACAACAAATACTCGACTTAGTTCATCTTTAACAATTTATTTCTATCAAAATTTCAACTTATAATACTTCTTTTTCTATTATCCACTTTAAATTATTAGAAAGGTATAGCTGAGAAATATTTAAAAAGTCTAAAAAACGATCTTGTTGATTTGGGTATGAGCCCAAATATAAATTATGGCCGTACAGAATAAACTGGAAAATTAACGTCAAGCTATTTAAACACTAATGAGATGGTGGAAACCTCCTTTTTTTTCTCGTATCAATGCTCGTCA
The DNA here is from genome assembly GCA_030737875.1 of Allium sativum. Taxonomy (NCBI): domain Eukaryota; kingdom Viridiplantae; phylum Streptophyta; class Magnoliopsida; order Asparagales; family Amaryllidaceae; genus Allium; species Allium sativum. The sequence goes on from CM060926.1 coordinate 772,648,769, forward strand.
TACAAGTCACAGAATGTATATGTCAAGCTATTTAAACACTAATGAGATGGTGGAAACCTCCTTTTTTTTCTCGTATCAATGCTCGTCATAAAAGTCACAGAATGTATACGGCAGTCTAGTGTTAATAAGTTTAAAACCACAATGTTAAGTAGCTTTATTGAAGAGGTATGTCATGATGTAATCAGATTAATTTCTTTTTATAATTGTACAATTAGCATGGACCTAAGAAATATTCATGGTGTGCTAAAATAAATTGGAAGCATTAATTCCAAAATTACTTACCGATAGCTATTTTTTTGGGTAATCCTATTAACATATCATTTTCTTCCTTTTCCACCCCATTAGAGAAAAAAAAAAAAAAAAACTACACAATCCACCTTTTCCTTTTCACATCCCAGTTTGTTCCAAAAATACCGTTAGCTTGTTTTATCTTTCTATTTTTTTTTGGTTCCACCTTCATCCATTGTATAAACATTAGTTATTTCTCAAATTCAATGTAGAGGGAGGTTGGGTTGAAACGCAAACAAAGTAATTGTCACTTCAATTTTGTTTTATCACTTCATTGTCTCAACTATTTTCTAGTTTTTTCGATTGTAGCGCATTTGGTTTGATTCGTGGGTTCAAAAAAAAAAAAAAAACTAGTTCAATCATTAATGTAATTCATGTTTATAGTACCCGTAAAGGAGAAGACAAATGGGAAATATGAAAAGATAAAAATCATATCACTATAAGTGTAAGGGTGAATTAGTCATTAGTCAATTATTTTGATATCTTTTTAGTGGGGTGGAAAAAGAAGCAGATGGTGTGCTGATAGAATTAGCCCTACTTTTTTCCTTTTTTTTAGACTTACATGTTTATCCATGCATCAATGTTAATATAAATAATTCTTTTTGTTAATTCATACGATATACAAATGAGTATATATTTCTAGCTAGGTGTTTGTTTTATTATTTTATTTTTGTTTTGGTTGGGTTTTTGATTGATTTGTTTTGTTTATTGGGTTGAGTTTAATAGATTGTTCAATAATTTTTCTGAATTTGTTTAGCATGGAGTAATTATTAATCAATATATTTATACAGAGAAAAACCTCTGAATTTGCAAATCACTTGGAATTTTTGTTTTCTAAACCGCTCGTGACTGGAAATAGAATTTTGGAAAATATAAGGAGAAAGTATACCAATCAAGAGAAAGAAAAGAAAACAAAAAACTTTGGAAAGGAAAATTTTGTGGTGAACAGAAATAGAATTTTGAGAATGAAAAAACAGTCGAAGGTTTAAGGATCAATTACACCATTTATATTACAATCCTTGTGCTACAATTCAACGATTTTTAAAGTTATACGATTCTAAAAGAAAATAAAAAAAAAACGTTGTATATCTATTATTGTACCATTCGCGGTTATCATTATAAAAGTTGGTCTTTTTGGATAGTCTCATAAACAGTGTTATCTTAAATTGATTATCACGGTTATAAATTACTAAACATTTTAAATATACTAGAATTTTTTATTGATATCAAATCTGTGAAGATAATCTTCTATGGTACAAGAACATTGTTACAAAATTAATCTTTATTTTGGAAATGATCGTTTGATTGTGTGATCTCAAATATGACTTATGTCCCATATATTTGAACTTATGACCTCCATCCCAACGAATATTTTACCACTTATGATAGTGGTCTTTGATCGTATTTACAGAGTTTTGCCCTATTTCAAATTGAATAATTTGTTTCTTTAATGATGTGTAGTGTAGGATGTACCACAGAAGGTGTAGTCAATCCTTATCTCATATACATATTTGGTAACTGGTAAGATTCTGCATGGATTTGTACAATTAAAGTGCTTATTAGTTCTATAACGGCGGACGTACAAACAATTCTAGGAGGATATCGTGTGGATAAGCAGAAATTAACGGAGGTGCAAAATGTTTCACCACATATAAAATTATATATTTAAAGTTGATTTTTTCTTGTTCTCAAATTATTTTTGTAGAATAAAGAAGTACCGTTTAAATTCATATAACAATAGAAGAATACCATGGTACTAGATTAGGTTAATATGATAAAAAAATTAATTTATATTGAACGCTTATGCCTTAAAATGAAAGTCCTTACCCTAACTTTTTTACTTGATTTAAAAGAGAACAAGTAAAATTCACCTTTGTAAATTAATGTTGCTAAAGTGAATGCAAAATAAAAAACCTTGATTTAGAGGTATAGTATAAAATAGCGGAACATGAAGTGGATCTGCTCTACAATGACGCTAAGTTGAAATAACATAGCAGGTGGGGTGTGCTATGCGCTGCATAGGTATGTATATAACCAAATTTGGCAGTCCAATAGTGTTGTGATGTATATGATATAGGGAAACTTACCAAATGACTCAAAGGACAACCAAAGAATTGGGGTCCCCTACCTGGGGCATGGGTCCTCTATGCACATGTTTTAGTTCTAAAGTTGGTTTCATGCAATCGTCTTTGTATTTGATGGATATGAAGTGATCTTGTTTGAGTTGAACCGGTTGAGCTCTGTGATGTGGTTCACACGTGATCCAAATTTCACAGTGGTGGTGACTTGTGTTTCGAATGCATCGTCTTGCTATTCTGTTGAGTTTTCAACTATTGTCTTGTGGCTTTGCTTAGGCTCGACATTTGGTGCTTCAGATCATCACCGTGAGCTGTCCTTTTCGATAATTATCAAGTCACGCTTGTTTAAATGATCAGATGTATCCAAATCAAAAGGTTGTGTAACACTTGTCCCTCAAAGTGTGTCTTATTGTATACATGACATGCTTTGAACGAGTCAAGCCAATGATGTTTGAAAAGATTCGATTTTGTTATTAGAATAGTCCCATCCTTTCGGGAGTTTCCTTAGAGAAAAGTCATGTCTCTTCGATTACTTGTGTTGCTTGATTAATTTCTGTCAGTATAAAAATAAGATTGCAATTCATTGGCAATATTCCATGCTGGTTGCATTGAGATGCGTAATTCAGTCAGTAAGCTTTGGTTGTTGAAATCAGTTCTCTCTTTGGAGTTCCAAGTAATATTTGAATTCCCATCAGGTCAAGAAGTCGAATGTTGAGTATGCATGGATCTTCAAGCTTTTTAAGTTGACAATCGATCTTGAATTTTGATTCTCCTACATGTATAGTCATTAAGGTGGAAGTCGATCGGTTAGGTATGAAATAACGGTCGTTTCAGTCGTGCTCTTGATTTTGTCATGAGTTGTTGAGTTATGAAAAGTTTAAGCTTGTGTCTGTAATAGTCGTTAATCGAATTTCTACATATGTCGAGTAAGAAGTTGAGTCGAGCTCGACTTCATGTAGTGTGCAACTATGTATCTGACCTTTGCATTGAATGTTCAAGTGACGTACATTCCATTTAATTTATTGGCAGTCCGTCAGTCGTTGCCCAATTTCGGATGTTAGTTGGTCGCCCATATGACCGGTGTCATTTTAATGAGTGTCGTTCGAAAGATCATTTCAACCGTAGTTTAGATCTTATGGAATTTTAGATACGTGTTGAGAGTGAGCGTCGTATTCTGCATATTTGCCAAATTATGCATATGTCCCTTGTCTTAGGATGACGGAGTTGAAAAGTGGGCGTCAACTCTTATCTTTTGAGGTTTTTATCGTTTCCTTCAATTTCAGGGATGAATTTGGTTTGTATACGGCGAAATCTCGTCCTTTGATGATTTATACTCTCTTGTCGGACCACGAGTTAGAGTTGGTTACTGGATGATCTATTCACATCCAGCTTAGAGTAATCCCTGCCGGTTGCGTCGAAGGCGAGATAAGGTAGCACGAATGGTAGATTTACATTCATTTCTCATTTGTACTTCCATCCAAAATTCCGAGGATCCGAATTGGGCGGTGACATGTCAGATTGCAGTCACCTTGAGTGTTGTCTTGTCGACTGTCGTTGGAGGAAAATCAAAGGATGAACGGGTCATATATGCCCTATCGAGGTATGACGTTGGAAAATCGAGTCATGACTGGTCGTGTAAACGCTCCTTCCGTCGAATCGTGGGTCAGACTTAGTTGGCAAATGGTTATGACACATTAATGTCATGGTTTATAATCGGCTTGTTGGATTTAAGGCTCGAGTCAGCTACGGGTGGTCGAGTCATGTTATCTTTAAGTCTTTGCCCCAGTCCAAGTGCAATAGTTAGGAGATAGATCGTCGGGTCACGTTTGTTTTAGTTTGGAGGTGCACATAAAATTTGTGTTGTTTTCCAAGTTTTAGTGTATGACTCATTTGTCCTAGTGCTCGAATTATTGCATTTTCAATTTAATATACTTGGAATTTGTTACTCGTTGTTACATTTGAATTATGGTCAGTCGCTCGTAAGTTTGAGTGTCGGGTGAAGGTTTCACTTGCAAAACTTCCTTTCGGTCGTTGTCTTAAGTCGACTGGACCGTATATCTTGCCATTGTCCATGCTTTCTTTGGTTGTAATCAACCCTGTGAATGTTTGCACTCTTGCTCCCATCACAGTGCGACGGAGTTAGAACAGACCTCGGTTTTTCATCCTGTGGATTTATACTCACCCATGAAGTTTCGGGATTGGTTAGGGCATCGTAATTCGTCCTTTATATTCTTACGTCATTGGGTCGGGTTAGAGTTTGGAGGTAGGTGGATGAACGGCTAGGTCACATTCATCCTCCTTAATGCTCCTTTTGTCGATTCAAGGATATGAACTATATGATGAATGAATGGTTGGGTCACATTCATTTTGAGTCGGATTTCGTCTGTTGTGTAAAGACGTATGTGTTGTGCGACGGACGATCAAATAACATTAGTTGATTTTCACATTCCTCCCGAAGGATCGAGGGACGGAGTTGTTGATCGATGGGTGGTCACATCACACTCAGGTATGTTTTTACACTTAGTCGATTAGTCAAAGGCTAGAGTTCGGGATGTATTCCTAAGTATGTTCGAACGTAAATAAGTCGTGTCACATCCGTTTGTGTATATACTCCTTCCACTTCAAAGGCAAGAATCATCAGACGGATGGTCAGATCACATCTTTTCTAAGTTGTTGATTTCTGGGTAAAAATGAGTAGGTAAACGATCGAATCACAGTCTTATGAGCTTTACACTCTTTCAGTTTGAATGTGGGGAAAAGTAGATTGATAGACTGTTATGTTTCTTCATTGTGTTACCTAGTCCCGCATCGAGGGATGCGTCAGTGTATGGACGGTCGATTGCAAAGCTTCTAGCTAAGTATGATCGTCTTGGAGCATGTCATACTTGAGCTAGGGTGTGGGCGGTCGGGTTACATCCACTTTCAATGATATCTCAGGTCCCGTGCTGAGGGCATGGTTTGGTGAACAAGCGGTCGAATTGCACTCGTCGTGGCATTGCGTTGAGTTTTCGTCTATGAGTGTCATATGTTTGATTTGTACTAGACTCCGAGTACTTACTCCATTCACATATAATTTCATTTTGAGACGATCATGTCAATAATTCATAAATCATGTAAAGATAAGGTGCACAATCGAAAAATAATTTAATAAAAGAAAATGAATAACAGAGCCGATATTGCTTTGTAATTCGAAACAAGGGATATAAGCATTATTCTGAAATAGGAATGGCATTGCGTGTCTTCGTCAGTCTATTTTGCTTCGGCTTGTCTCAGTTGATAGACAACTGCTGGAGGTTAAATCAATGATGGAAACTCTTTAATGTTGTCTAGTAACGACAACTCTTAACACAGTCACACATTTATTGGGATCAGATATACCCGCTTGTCGTCCTGCGGGGCTTGGATGAATTGTTGTATCGTTTCTTGATGGATAAGTTTTTATATGATATCACGAATGTGCTTGCACTCGTTTGTGTCGTGGCCATAAACCCCGTGGAAGATGCTGACTTTCACTGACCTCTCTCAAAGGAGGTCTCATATAGTGCTTCGAATCGTGAGTCGCAAGACGATTATTCTCCGTTGTGTTGTTGAGAGGAGTGTAGCTGCTGTGTATCAGGACCTTAGACCGCTTTCCAATATTTCGTCTTTGATAGTTATCCTTAGTTTAGTCATTCGAGTTGTCTTTAGAGTTGTGTACGGACTGCTCTATGTCATTGTCATTTAGAATTTAAGTCAGATAGAGGACTAATGTCATGGGTTCTTGTGAGTTTGACATCTTCTTTGCGCAAGTACCGAGTCGTCTTGCTATAGAAGCTATCTAGTATGGTAGGAGATTTCATCGGTATTAGTTCCCCAAAGTCAGTGTCTCGATCGACTTATTGAATCAGGGCCATCAACATCGTGTATTCCTTCTGATCGTCCACCTTAGTCAGCGCGACATTGAATCTTTGAAGGAAGCTTTTCAGTGGTTCTCCAGGCTTTTGGAACAAATTGAACAAATGCATGGTGTTTTGTGACGAGTTATGTGCACTTTGAATTCCTTTAGGAATCTTCTTATCAATTGCTCGAATGAGGAGATGAATTGTAGTGATAGTCGAGAAACAGATGGTCCCTTCTCCTTCGTGAAATATGGGAAATCACCTAGATTTTATAACATCTGTCATTTTGACGGAATCCATGTACTAGTTCAATCTCTGAAGGTGTTATTGAGGATCGGTCCTTTCAGCGTACGCCGTTATAGTTGGCATGTTGAATCTGCATGGAGACTCCTCGCGTTGGATGTTGTTTGTGAAAGGATTGTGGCTCCAAGACGCATTTCAGTCGTTGCCATTACGTTGCTAGTTTTCTCTAATGAGTTGTTGAATCATAACTGCCAGGTCTGAATTTCGAAGATTCATCACTGGACGATGGTAGAAGTTCACCAAGTGAACTTGGGCAAGATCACAGTGTCGGGTCTCGCCATGCCTTCTCGGATTTGGAGGAGTTGTTTAAGTAATAGTATGAAGTCCATTCCTCTAGAGCAACTCAATGAAATCTGCACGACATAACGGGCTCTGGTCCGTCATATGAAGCAGGTAAGAGGTTGGGTGATCACCCGGAGGAGTTGCATGTCAAGATGGGGAATCTAACCCCTATGTTTTGGATCAGTACTGATTCAGATATCCAGGTTGGTACCGGCCCGAGACGAACGAAGGGGTCGGTCTCTGATTCCTGTGTCGGATTCCTAGCAATCTCCTGGTCGATTCTATGTCTTTTGATGGTTCAATGTGGACCTGGCATCGTGGGATGGCGTGAAGAAGTCTAGTCCTCTTTATTCCTTCTGCAGTGGCTATCAACTAGTTCATCAGGTTGATATTGGCCCGGGTTAGCTAGTTTAACTGCTGGTGGGTATCATGCAACATTTTCATCATGTTTTCCAGATTGGCTTTGATGGCAAGCTAATTGGAATTGGAGGGGTAGGTTAAAAAAAATTCTATGTTCGTTTATTGATCTTTCGCGAGATGGGAAGGTGTAGATCTGGTCTTGGTAGCTATTTGAGATAATAGCTTCTTGTAGATCTACGAGGATCTGTGTAGTAGGAAATTTGGAAATGAAGCTGGATTTATCTTAGGCAATCACTAATCATTTCGCTTACAGTGGGAAAAAAAATAGTGTCATAATAACCGAATTTTTTTTCTAAAAGAAAATAGAAATAAACATAAAAATATAGACTATTTAGTACAAATTAGGTTGGAAATAATCTTCTAGCGGGATCCACAAGTATAAGATGAGATTCAGTGGAGTGAGAATTCAATTCTCAACAAAAGCACCAAAATGTTTGCATGGAAAATAGCAACACCCAAAGATGATTGTGTAAAGAACTAAATGAAAAGATATATGAGGAAGTGTATATGTGAAGACAGCAAGACAAACCACATACTAATTTACAGTTGTCCGGCTTTTGTAGCCTACGTCCACTTGAAGGATTATAGTAATTTTATTGCTGACTTGAAGTTTACAGATTTTGGATCGTCGTAGACTCAGAGTACAATATAGAAGATGAAAATATTATGAGCTAAAAGATCTAAATATCTCCAAGGTAACTGTTATTTATAGGCATAGGCGGGCTCATATCGGGTCAGTGTTGTAAAAATCCTTCCAGACTTTAGGCTAATATCATTGCCCTTGATTTTTGATTAATCCACCTAGATGACACTCTTTACATTATATAAGCGTATAAACGGTTTATAAGCATCATCTATGCATCAGTTTAAGTATTATGCCTCTTATAAACATTAAAATATTTGTAGTGATTTAATCTCAACGGTTATTCCAAGGTTCAACAAATTTTGTGATATACCATTGTGGATAAGTTAATGTTAAACAAAATATCAATATTTTATCCAAAATGCATGTTAAAAACATCTAGCTTCGGTTAATCCTCAATTATTAATTTATAGTCTACGATTACCGTCTAGCATCCGCTTGACGATTTTTACAGCTTCGAAGTAGAGTTGACTAGGTCGTACAAGTGTGGTTCTCTAAATCGACATTGACCCGAATTGGTACCAATTTGAATCAATGTTGAATTGCAGTCATCCACTTGGTGGTGGCTTCTCCTCCATGTCTAGGACTTAGCACTGAAGTTGGCTCGCGCAAGCGCCTTGGTATTTGATGGAGATGGAGTGATCTTGTTCGAAATTGGATCGGTTGAGCTCTGCGACTTGGTTTGTACCTGATTCAGAATCCACAACGCTTGTGACATGTGTTCCAAAAGTGTCTTCTTGCTATTATGTTGAGTTTGTTCAATTGTTGTCTTGTGCCTTTGATTGGGCTCAGTATTTGGGTATTTGGATCATCACTTTAGGCTGTCTATCTCAATAATCATCAGGTTACACTTGTCTCAATGGTCAAAAGTAGCTAGATCAAAACGTCCGGTAACAGGAATTAAACCACATGATTGAATGATTTATTCTGGCTCATTTGCATACTCCCATGTGTATAAAGAAGTCTCACCTATGTTAAAAGAAATCAGATAAAGTTCGGATGGGTAATGGTCAAGTTTTAAGCTAAAAGGTTTCTGGTCAATCGATCAAAGTGAATATGTTTGTTGGTGAAGAATGAACTTTGATTGATGTGTGACATTTTTTTTTTTTTTTTACATCTGGAAGATTTTCCAAGTAGAATTAGTTTGAAAAATCTACAACTTTTCTGTTCGTGCCATAGTTGAAACGAATATAAATCCATGTGGGAACCATTCATCGCAAAAAATTGTCAATGCTTTTGGAGGGGAAACAAAGATGAAGATGATATTCATATCTTCTATTCAAGATAGAGAAGGGGATTGCTGGAATCAAGGTTGAACATAAAAATGTCAAATATTTTTGGATTTTATTATTTATGGGATTTGCTAGAATCAAGGTTGAATGATGTAGAAATTTATAAAAATTTCGTGGAAGTTATCGTTATTTTCAATTTCAATTAAAGATGGACATTTTTATGATGGGCTTAAAATTCTTCGAAGGGTTCTCTCACTTCCTTTTTTCTTTTGGGTTGGAGGTGTTGTCGAACTAAATCTAAATAGAGTATACACTATCAAATTATTGGTGTGTTTTATAACAATGTTGCAACAATCGCTAGGCAACCACTAGACTTTATGCCTATATTAGAGATTAATCGTTTAGGTGGGAAATAATCAAAGCATTAATCGAAACCATGCATTTTTTATAAATTCGAGCATTTTGGATAAAACTTTAGTATTTCGTTTAGTATTTTACTGATCCAAAATGAGTTATGCAGATGATTTTTGGTTTATATTGCATTCTATGTTTTGAGTTTTCAGCATTAGCCATTAGTCCCAAAAAAATAAGAAGAGCTGGGGAAAAACGGAGAGACTTGAGGAACGGTGGAAGAGGCGACGGAGGGGATGGAAGAATAACGGATGGATGAGTTGTCTTTTGTTCTTCCATTACTTCTCAAAATATGGAATAATAAATAAAAGTTGTTTTATGTTTTGTTTGTTAACTTCGTTTTTTTAAGCGGTCATATTTCATGATATACATGCATCGTTCGCAATTTATATGAACGGAATCCTAAAACTAAAAAACGTAAACCAACCACTGCAGGTTTCAATATTTTTGGAAACAACAACGAAGGAAAAACTGTTTGAATCAAACATTTCGATGCTTACATGAGGAACCAATCCGTATTGGTGCATAAACGGTTTCTATAAACACATTTTTATATTTAAATAATGTAGTAAATCTCATCTAGGCAGATTAAGGCAAATGCTTAGACGGTAAAACTTGCCAAAACTTGCCCAGCACCCTGGCAGGACCTAGGGAGTAGCCTAGAATGATTTTTCAACATACGTTTAGATTGTGTCATCTTAAACTGAAACTGGGGCCCTAATATGAGCACCTAATTTTGTGGTACCTTAAACAGTTTTAGATGATCGTATGGTAAAAATTAATTATAAAACATGTGTTAGTATCACGACGAGTGTTAGATTTGGTGATACATATACAAAAGCTGAACAAATCATATGCTAGGTAAGATTGTTACACAGTATAAAAGAGAAATTTTGATTGATTCCATAGGAGGTAGATTAATAAATAGTATATGTTCGGTAAAATTCTTGTTTGGATGCTATACATAATCTAAGGGTTTTATGGTTTATATTACAATTGGAAGTTTGACAGAAAAATTAATAAATAGGAGTTAGGGTTTTGTACATCTGTTGAGATTGCAAGATTTTTTTGCAAGTGTTTGAAAAAAATGTACAATTGATTTTGGTTGTATTGTTGAAGTCTTTTATGTTGTAATAAGGTTTGCATGGTTAGCAAGGGAAAGGGTTATCCCTCGTAGGTGATGGGACTGGTTGTGTATGCAATTTATTGCAATTATTTATAGATTGCGATTATTTATAGATTGAAACAATGCCGAATATTCAGTAATGTATCATACCACATGAATTCTTCCGCAACTTGTGTTTGACCCATATACGCGATAACTGTGTAGATTCCTCTAAAAAGGATGTCCACATAAACGGTTTACATGTGTAGCTTTTCTCCCTGCAGAATAAAAAAGAAAATTTGAAGATCCTTTGTTTTTTTCTGTATTGATTTACTCTTAATCCAATTATGTAATGATTCAGTAAGTTACAAATCCTAGTGCATTAACAGTTGTTTCCTTCCCTCTATATAGAATATTGTGGTGCATTTTCTTTTTATGTCTTATATGACAGTTATTATGTTTTTGAACCATAAATTGAAGCTGATATTTGGTATACCTATATCTACCGCTTTTGACGTTGTTTATGAATAAGGTGCTCTTGATTCCATAAATACCTTTTTACACTTTAGGCAATGCTTATGTTGTATAACACGCAAAATATAATTTCAAGCGGTTGTGCTTAAAACTGTTACACTTACAGCTATGTTCTAGAATATAAAATAGTAAGAGTTATGATTTCATAGTTGTCAGTTGATTAAAATCATGTATCTTTTTCTCTAAGCTAGGTTATCTTCTTGTTCTGATTATAGCCTTTTGCATTATTGCATGACCAAGATCTGTCAATTCACCATCTTTCCATGTTTAATGAGCGCTGTAGTAATGATGAACTGCAATTGTATCAGCTGAGCCGCTATTTTGAAGAATAAGAAGAACAAGGGAGAGAGCAAAAAAAATATTTGCCATAGAAGAAAAAAAATGGGTGGCTGTTTTTCATCAGACAACACAGCTGACAAAGATAAAACACCGTCTTACCTTTATGTAAGTATTCCTAGTTCGTCTGCAGTTGTAAAACGCAATGTAGATGGAAGGAAAAAAAAAGTTATATCTTATAAAAATGCTAGTTTGGTTATATCATTCGCATGCACCAAATATAGGATTTTATACAACTTATTTTAGCAAAAACATACGAATTAAAAATATTTACTGCATTTTAACAATGTAATTATCGAAAACAGCAATTGGTTGTGCCATAAAAATCATTGGAATTTTGCACTGTTTGAAATGGAAAGGAAAAAAAAAAAAACTCTTTTTCATTTGCATAAAATTCCAGTGGGTTCCTTTTTATTTTCAAAAGCCTTTTTTTGGGTTTGGGCGGGCGGGGGGGGGGGGGGGGGGGGGATGCTGCTATAAACAAAAGGTTTTATATCTAAAATTGTATCAACATTTGGTCGTTTATTTGAAAGTTTTGTTAAAGCTTTATACCTAAACCTGCATTTCTATCTCATTGAATGTCTGCCAGTGCCTTATATCTTAGTATTTGTACAATCGGCAATATCAGTTCGTCTTACTTAGAAGAATACCTAATCTTTTTGCAGTGTCCAAGAACGCTAGAGGAGCACAGCCCTTTACGAAACACCAATGCCACAACTAATTCAATGCATGTTGGAGCATATGTTGATCCAAATTTAAACTCATCAAATCCCAATGCTTTCCGTACACTTACAGAGTCAGTGCATATTAACAATGGTGAGGCGTTAACTAAAGAAGAGTATATAAAAGATGTTAAGGGTGAAGATAAGGTATTTAATGTGCTGAAAAATGAACCGGAACCTTTGTTGTCTACGGAGGAAGAGGATGTGTGCCCCACCTGTTTTGAAGGTATATGTGTTTATTTACTGCCTGGCTTTATTTATATCTTAGAGAAATTTGAAAGTGTTGGAAAATTATTTAGAGCTTTTCAAATTAATGTGAAGCTTGCTTTATAAGTGGATACTGACTTAGTAAGATAATGCAGTTAATATAGTGAACTCATGATCATTTTGTGGTTTTTTTAATTGGATATTTAAATGGTGGGAAAATCTATTTAAATGCAGAAAAATAAACACAATTTGTGATACAGGTAATCTCCATCATTAGATTATCCTCTGATTTCTATCTTTCACGTAAAGACAAAAAGATCTAATAATCAAGATTTTATGTCTTTCAGTTTATAGCTAATTTTATGTTCAAATAGTCAGACCCTTAAATGGTCGTAAATATTGATACTACATAAGTCTTAGGAAATATACAACATGCTACATGTCTATATATATGTAAATTCACGTTATGCATGTTTTGAAATTACCTCGCATTGAAGTAGAACCTTTTAAGACAGTAGTGATGGTCAAAGTATGTTTAGCGGCTTACATTTTAGGGTTCAAGTCGCCTAGTCTTATTTTCTCCAGCCTCAATGGAACAAACAAATCCATACCATTCATTTTCTATTTTTTGATTTATTAAAAATTGAAAAATCAAGAAAAGAAGGGGTCGATTTCGTAGGGTCCAGGAAAACATGGGACTAAGCGACATTTGCCTACATTTTATATAGAATTATTGGATCCTTAATGCCTTTTAATGTCATCTTGCAGAATATGACTTAGAGAACCCTAGGATCGTCACCAAGTGTGAGCATCATTTTCACATGTCATGTATCCTGGAGTGGATGGAGAGAAGTGATACCTGTCCCATTTGTGACCAGGTTTG